>CM068481.1:25200349-25270349 GCA_034769265.1 Remorina albescens | reverse complement strand
ACCCTGGGACACCGGGCCTGCAGTAGTGCACGTGCATTCCAGGCCTTTCCCCTTTCTCCGTAACCCTATTTATCAGTCTCTTTTTTTTTTCTTTTCTTATTGAAATAAAAAACACTCTTTCTCCTATCTCGGGAGGGGGCCTTGCGGCCCCTGGGAAGGGTTACTGTCTCTCTCACAGCACAGTGTGTATATGTAAATGTTTGTGTCCAAGTGGACTCAGTATTTGGATGTGAGATTGTGTCTATGTGGTCCTTCTGGAACATGTAAAGAACCACATTGGGCATCAGGGTCTCCTCAGGGGCTGTTGTCCTGCCTGGGGCTCAGGGTTGGCAGCGGTGCTCATGCCTGTCTCAGATCACCTTTGGCTTGCTATCCCCAATTCCAAACCCTTTGAACAAATCCAGCAACACACAGATTCACCAAAGTAGCCTGTCTCACTATTGTCTGTCTCATTTTTAATAAGTGGGAGAGGAATCTCAGAGAAAGCAGGAAAACAAGAAAAAAAAGGAAAGCAATTCCATATTTTCCAAGTAACTGATACTCTGGAAGTAAATTAGGAAGAAAACAGGAAGGAAGCAGGTCCATGGATTCCTTTCCACTCGGTGTGGGGGTTTTTCAACAACGGTAACAGTAATACGGTGAACACTCATGTTGCTTCATCCAGCCATGATGTGCTTGATGAAAGCTGAAAGACACAGACTTCTGATGTCAGTAATTCACAGGCCTGTCCTTGTGTGTTGTGTTTAGTGTCGTGTTACCTTCGTAGTTGATACATCCATTACCATCTTCCTGTCCTGCTAACAGCTGCTCCACTTCTCTTTCGGTCATTCTCTCTCCTGAGAATACAAACATTCACAACACAAACTCACAACTTCGCAGAGATGTGTATTCACAAGGAGCAATGATCCTGAGGATTTTCCTACTACTAAACAACATGACAGTGCTTCAGGGTTCCAATATGTGACCAGAGCCAAGTCCAGCTTTATCTCATCAAGGTGATCATGTCAAACATCAAACCAAAATGGCCCATCATACCCAGAGTGACCAGAACGTGTCTCAGCTCCGCTCCCATCACTGTCCCGTTACCCTCCTTGTCAAAGACTCTGAGGCCTTCTACGAAGTCCTCGTATGTTCCCTGTTAAGCCAATGCACGCGCAAACACAGAGAGTAAAACTTCAATTGTTTTAACAATGGATTAAATTATTACGCTCTGACCTGGACAGTTGGAAAATGATCTCACCTTGTCTTTGGACTGAGACACATGTTGTAGCATTGGCAGAAAGGTCTCAAAGTCAACCAGTTTACCGTCCATTTCTGTCCGGGAACAACAAGAGCAGATTGTGAGCTGTGGGAGAGGGGTACATCATACTTTTTAATTATACAATAACTGGGTATACCCTCATGTTTGGGCCGTCCCAACACTCGCAGGACTTCAGCATTGGTTGGATTCTGACCAAGAGCCCTCATCACATCTCCACACTGTGAGAAGGAGATCTTCATCTGGTTTCCTGGAGATCTATCAAATAGCTGGAAGGCCTCTTTAAACTCTACAAGAAAAGAATTCACATTACTCAGTAGTCAGATACTCGATATCTGAGCACACAGAAGGACTTCATTTCAGGGACACAACATATTGTGGTAAATGTGATGGGTCACACTACATATGGTTTGGCTCTAGGTCATATTGTGATCAGATTCTTTTTTTTTTTTTTCTATCCCTGTGTCACAGAAAATTTATGATTTGGAATTTGACTAAATCCATGCAGTGTGTCCATAGGTAAAGTAAATCTATCAACCGAGTGAAAAGCTTGTCTAAGTTCACCTTTTCCTCTTAAGTCATTTACACTTCAACATGCTTCCTCTTTCCTTCAGTGTGGCACTGTCACAATCAGCAGCTCTGAATGTTTGGGGGAGGAGGAGACCTGTGTACAATCCAGATTCAGGCCAAAACCTCCTGAACAGGGTTACTAAAGCCTGAAGGAAGCAGAACAGGAGACATTTACAGCTCCCATCATTTGACCCTGCTTCATGATGTCATGACCATTTCGTATTGTTTGGCTGAAGAGACACTGAAGTGCCAGAATTCGCGCAGTGTATATATTTGGAAAAAAATACAAAGACAAACACAGAAGATTTTCAGCTCATAATACTAGCAATACTACCTATGTATGTGTGTGTGTGTGTGTGTGTGTGTGTGTTACCTTCAACCTGATCAGCACTGAACTCAATCTGAAAACAAGAAAAACCACTGGTCACAGTCTGATTGTTGAAGTCTTCAAAGAAAAGTTGGATCTGCTTCTTCTTTCATTTTTTCCAGGTCTTTCTATTAGACTTGAATATTTCACTGGTTTGTCTTTGTACTGTCTATTTATTAGTACGAGTCATAAGTTGCAGTGCAGGCCTAAAAGAAACCAGTTGTTCCTCCATCACATGCGGCAGCTTCAGCTGTGGCTTTACATCACATCATCAGAGAAATTATCCAACCTGCTCCCAACTGATTATCTTATAATCTGACTACAGGAAAAAAAAAACACAACTGAGAGAAACAAAAGGGAGGGAGGAATGGAGAGAAGCCGAGAGAGACTTTAACTTTAGGGAGGTTAAACATCTAATCGAATAATTGAAAAAGATTCCACTTTTCAGAAGAGTCAGTGATTAAAAAAATCTTTGGGGGGGGGAAGGATGTACACAAAGAGACAAACCTTGATTTGAGGGTCGTAGTCTGATTCTTTAGCAACCTCCAGTTCTGGGGAAAGTTTCACGGCTTCCTTCCTTTGTTCTGGTTTCTTTGGGGCCATGATAAAATTTAAGAACCAAGAGTGGAATCAGCTAAAAAAGTGACAGATAATGGAGAGGAAGAGGGGAGTGAACAGACAAAATCCATCTGTGAGACAAGTTATATACGCTTCATCTGTCCATCAGCTCCATTTATGGTCAGAGAATTTACTAATTAACTGATTCTCTTAGGAGTTCTCCTGAAGACGGACAAACTGTAAATAGATCTGAAACTAATTCCACAATCCTCCACTGGAAACACATCTACTCACACCACCTTAAATAGAAAACATCTCTTGTTCTGTACCAGACCCATGAAGAACATACATCTGCTGACAATTCCTTAAATAGAAATCATCTTTTATTTTGGATCCCTTTCAATAAAACCTTGTATTTCCTGTGTATGTGTCAAAGATAAAACTGATGTTTGATGATGATGATGACCCTTCACCTGACTGGATTTAATAGTATCTTATGAAAGGTTTTAGGTTTTTACTTAATTCAATGCTAGATCGTTCCATCTGTGTAATGTTCTACCACGATTCTTAGAGTCCAATGCAGAGACATGAAACACAAAATAGGTGGCAAAGGGAGAATGCTCAATTATACAGACCAAGATCATACAAAGGTAGGCAGGCAGAAAATGCAACCAAATCCAGTCAGGGGCAAAACACAAAAAACAATATCCAGTGATACAGTCCAGGTCATAAACCAGGCAAGCAAAGAGAAAGGACTAAAGGCTGGAGAGCATGAGCACAATCTGACAGAGGGTATGTGGAAACACAGGGAACAAATAGGTCAGGACTGATAACAAGGTACAGGTGTGTGGGAAGAACTGCTGGGCAACAACAGGAAGTAACAACAGACACTAGGCAAGTACCAAGACTACAAAATAAAAGAGGAAATGGACACAAATGTACATTCAAAGTATTTGTTGTAGTCTGCTCAGTATTATTTCATGTTTGTCTATGTGTGTGTGTGTGTGTGTGTGTGTGTAGTAATCCTTGTGTCAGATTGCCACCTCGTATCTCTCTCCCTCTCTCTCTCTCTCTCTCTCTGAACATTTGGTAAAACCTTTTCCCAGAGTCGTTGTCGGCCTCTGGGTCTATCTAAAACACCAAAAAGAGATATTGCTTTTTCTTGCTATCCACAAATCAACTCAGAGTCACCGTTTTGGAAAAAGAACAGTTCAGAGGTCTTGAGTTGGTGTTGTGTCTCACAGAGGAGACTAAGTGCTTATGTCTGGTTTCTGACAGTGAGATTAGCTGTTTGTTTCTCAGGAAATGAGGAGGTTGCAGCAGTTGTAGTGTGACAGATGGCTGGTTTGAAAAAACCACGTGATGAATCACACTTCCTCTAACAGTCAGGCCTCCATGCTCAGTGTTTCGTCTTTAGTGATCAGTGACAGGATGTCAAGTACAAGGTAAGATCATATTAATGATCTGTTAGCTTTGTGACAATGTTGTCTTCATGGTTCAGTGTTGTGTTGCTCTGGTTGTAGAGGTGTTTCGGTTTAGCTGACTTGTCTGTAGGTTTCACACACTGATGTGTGAAAAAGATTCACTTTACAAATGTCCAAACAGTTAGAATTTTTGAGTCTTCAGTGGGATAGATGTGGTGATGCAGCGATAACTACACCAAACTTTACATTCTCTTTATAATTAGACTTAATGTAGAAGGGAAAGTTCATCTTCCGTTATGTCAAGTGTTTCAGTTCACTTCCTGTTGCTGAAGCTTCAGCTCTCATGGTCTGCTTTTGCAGAGACTACATCAGCTGCTCTCATGTTTGATGTTGGTTCATCTCAGAGTCAGTTTCTAAAGACGTGGAGACCCACAGACCTGATGGCCCTAACCCCACCCTGGCCACAGCAGTACCCAAGTTTTGCTTTCTACACTTTATTGTCATTCATTCAGATCGGAAACTCACTCCAGCCACAATACTTGTTTGTCATTTTCACTTCTGAATAAACACACACACACATACCACTGAGATCAATAAACCAACCTTTGATGGTCTTGCTGGTCTGGAGGTCTGTGCTCCATCAGGACTTAGTTATGTTCACGGTCTTTGAGCTGCTGTCTGACCTCCACCTTTTCATTCTCATTTATCTTCTCCTCTGATCCGGTTCCGGGTCACGGGGGGTTCTGGAGCCAATTCCCACCTTACTCTGTGAGGGCGGGGTCACCCTGGACAGGTCTCCAGTCCATCACAGAGACAGACAGAGACCAACAACCACTCAGACCTACGGACAATTTAAAGTCACCAATGAACCAAAACATGATGTCTTTGGAGACTCCACACAGAAAGGCCCCAGGCCGGGAACCGAACCCACCACCTTCTTATCGTGGGGCAACCACGCTAACCACTGTGCCGCTGTGCTGCCCTCATTCTCTCCATCATCTTTTTCTACATGTTGCTCCCATCCTGTGTGATAAACCCCTCACTTTTTCAAATCTTAGCCTGTATATTTTCCTTCATGCTGCTCTTCTTCATCCCTGATGATGAGGTGTGTGTCTTTACATATGAAGCCTTGGAAAAGGATTGTAAAAGTTTGCCCACAGTCTTCCCCTCAAAGAAAGGAGAAAAACCAGGACTTCAGGAGTCTCACAGTGTCCATCATTTGGGTTAACTTAAGTCTGATCACTGTTCAGGTACAGTTGGCTCGGGTTGGAGGGCAGGTGTTGTGCCTTTATGTCTGTTCTTATTTTTTATTGGAGGTTTTCAAATCAAATCAAATCAAATCAGATTTATTTGTATAGCGCCAAATCATAACAAAGTTACATCAAGGCACTTTACATATAGAGCAGGTCTGGACCAAACTCTTTATAAAATTATTTAAAGAGACCCAACAGATCGCCCCATGAGAAAGGAAAAACTTCCTTTAAGAGGCAGAAACTTCGGGCAGAACCAGGCTCGGGGGGGGTGGCCATCTGCCTCGACCAGTTGGGTTGAGAGAGGGAGAGAGAGAGAGAGAGGCACGGAGGAGGATCATATTCAATTCAGGTGCAGCAGGAACATATGATGCTGCATGAAGTTCATAGAAATGATGCTGGATGGAGTTCATGAAGATGTGGGAGCAGCAGGCGTTGCAGGAACATGGGATGGTCATGATTCATCACCTGAAGGATGAGGACAGGGAGAGAGAGGAGAGGAACTGGGAGAGACAGACACTTTGGGAAACATGGTTAGTAAATACAGTACACATGCTTATTTCGGAGAAGCATGGTTCTCATGAATGTTCTTGTATTGAACATTCATGATGTAAAATAGTGAAGCTGCCAGAGGTTTTATTCTTTGATTTCACTGTTTCTCGGCTCTCTTCTTGTTGGCAGCAGGACTAATGTTGTGTAACCTCAGTGAAGCAATCAAAGCTGAGAACAGGAACCCAGACAGGAAAAAGACTGACTGAATGTCCACTATCATAATAGGCATTAGTGCAGGGACACAACACTTAATCAAATGATGTGAGGACTTGACTTCAACTTGTTGTTTGTTCATCATCAGAGTCTCAAACCTCCAGACTACCACAAAGCAGCCATTGATTAAACCTCCACCACAGAGCATGGTGCAGCAGGGAGCAGTGCAGATGCGCATCAAGGCATCACAGAACTCCGGAGACCGCCTCAGTCAGTCCAAATCGATGGTGCTGCAGGACTCGGACCTTCCTCAGAAGCCTGTATGTAAAATAACAAGCACATCCATCACTCAGAGACACAGTTAAGTTTGAACGGATGTGTTATATTTGCAGATCTCTCGGCACCGCAGGAATCAGTCTCAGCATAACGTGGCTGGAACTTTAGCGTTTGAACCATCGGTGAGAAGGAAACTCAACACATCACTGTAGAGGCTGTAGCATCACGACTGACAAGTCCCATATTTATCTTCTGCACAATATATCTGTATGGTTGTATTTCCATTTATTACAGACTCAATTTCTTCTTCTCCTCCTGTCACAAACTGTGTGTCTTTGTTTTTGTTGTGTGTGTTTCGAGGTGGAGTTCAAAGGTGAACACCTGAATGTGGCTAGAATATCAGAGAGTGGGAAGAAACAGAGGAAGACCTGGACTTCCATGTGGACCGTGCTGACGTCAGATCATCTAATGTTCTACAAAGACAGACAACAGGAAACTAGCCTGGTACCACATCAGCTTTCACTTTATCTTTAATGATTATCAGTTATCCCCATGGCAGCATGGTGTCAGATATACTGACTTTATCTCTTCTCCAACTTCATTTCTTTATCCCCTCAGACAAGACTTTGTGGTTAGTCCAACTAACCACTCACATGTATTTCATTAACTATATCATCAGGAGTAGCTGTTATACTGCTGCAGTTCCCATTTGATGTAATAAACAATGCTTCTATCATATTTTCACTCTTTATACATTGATATTTCATGAAAAATTAAAAAGATCAGCAGTCTTACAGAATCTGTTCAACTTTTGATTCCCTGTGTCCTCAGAAACCTGGAGGGAAGACAGACGTGGTTCAGCTAGGCGGAGCCGTTGTTGAGTGGACAACGGAGAAGTCAAGCAAGAAAAATGTTTTCCAGGTAAAACCTGTCAGAACCAAGACCAGGATACAGTCTGAAGGCTGATGCAGGTGTTTTTATACTCTCCTTCCTTTTGTGTGACACTCTCATTTGTTCACATCAGATAACAACAAACACAGGAAGTGAGTACCTCCTGCAGGCTGACAATTACGCCACTGCCAACAAATGGTACGACGCCATTGGAAAGGCTGTCCACTCTTCAGTAAGAACTCACTTCTTTTTAAACAGTCAGCTCTATTACATTATGTTTCAGTGGAATGCAAATTATTCAGTAAAAGTAAAGCGCTTAGACACAAGAGGAAGAATTCTGTTCGGAACAGAAATTCACTCTTGTTCTGATGAGGGGTGAAATAAAACCATTTTCTCTTCAGACCAAGGCAGACGGAGGTTTTCATCTTCGGAGGTCAAACAGCACAGAGTACCTGCCAAGACACAGCTCCCTACCTGAACATGGATCAGTCTCCACCAACTCCAAGCAACACAACCCGGTTAACAGACGCTCCATCAGTAAGTCACCATGTCTTTATATCATAGTGGACCATCTAGCAACTAAAGGTGGTGGAGAACAAACACTGAGCTAAAAACCTAACACTGGACTGAGGCTCATCAGGTGACACAGAAATCACTCGTTAGAAACACAAGAAACTATCTGGAAACATGTGAGACTTAAGCTGTCTTTACTTTTGAGAAGTAATGGTGAAGAACTTGGTTATTTCAGTCTCAAAGTTTTTGTGCAGACATGTTCAGCAGCTCAAAGCTGAAACACAGCACATCAGACAGCGCTGACAAAAATGGAGTGAAGAACAGACTGAAGAAGTTCATCACCAGACGTCCTTCGATGAAGACGCTACAGGAGAAAGGCCTCATAAAAGGTTTTCTCTACATATTGAATCCATGAACATTCTCACAGCTTTCTGTTTCTCAATCACCTTTAACGTCTGTATCCTTTAGACCTATTTTGTAATCCAATGATAGCTTCTAAGTTCAGTTTTATCATGTTTTTGTGACTCTCATTAAAATTCTGGGATTTTCAGTATATTAAAGACTTTGATCTGCTTTACAATCTCAACAAAGTTCTAATGACTTGAATACAGGTAGAAGTAACAGTTTCAGTGGCAGGTTAAAGGAGGTTTAAGATGTAAAAAGAATGCATTACCCAACCTGATTACCTGTACATGGCCTGAAGCCAATCCCGACTGACAGGTCTCCAGCCTACCACAGAGACACATAGACACAAACAACCATCTGCACCTACACTCAGTGTGGAGCCAAGTCTTTGGACTGAGGTAGTTGGAGTAGCTGAGGGATCAGGCCCAGGGTTCACACACAGGATTTTCTTACTGTGAGGCAGCAGTGCTAACCACTGGACCACCGTGGTGCCCACATGCAGAATTTATAATGTAATGTTGTTGTGACAGTAAAGCAACTTTTGAATTGCCACGGTTGAAAATATGAAGTTCAGAGTTTCGGGTTTTAAATCTGTTGATGATAAAATTTAAAAACTGACAGTGAATTCCCTGTTCATGTGAAAATATCTCAGATCGAGTGTTTGGCTGCCATCTCTCCACTCTCTGCCAACGCGAAGAAACTACTGTGCCCAAGTTTGTTCGAACCTGCTTGGATGCTGTTGATAAACGAGGTACATTAACTTACAGCTGATAAAAACAATGATGATGTCTAAAATACAAAAGCAGAAACAAGAGAATAAAGGATGAGGTTTGATTTTTGTGTTTGAAACCTCATCTAGCACAATCAGTAAAAGCCAACTAGCAAGAATCCACGACAGATGAATCCAGTACATGAGGATTTGCTGATTAATGCCAGTTTCTGTAACTTTTCATATCAGCTGGGCGATTGTGTTTTCAGGTCTGGAGGTTGACGGGATCTACAGAGTCAGTGGAAATTTGGCCACAATACAGAAACTTCGCTTTGTTGTTGATCAAGGTCAGATCAACACAAACCTTTTCACACAAACTGCTTCACTCTGCAGTTGCTTTGTGTCGTCTTGTATAAAATGAGAGTCTAACGTGAAAATTAACAAATGTAAACCATTGTAATTATATCAGTGTGAATCCACCTCCTAGACTTAGACTGAGAGATACATTACCACAGTAATGTGTAAACATCATAAAATCATCCTGTCTCTGCCCCGCAGAGGAGGACCTGGACCTGGACCATAGTCAGTGGGAGGACATCCATGTTGTCACAGGAGCCCTCAAGATGTTTTTCCGTGAGCTACCAGAGCCACTGTTCCCCTTCAGGTTCTTCCAGCCATTTGTTGAGGCCATCAGTAAGTTAAAACCGATTATATGTATATGTGTGTGTGTGTGTGTGTGTGTGTGTGTGCGCGTGTGTGCTGTAATATGTTAGGGTTAGGGTCTAACATTTCAGGAGGACACCGTTTTAATTGTTGTTTTCCTAGATGTTTATTTTTCAAAATTAACTGTTGAGCATCAGAAAAATAGAAAAAGAATTCTGAATGGATGAGCTTCACCCTGAAATGATGAAGGTTCTATATACACCGTCTTGGTTCACTTGCCTTTTCAATATTGCATGGACTTTGGAGGCAGTGACTGTGTCAGCAGCTGCCACACCACTATCTGAGAAACTGTAAAAAATAACCCTAAATTATCGAAAGGTCCAGCCAGCATGAATATGTTTTTCTGGCATATCTAAAAGGTAAAAGACTCTGTGGTAGAGCCAGAACGTGCTGGAGAGATCAGAATATTTATCTCAGTTCCCAGAAGCAGCTGGAAAACTGTTCTGGATGACACCTGGACTAACTAGCTTATCTTGCTGTCACCACAACTTGCCTCTGTATAAGGAAAACAAAAGAAATATGTATAAGAATATGAAAACTATACTCAACAACACTGACAGGCATTAAACCAGGATTTTACCATTCAGTAAACATTTGCTTCTGTCTTTCCAATGAACAGAGGTCAAAGAATCCAAAAACAAAATTCAGGCTGTGAAGAAATTGATCCAGGAGCTGCCTAAACCCAACCAGGACACCATGAAGCTGCTCTTCAGCCACCTGAACAGGTATGTCTTCCCTTCATTTGAACTTTGCTCTTTGTCAAAGAAATCAAGTCAATAACAATTTCAAAATCTATTTTGACATTCACCAGCTGCTTAAGTACAAGTACCTGAGCTGAAATCAATCAGAGGCTGAAGAGAAGTCAGTGAAAAGTCTTACAAAGGTCTAGTGCATCTTAGCTGATGGTTTTATGTGGAAAATCAGTCAGTCAGACTTGAGGAGCTACAGTATGATTTCAGTCAACTTAAATTCCTGACTCTAGTTAATAGATTCCTTTTGATAAAAAGAAATTTTATTTGGCTTCTTTGTGATATTCTTTTAAACTGATTATCTTTATTCACTTTTTTGTAGGTATTTGTTTTGAGTACTCATACATGTAAAAGTTTAAAAAACACACTTCTGGTGAACAGTTTTGACAATCAATCCTACAATGACTGTTTCAAGTCGTTGTCTGTCTTCCACATGTTGAGGTGTCACATAGCAAATGCATTGAAGAACAAACTCAAAGCCCATGGGATGAAAATGTCATATTGTGAAGTTTCTTGTGATGGTTCTAGAAAAATTAAAAACCAGTGTAATAAAGGAACTGTTGATTTTTTCTTTCAGAGTTTTGGCCTTTTCCAGGAAAAACCTGATGTCTACTCAGGGCATTGGCATCGTGTTTGGCCCAACACTGATGTGGCCTGAGTTGGACTCGGGAAACATGGCTGTTAACATGGTGTACCAGAACCAGATTGTGGAGTTTATTCTCATCGAGAGCCGAGAGATCTTCAACCTGGACAGGAAGTGACCGTTCTTGAGCAGCTTATCTGAGGCTCACTTCATCACATCAGAACTAGAAAGGAAGCAAAGTCTCCAGAGATTTTATTAAAGCCTAGCTTGGGGTGGACTGTGAAAATAAATGGAAATTTTCAAGTCAGAAAATGTTTTTTTCAATTCATATAAACGATGAATCAGCTGTAAAGTGCTTGATACTGATTTCCAAAATACAGGATGACAAAAATAATATTGAGCACCCTGTTGTTGCTGATGTTTTTACAGTTTAAAACTGTGTATTTATACTATTGGAAAATAAATATAAATAAGGTTATCATTGATATTGAACAGATGATGAATCGACACAATGTTCACATCCTTGTTTGTTGTTGGGGGGTTAGGGTTTCACATCAGCTTCTTCTTCTATCTGTTGGTGAAAAAGGTCACGCAGGTGGTTTGTCCTTCCTTGATTCTTCTTCCCGCTCTTCCTCTTCAGGTTTCTGCTGCCAGACGGATTCGTTTAGCTTTTGATCTTCCAAATGTCATCTC
This sequence comes from Remorina albescens, assembly GCA_034769265.1. NCBI lineage: Eukaryota > Metazoa > Chordata > Actinopteri > Carangiformes > Echeneidae > Remorina > Remorina albescens. The sequence continues at coordinate 25,258,675 of CM068481.1, read as the reverse complement.
TCACACACACACACACCATCTTGAAACAAATAAATCTGAAATAAAGTAAAATAAATATGAAAGGCCTCCATATCAAACAGAAAGTTTATTTTATCTGATCAGTGTGATCATTCAAAGTGATCAGATGATTCCAGTCAGAGTCTTCCAGTGTTCTGGGTTTAACGTTGTGAATGTGACACTGCAGATAAACACTCACTGACTGATCAGCATTAACTTCCTGTGACTGACTCTTACATCAGTGTGATGTCACGACCATCAGCTGAACATTGCAGTAACGGCTTTTGTTGGTCAGTGACAGCAACATCACCTCCTGTTGCGTTACCATCCTCCATCATGTCAAAGTTAAGTCAACACACTCAACAATACACGACCACTGCACCACAGTTTAAGAACACATTGAGTCCACCGACAAACAAAGACTACTGCTGTATTCATGGCACCCGACAGCAGGTCAACACTGTTACTTTGGAGAGAATTAGACTGTGGATGAATATGGCTCCTTCAAAATAAAATGACATTTATCAAAAATAATACAAAAAGTGGAAATACAAATCTAAAAAAAGATTGACTCAGGAAATGTACAAATTCTAAATGAAAACACTTCTACTATCAAACTGTTCAAATAAAGCATATTTGTCCCAATTGTAGTTACAATAAACTTTAGTGCTACTGTGTCTGACTAATAACATTGTAAACAGGTTTTACAAGAAAAGTGTCAGCGTCAATTCAACATCAAACTTCTGTAAAATTCATTAAGTCGACTCAGTATAATTACACATTATAATATTAACTGATGTGCTTTTAATTTTGTGGTTATCAGCAACAGAACATTCAGCTCCCGTCAAACTGAACTTATCCCAGAGCAGAAAAACTGAGGAAAGCACTAGGTGGCTGTTAACGTGGAATGGCAGTTAAGGTGTAAACAAGGAGTGTGATTCCAGTAAAGGCAGAGTGGTGACAGTGGGAGAATTCAGAAATCCACAGAACGCTGATCCAGTCGTCTGTCACTGTGAAGACAGAACGTGATAAAGCTTTACTTAAACAGACGATGTGAAAAGTGAGTGGAGTTCAGGGATATCATCTTCTAACGCTAACACACACACACACACACACACACACACAGACATACAGAGGACAAACACACATGGACACACAGGACAAATACAAAGAGGATGAACACACAAACATGCAGGACACATGGGACACATACAAACAGACAGGACCATTAAGAAAAACATAAACACACCCCCAAAAGCACCCACACAGGTGAGCCAAAGGGTTCGTATGGTTTTTAGGAAACTAGACCAAAATTGTACACAAAACAGGACAGGGGGGAAAACACCAGGAACACTGGGAGCCTAACGATAAGACAGCAGGAACACTGGAGCACAGCACAAAAAACTGAGAAATTATAAATCCCCCCCGAAAAAATCTGGAGCGTTATGAAGAAAACAGGTAAAGTAGCTGGAAGAAGACTGAACAGACAAGCTGACCCTAACCCCTTAAGACAGAAACTTAAATACTCAGTGGGAATTGAACACAGGTGTGTTGTTGGCTTGTTCAAATGGTGGCAATGTCCAACCTCGCCACTAGATGTTACCAAGTCTCAGACACTGGTGTTCTAGTCATCGCCACAGATGTCACAGATCATCACAATTTATTTCAAGCTGATGTGAGAGCTCAACATGGACACACTCAGGCCAGGGGGTTCTTGTAGTTGTTCCACGGTTGTTTTATAGTTGTTGCTTTTATTGTTGTTTTGAGGTTATTGTAGTTGCTGTGGCTGCTGCGGCTGTTGTGGTAGTTCAAAGGTTGCAGTTGGTGCGGTTGACTTACCTCGAGCCTACTTGCCGTGGCTCTGATGGGGCTGCTGTCGGGGGGATTGATGGCATGGACTCAATGCCCCCCCCCCTCTGATGGTTGGTCTGAAGCAGGGAGAGGATGATGTGTACTGATGTCCTGCTCTGATTGGCTTGGCTACATGGAGACAGGAGCATGTGAATCAACTGCCAATAATAATAATAATAATAATAATAATAATAATAGTGATAATAATCGGTAAACTGTTCTGAGCTGATTCCTGCTCCTTAGAAATATTATTATTATTTTTAACATTATGATGGTGGGTATTGTAGCATCCCCTCAGGACAGACTGCAGCTGGAGCTAACCTATCTGGGCAGAGTATCCTCTCCTGGGGACGTTCTTAGAGCGGACAGCTTCTTTGATGCGATCCACTTCCTGTTGGTATCTTTTGCGGTCCCTCACGGCTGACTCCTTAGCATCCCTCAGGGCTGTTTCCAGAGCTTTCACTCGTTCTGCTGTAGCTCGCAGACGTTTTTCTAACTTTGGCAGCTCACAGCGAAGGTCTGCATTGTCACGCACAAGCTGGAGAACAGAGAAGTAAAATTTCCTGAAGCTGATGACTCATTCTGGACTGGACAGAGTCAGAGTTCAGAGCTCAGACTCACAGTCTGAAGGAATGATGAAAGATGGAAACAGAGTGTCATGGTGGAGCTGGGAAATCTAAATAGATTAGTTTATTGTCAACATGTGCTCAGTTTGTGAGCACATGTTGACAATAAAGAAGCTGTCTGTGTATTCTCACAACAGACACACACCAGTGCAGATAGAATTAGAGTGGCCGGCAGAAACCAGTCACACTTCCTAATGATGGAATTGTAAAGGTTGGTGCCAAATTATTTTGAAATTAGTGGCATATGGGAAAGTCATGAAATCACTTTCAAATTCTAGGTCAGTTTTGAAATTATGCTGTTTTCTTTCATACCTCTGGCTTTCATCATCTCCATTGCAACAGTGCCCAAGACATATGAATTAGGGCTAGTTTATTTAGAGCCTCCTGTCATGATCGAATGAAGGACAGAGCCGGTGGAGGTCAGGGCCAGGACCAGTGAACCTGCGATGGTGTGGAGAGTTGAATGATTACTGTGTGAACTCGCTCACCTGTTTGTGGACTTTACTGAGCTGCTCCAGGTTGTTCTCTAAGAAGACGATCCTCTCTCTCTGAGCCAGACTGCCGCCAGCCTCATCACTGTCATTCTCTGAGCTCTGTAAAAAAAAAAAAAGAGGCATTCAGGTTCGTACTAAAGACACACAGACACAGATGTTAATGTGTGGACAGATTTTTGGTTCACAGACAGAAGGTCAGACAGTGGTAAGGACAGCATGAGTCCCTCCATCGTTGTACTCAGAGATATCATCGTTGAGCAGACTTCACATTCTCCTGACATCATGAGCTTACTCGTCTGTTTAGTTTTCAGTTTTCCAGGATAATGCTTCACTGTGATTGATGATTACAGAATCTTTTCGGATTTGGACCACAAAATCTAGAATGCTGGTGTCAAGTGTTTTAGAGCATGTGCATGTAGTTGTAGCGTTCCTGGTTCGAATCCAGCCAGGGACCTATGCTGCAGGTGATTGCCCTCTCTCTCTCTCCCTGTTTCCTGTAACCGTGTCTGCCAGTTACTGACTAAAATAAAGGGAAAAAATTCAGACATGATTTGAAATTCAAACAAAGTGACTCAGTGGTTTCCTCACATTCTTGACTCGAGTGCCGATGTCCTGAACGAAGAGTATACGGAGATTGTTCAGCGTCTGCAGCTCTTTGGCCTGTGGGTTGAAACACAAACATTAAGCTGATCTCAGATTGTTCTCTGCTGGACATAAAGATATAATGAATGTTAGAAGGGTACTGTACCACCGTCTCCTCCAGCCCCTTCAGATCCTCTTTGGCCTGTTCTCTCTTCTCATTCAGGAATCTGAACGACACAAAAAGACTGAGTCTAACAAGCTGGGCACTCAAGGACTTCTTGAAAATGAGCAGCTGTGTTTTTCATTGGCCAAAATAAAACATCAGGGAAGTCTTGTTTCGTCTGTGTGAATTAACTCAACTTGCTACTGGAACAGATTTTCATGCTGCTGCTGCTAACCCTTTGGATTCAACGGATGCGCCGGCGCATCCAAATCACAAGACTGATTTAAGATGATGTAGCAGCAAGACGCAGCGTCTCTGAGTCTCCGTTTGAACATGTGCCGGAAGTGTGGACTTAAAACTATGTACCAGTTTTTAAATTGTGTTGATATGAGTTATGATAAATAATTTATACCGTGCTTTTTGCTGAATATTTATGTCACATTTGTTGAGGTAAGGAGGGGCAAAAACAGACTATTCTAAGGAAAGTGCTCACAGGCAGAAAGAAATATGACATCACCTTTCCTATTGGTGGAAAAATGGACCACATCAACAAATGAAAAAATTGTATGACAGCACGCAGCATTTGGTTGCTTTGTGTGTGCGGCAAAAGAGAAACAGTGATATCAGTAGTGAGTTTTGAGCTAATAATAATAATTTGTGACACCTGATTGTTTTACTTTATGTATATGCTGGACCCCAGATGGTTAAACCGCTAAAGAAGATGAGATCATTAAAGACCAGCCCAAAATCCAGATGATGAAACCCATGAGGTTGGAATTAGTTGTTTCATATGTTTACACGCCACACAATAGGAAACATTTTTTATCAAGTCAATAGAAAAAGAATCTCAGCTTTCAAGTAGAGAGATGTGAGTCAGGATGTTCTTGGTGAAGGCAGTGGAGAGTCTGATTGAGTCTATGATGAGCAGAGAAGGATAAACTTACAACAGTTTCTGGAGTTTCTGGTCTTTGCTCTGGTCCTCAGCTCTCAGTTTGTCAAAGTCAGACTGGAGCTTCTTGTTCTCCAGCTGTAGAGCCTGATTCACACTGAAACAACAGAACATTCATTTACTCACAGAACAAACAAACACAGACTAACATCAAGATTACCAAAAGTTAACAATCAGTTATACTCTTTAAGTTGGTCAAAGTCTCTCTGTTTCTGCTGGATCTCATCTCGGAGACGGCTCAGCTGTTTCTGATGAACTTCTCTGTGGTTCTCCATCTGTTCCTCAAGTGTTCTCTGCAGAACACAAAAAACAACCACCTGTGCTGCGACACTTCGTTCACCTAATGCTGTTGTCTCAGTGTGTTTTTGTATTGTTGTGTCATTGAATTGCTGTTGTTGTGTGCTTTTATTGCTGTGTTGAGTTAATGTCTTGTGTTGTATTGTTATTGTGTTGTTGTGTCTTTTGTATTGTATTGGTGTGTCATTGTTTTGTCCGTGTATTGTTGCGTTGAGGCATTGTTGTCTTATACTGCTCTGATGTGTTCACCTTCATCTCAACGGCATCCTTGAGTCTGCTCATGTGTTCTTTCTCTTTGTCCATCACCGTCACCTCATGCATTTTACCTACACACGAACAGAGACGCACACACATGCACACAATATCTTTATGACAAAATGAGCAGTCCGTGTCTGTTATCTTCTTGGAGGTCTTCAATGGTTTTTAATGTAAACCGGCCAATCAGAGAGCAGTGTTGTCCTGTAACCATGGTGACCCCATCTGACCTTGTGCCTGGAGTTTGGCAACTTCTTCCATCAGAGCGTCCTGGCTCTCCTCCAGCTGCCTCTTTTTCTGCTCCACCGTCTGCAGGTCATCGGTCAGAGATGCTGTCTTTGCCTGGAGCTGCACAAACAACATGAAATTAACTACAGCTTAATAATTTAATTTTATTATTATTATTTGGATTTTTAACAACACAAATAAAAACAGAACAGACAATATTAACAACACAAGCAACAACAAAAATCTCATAAAAAACAAGAACACAGACATCAGGATTAACAAAAGCAAAGTCACAAACAGAACACAACAGGATGTGCAGTTTAGTTTAAAGACATATTCCACTTATCTTACTTAGAAAGTAAAAATGTCTAACTTCCTGCACACATGAGCTTTTAATTCTAAAGGCTGTGTGACTTCCTGTTCTCATCACATGAGCTTATACAGTGCTCCTGTAAATTCTGTGTGGTTGTGTCGTACCTGAGACACCAGCAGCTGCAGCTTGTTGGCCTCGGTCTCACTGGCCTCCATCCTGAAGCTGTTCTCCGTCAGGGTGACCTCCAACTGTTTGCTGCGATTCATCACCGACTTCACCTCAGACTTCATCTTACTGATGTAGAGACGAGCCGTGGTGAACTCCTCCTCAATTGCTCCGCTGGTTTCCGTCATCTGTGAAGACGGACAGAAGTCACTGACAGGACGTCCTCCTTTCATCTAACTGACTGAACCAGGTCTCTGTCTTCAACAATTTACTGTCTGACTCAGCAGTTTTACGTAAACCTGAGACATGACTCAACCCCAATGCACTCAGAGGGCTGAAGAAGATGAAGAGTGAGGATGATGATAAAATAAGGATGAGGAGTGATGTGAGTGAGGAAGAGGGCGAGGATGGGGACTGAAGATAAAAATTTGTTTGAAAAAGAAGAATGATGAGTGAGGATGAGAAGTGAAAATGAGAACTGAGTGAGAATGAATACGAGGATGAAGACGAGGATGAGGCGTGCACGGCGGGGGAAGAGTCTTACGGCCTTCATCTCTGTGGTGCCCAGCGCGGCTCCGATGTCACTGAGGTCTCGCAGCAGCAGGTTGAGGATGTCGGCTGATCTCTTCCTGTGATGACAGGACAGATCCTGCAGAGCACAGAGCTCCTTCTGAATGACCTCCAGACTAACCTGGAAACAAAGGAGAAGCTCTGATCACAATTCTGATCCTTACAGAACCGCCTCAGACCAAAACACCCTGAAGTCCCGCGGGGCCCTGGGCCCCCATATGAACTCTATGATCTCCATCAGGTGTGGACTGGCTTCACTGTATCAATTCACTTCCTGTCATCATCCACTCCTGACACACTGAGCTGCAGTGGCTCCTCTTCAGTACACTTCCCTCCAGAAGGGAGCGGAGCCAGTTTTCACCACTGTAACAGTGAGTGCAGTTATAAGTGTAATGTGTCTGCTGCCTCAACACTCTGTTCGTGTGTACTCACAGTTTTATGTGCGAGCTCCTCGTTCAGCTGCTCATTGCAGCGGTTCTTGTCCTCCACCTCCTGGCTCTTCTGGTCGTAGTTGACGGCTAGCTCCTCCAGCGCCTGCAGAACCTCCTTCACCTCCTCTTTGGCCGAGTCGCTGTCTCTCTGCAGGCGGGAAAGCTCCTCCTGCAGACGATCGTGGTGCTGGTGGCCAGTTGCCAGCAGCTGGAGGGCGGAGGAGTCATCAGAGGCGATGATGGTGCAGGGGGACGGTGTGCGTGTTCACAACAGACTCACCTCATCCTGATCAATCAGCTGCTGTCTGAGCTTCTCGGCCATCTGGCTCTGCTGGTTGATCTCGTCATCCTGAAACATCAGTATTTAATGTTTTAGATTGAAACACACTTGGGGGGTCTGAGCTGGTTCAGGACTCACCTTGTCATCCAGCTGCTGGTACAGGTTGGTAATGAGCGTCTCATATTGTGTCTTCTCTTCATTGGTCAGGGGGGCGGGGGGCGGGACGAAGCCCTCTATCACTACTGCAGTGTCACCACCGCTTTTCTTGTTTCTGCTGCTTAGCTGCTCGTCGACAGGAACAGACTCACCTGAAAAAAAGAGCAGAGGTCACCTTGAACAACAAAAGGGAACCGGTCCGGCTGATGATCTCATTCTTCAGAATTCAGACATCTGAATCATTGTCTGACTGCTCCTAACAATCAAATATTACTCTGCTGCTCACCTTTCCTCCAGCGCTTTAGCTCATTCTCCAGTTTCTGCATCATGATGTTCAGACTCCGGTTTTTCTCTTTCTCCTTTTCATACTTCTTCCTCCACTCCTCTGCTGTCAGCTCCAGATTCACTGACACTGTGTTCTTTATGGTTTTAGCTCTGAGACACACAAACGACACAGGAAGAGGTTTTAACAAACACTAAGGAACTTCCTATGTGACTGTCAATTGGACTTGCCGACTTGCGGAGTTAGCAGTTTGTTCTTCCATACGTTTTCCTCTCCATCTATTCCTGTGTATTTGTGTCCTTCTGTGCCTCTGTCCCTATCTGTCCCTCTCTGTGTCTTCATAAGGATGAAGACTGAAGTGTCTCAGTTGAACACGGAGGAATCAGCCCTGATCATCTTGAACTTTCAGAGATGGTTGAGGGTGGAACAAACCCACTGACTTCCTGGAGTCTTTTAATTTGATATGTAACTCAGGTGTGCTCCTGTGTGGTACCTCTGTCCAAACATGAGTGTGGATTTGGTTTCAGCTTCGTTGTAAACGGACGGTGAGCAGCAAATAATGATGGTGGTCCGACAGTTTCCTCCCAAAGAGTCCTGAAGGATTCGGGTCATCTTACTGTCTCTGTATGGGACGTGGGTTTTCTATGAACACACGAGCATGACAAAACATGTTACATCATATGTTTACAAACAGTTATTACACAACAAGAAGTTATGTCAGGTTCTTGACTCACAGTTCCTTCACTCAAAGCAGCGATCACGTTACCCAGAGCAGACAGAGACTTGTTGATGTTTTTGGCTTCGTCTAACACGGCGCCTTCTGCTCCCGTCTTACTCACCTGAAAGTCATCATCATCATCTAATAGTCATCATCATCATCATCATCATCATCATCATCACGAGTGATGTGAATGTTTGGAGCAGTGAAACCTTTTCGCTGCCTGCCAGGTCTACCAAGTAGAGTTTCCCTGACAGTTTGGTCTCTGTCTCAACGTTTTCCTGCTTGATGCTGATCAGGAAGATACTGTGACTGCGAGAGCTGTGTTCGTTCATGTCTGCAGAGGAGCAACACAACAGGACAACAAGTCAACACAATACAACAACAGGTCTACACAATCTGAGTTCTGAATGAGCTCAGGACCTCAGAACTGACAGAGATGACTATGCAACTGAGCGGAGACAGCAGGACCATTAAAAGGAAGTAGTACTAGAAATGTCAGTAGTGTCACAGTTGTATCAGTCGCACAGCTGGAGACGTACTGGTTACGGCGACATGTCTGTTTGCTTTTCCCTCGTCGATGACATCCATGACCTCATCAGGACTGGACACAAAACGCTCTGTACAGCCCTGACAGGAATAGTAGACCATTATTATGAAGAACTGACAAAGCAGACGGGAAGGCAGCTCATTCTGACATGTTACAGGATATCTGGTGACACTTTGAGGGACGCTCACCTTGACAAAGGGAACCCGGTTTTTGTCCTCGTGAACTGCCAGGTTGGTCTTTGACACTAAAAGATCAGATCACATGAGTGGGCAGCTCAACTTCATTAACATGAGTGTGAAGCATCAACCTTACCATCCAATAAGTCTCTGATCTTATCCAGGTAGATCTCAAAGTACGACACCTGCAGAGACAGACAAAGGTTCAAACACAAGGTTCACAGTGTACCACACACAACACATACAATACAACACAACATTGACAACACAACTCAGGGATAGGTCTGAAAACTTTCTGAGTAATTAAATTATCTTTGTTAATAAATGAATGATGTGTTTTTAACAGCAGCTAAATGACGGACAAATATTTCACATCCTCCAACATAATTTTCACCTGGATGATACATTTACTATCAAGGACTGAAATGAATGCTGAAAGGTTGATATAAACAGGAATTTGTCACTTCTGACTTTACTCTTCTTCTGCACATAAATAGGACGACTACTATGATCATCACGTATCATCATCACATTTGTTTGTACTTGTTCTGGTTTGTTTAAGAGAAACATGCAGATACATCTGAGAGCAGAGCAGCAGGTGGGCAGTGAGCATATGAAGAGCAGATGGGTCAGTGAACGCATCACTGGTTTCTCCTGCTAACTACAGCAGGATGACCGACGGATCCCAGATCAGAACTAACTCTTAATGTACCGGAGAGAATGTGGAGGAGCTGCACACTGATCTGTGTGGGAATAATCACTGCAGCTGACTACAGGTGAAAAAAAGTCAATAAAGACAAAAACTGTATTTTTTTAATGATGGCTTCAGTGACATCATCACCTTGATGTGAAATTCCAGGTTTTCATCCATCGAGTAGATGTGGTCAAAAATATCTCTGGCGATACGAGGGATGATCCCCATCAGACGGGAGTCATGCAAATTACCCTGAAATTCAAAAACGTTACGTCACATAAAATCTTCAAAAAATAACTTGAGCCACAAAAGTTTGATCTCTGACCTCCATGGTGTGAGTCTTTCCTGATGATGTCTGACCATACGCAAAGATCGTCCCATTATATCCCCCTAACACATCTGAAACACACATAAACATGTAACACACAGCAAAAAACACAGTACAGACTGTTAGTTTTATCTGGTCTGAATAGACAAGATATAGATCATTATATTTATTGGTATCAATATATTTTGTGACTTGAATACATATGACAGATTTGATAGAGGCGTAGTTAGACAAAGACATAAATCAGATGTAAAAGGTAATTGATGATGTGAACTGACCTCTGACGATCTGTTTGGCGCAGGTGTCATAGACCTGAACCTGCTCAGTGTGTGGAGGCAGGACTCTGTCAAACACATATGGTTTCCCCTGGAAAACAGGAAACACATTGTTAAAATAAAACCTGTTGTCAGTTGTGTTACCCTCATCCTGTCATGGTCCCCTCATGAAATCTCTGAACACCGATCAGACTTGTTGGTCTGCCTCTGACTGTGACATCAGCTGATCAGTGCTCCCTCAGTCTGAGCTGAGCTGTCACTAAGATGCTTGTTCCCACGGTAACTGTATCCCACTGGGATGAATGAACCAATCAGACAGAAGAAAGATGATTGCTGCTAAATGATGCAGGAGACACACAGACACACAAGCTTCAAGCCAGACTTTGATCCTCTAGTCTGGGGTTGGACATGATGTGGCTGGTCCTGTTTCAGAAGAAATAATTGTTTGTTGTGTTCAAACTTTGAGGAAACAAAAATAAGAAGTAACTGTTTTTAAACCTAAAGAAGAAGAAATGTCTCATTAAATAAATAAATCATAATGGAGCTTTGATCTGAATGACTAATGAGAGGAAACTGGGACAGAGTCATGTGACCTTCATCAGACAGACCCAGTTAGAGAGAGAGAGAGAGAGAGAGACAGACAGACAGACAGACAGACAGAGAGCGAGAGAAAGACAGAAAGAGAGAGGGAGAGAGAGACAGAGAGAGAGAGAGAGGGAGACAGACAGACAGACAGACAGAGAGCGAGAGAAAGACAGAAAGATAGAGGGAGAGAGAGACAGAGAGAGAGAAACAGACAGACAGAGAGAGAGACAGACAGAAAGATAGAGGGAGAGAAAGACAGAAAGAGAGAGACAGACAGTGAGTGAGAGAGAGAGAGAGAGACAGAGAGAGAGAGACAGACAGTGAGTGAGAGAGAGACAGAAAGAGAGAAACAGATGTAAACTGAAGCTGAAGTGAAATTGATCGACAGATAAATCATCAATAATCACTCCTCATCGATGATGACCATGATGAAGATGGATACCCTTTGCTCGTTTCACTTCGTGTTTTTCTTCCTTTATGGGACAATAACTGAAAATGAGAACCATTAGTGATCGATAAAAATCTGAACGGTATCTTCTGATGCTGCGGCTGTTGTGTGTCTATTGTTGCAGCAGGCGGAGGGTGTGTTCCGGTGTGTCCGCCTCAGGGACACACCGGAACACAACGCAGGACTCACCGAGACCACCACGGTGTCCTCTCCGTTAAATTTGGGGGTGAATTTGTCTCCGCGGCTCCGCTCGGCCTCGTTCAGCGGCCGGAAGCGACACATCACCTTCACCCCGCACACCCCGCACACTCCGCTCTCCACCGCCTCCATCCCGGTCGGAAAACAGACAAAACGCTACCGACGGATCAACACAGGCAGCGCCGGGTTCGGTCAGGTCCAGGTCCAGGTCCAGGTCCAGGTCCAGGTCGATGCACAGATTCTCCGCCGAGTCTCGGAGGTGAACGGCCCCCCCACCCTGAGAGCCTCAGTCCAGTGATGCTGATCTGAGGTCCGGTCTCATCGGGATGCTGGACACGCCCACCTCACACAGGTCCAGCCCGCAGCGCCGAGCCGCAGAGGATTCTGGGACATAGAGTCAATGTTCACACGATCGTTGATTATTAATGAATTCGTGGGATCACGTGAATCCTGCTGAGGATCAAGTTTGATTTGAAATGACTTCAGGATTTATTGGTGACACGACTGTTGTGCAGCAAAGCTGCTGTTCGGTTGTGAGTCACTGAGTGAAGAAACACAATCTTCAGTCTTCGTCACTGTTTATTTCTCTGAGGCAGAAACAGAGTGAACCAAAGTGTCAGACGTTCACACACAGACACACACACACATACAATATAAAAACTTTGTGTTCCAGCTGCAGAACATCATCTCTTTTTAGCAGATGCATATTTTATTGAATGAGGTTCAGATTTTAACAAACTGCTAGAAAATAAAAACAGTTTAAAGAAGACAAATGAAAACTTTTCATCTTTGGGACAAAAGATGTTCAAAGAAATACAAAATTTACTCAGAAGAAATAAATAACCAATCAGAGAGAAGATACAGGACTTATTGTGGGCCAATCAGAGCAAAGACAGATTCATCATGGACCATTCAGGGTGAAAATACAGGACTTATTGTGGGCCAATCAGAGTTGACTCTGCAGTCACATGATGCATAACAAAATTGATGAAAGAAATTTTTACATGAGACATTTACAAACTGTACAACAGTTATTACAATAATATCAACACTCATGAAAAGAGACGCCATCTTCTTCTGGAGGTCACGGCATATCACATTCACCTGTCAGACACTGAGGAGGAGCAGGGGCTGATGGGATATGATGTTATGTGACCTCCATGGGCAGTGTGGTCTCCGACAGCCTATTCACACGTCTCTCCGGGTCGTTCGAGTCTCTGAGGACAAGAGCAGCCAATCAACCATCAATGATGACATCATTTCCTCAAAGACAATTGACAGCTAATGGTGTCAGAGGAAGAATCCAGCAGGAAGCTTCAAGTTTACATCAGTTTAATACCTCAAACAATGACAGCTGACGAACATCTTGGTTTTCATTTTGCGCCTACACCTGGACAGGTAGATGTTTAACTGGGGCCAGAACCAAGAAGCAGGTTTTGAAACAACCGATGTAATTTTAGGTGAAGTCCTGGTTTTCTTGGTTTCTATGCTACAAAGCTGGATCACTTCCTACCAGGATATATTACCATGGTAACTAATGCTGAACAGGTAACCTGTTCTGCAGCAGGTTATGTTGGAGTTTGAGATCAGAGTATAGAAGCCCCGCCCTCTGACCTATTGGGTCCCTAAAAAATTACATCATTATACGAGGATGGCCCCACGGACCTCAGAGGGGACTGTTAGAAGATCCTTGGAAGACCAAGAGTTTTCAGAGACCACCAGAACCAGTTTGATCCCTCAGACAAGTTTCTGTATGAGACATACAGACTAATGAGACGGACTGAGATCCATCTGAGAACTTTTAGAGCCATTTGAGTCCAGAGACCCTCAGAGGAGCGCTTCTCTTAGCTCAGGACAGAACTGGATACAGAGACCTGAACCAAAACCCTGCAGTGGATCAATGCAGTGACAGATGATGGATGTTTATTGTTTCTAGGATTCTGGACATCTCAGGAATAAACAGAGCTTTATGAATCAGCAGGAAGTTCAATATCAGAACCAGAAACACATCATTAATCCAGCAGGAGTTCTTTACTCTGGTACAGAATTAGAGGGCAACATCGAGATATTCCTTCTGTCATTTGGAAGCTGCAGATTTAAAAGTCTGTTCAATCAGTTTTGCTTTCCGCTTTTATTATGTTTTTCATTCTAAAAACCTTTTAATGGTAATACCTTTTTTGGTGAAGTGAGCCGATCTGCTGGAGACTTGTCCCTGTTCCCTGTTGGTCAATTGTTGATAACTCCACCCTTTTTATGTCCACACTCTGACAACCCGACATGACAAACCTGGGTTGATTTACTGAGCTGATAACCAGCGTTGTGGGACCGAAAATCACGAGTGAGGATGTTGGTTAAGTGAAGCCGGATCACTGGAATATTATTGGGGTTTGTTAATCCCGCTTTGTGGCACAGGACCCTGGACAGGCGTGGGTGTTTACCTGGCGGTGGAGACTTTGGGCACTCGGTCAAGGCTGGCGGCGACACTGGCGAGCTTTAAGGCAGAGGCAGGGGGCGCAGAGGGTCGAGGATTGTGAGGGTGCGCGGGGGATACGGCCCCCACCTGGCTCCTCTGGTTGGGGAGGGACTGGGGGGAGGAAGAGGAGGAGGAGGGCAATGACCCTCGGGCTGAAAGCCCCGACCTGCTGAGAGAGGAGGAGTAAGGCGGCCTGGAGGGACCTGAGGAGTAGGATTATCAGCGTTAATGGTGTGAGTCATCAGGGTGTTGTATGGTTGTTGTGCGTCTGCAGCACTGACTGTCTCATCAGGACCAGTTCAGTCCTCCTCAGACTGCTTGTCCAGCTCACCTGAAGGATGGACTCCATTGATACTGGGCCTTTGGGGTCTGATGTCACTGCTGATGTAACTGTGAGGGGGGGGAGGGGCGCTGATGACAGCCGAGGCGGCAAACTGAGCGCTGGCTGAGTCCAGAGTCTTGGAACTGGACTCACCTGATTGTGTGGACTGGGACCAGATATGGACAGAGTGAAACTCTGAGAAATCAAATTTGCTAACACATTTTTTGTTGTCCTGGCTGTCCTTGTCCATCCACTCATCCTCCATGTTACCTGTGCTCTGTGTGTCGCTGTCTGTCCACATGACGCCGTGTTGTTCTGTAGCTGCAGCTGTTCCAGCTGTTGTTTCTGCATCTGGACCAGCTGTTGTTGGTGACTGTTGTACTGCTCCTCTGTGATGCCGCCTCCTGGTGTAAACAGAAACCACATGGTAACACACTGAGCCCTCTCTATGTTAAGAGTGCAAAAGCGGCTTGTATTTTAACTCAGAAGAATAAATTTATGATTTGATTTTAGGCTCAGACCACTTTCTGGCTTTGATTATAGGACTGTTTAGGTGAGTTTGTTTGCTGAATCTGCTAGTGTATCTCGTCCTCCACCTCCTGCATCCTCTATACTTTCATTACCCCCTACCCGAACCAGGGTCTGTATCCCCACGCCGCTTTTACTGGTGCAGTTGGTGCGAGGTCGGAGTAGTTGACGGTAGTGCTGTTTGAGATAGTTGTCTTGGTGTGAGGAGCGGTGATAGCTGGCATTAGGGGAGTGACTCTGGGATGCCAGTGATCACTGTCTAGCGTCCTGGAGGTGTCGAGGGACCAACTAGACGAAACACCAGTGAAAGGAGGTTCCCACCTGATGACCCCAAAGACATGGTAGTTATCACTGCTCACTGGGGTAGTTAGATATAGTTATCTTTAGGGCACGTAGGGCAGGTCACAAGGTTGTTGTTAAGTTTAGAGAGTCAGTCACTGAGTCTGGTCCTTTTTTTGTAGCACAAGTTTCTTGTGTTTACTCTGAATTCAGTTGTCGGTGTAAAACTTTGGAATTCACAACTGAATGATTTAAAAGGTTGTACATATGCTTTTCAGTTTAAAAAATGTATAAAGGAAAATTTAATAAAATCAAATTTATGTATATGGTGCAAAATCATAATAGCATTACATCGAGGACCTTTACATAAAGAGCAAGTCATAACCAAACTCTTTATAGAATTATTTAAAGAGACATAACAAGTCCTTCATGAGCAAACACCTGGCGACAATAGAGGGAAAAATTACCTTTAAGAATATTTAATTTGGACGTCTGATGACCTGGTTCTTGACTATGAAAGGTTAAGCTGAGAGGTGTCTCACTGACCCCTACAGCCATCCTCCATAGGCAGATTCTTCCCAATGTCAGATCCAGATCAGACTGTACAGACGCCCTTCAAACCAAACTGAGGCCCTATCTGCCAGACTGTGATCTCAGAGTCTCTGGTCCAATTGGCTCAAACTTGGAACTGTGTGTAAGAACTGAACCTTGCACAAGTCTTGTGTATTTTGCCGTGTCCAGTGTGTTACAGTGTTGTATGTTCCATTGTATTGTCCATGTTGTTGCACTCTGTTGTTGTTTGAATCTGCTCCAGGGGCGTTGTGGTCACATTTTGAGCCAATAAAATCTATCTTTAGAGTCAGGAATAAGATGAACCCAAGTCATCCTCTTGTCCTGAATACCTTTCATCTTCATTCTATTATGATGAACTAAACATACGATCACTCACCTGATTCAGAGTGATGGTCAGGTGACAGACGACAGGTGAATCTGTTCACCGGTGCCAACCCTGTGGTCCTACTGCTGGCATCCCTCTGGACATGCAGCTGTCTGGGTCTGAAGCAGTACCTCCTTAGGTTCTGGATATTGTTCAGAACTTCAGTCAAGGAGGGGAGGGAGGGTCCTGAAGGTTTCTGATCCAGATCTCGGAGGACACATATACTGGTTCTTGTCCTGAAGACTGGATGATTAGATGAGTCTAGCTGCTTCAGTACTGGATCCAAAACTGAGGAAGCTCTGTCCAGGATGATCCTGATCCGTGACAGGAGGTATTGATGAGAGAGAAACAAAGAGCTGAAGGTGAAGCAGGAGGGTGAAGGTGTGAACACTTACGAATGTTAAACCATTTCATCTTGGAGCTTCACTGTAGAGACGGAAGGACTTAACCCCTGGGCTTGATGGTTTAAGCAGGAAGCAATGTAGCTAAGTCCCCCTCCCCCCAGGTGCTCTAACAAAGGTGCAATTACCTGCCCCCGCGTCCTATTCTGCGGCGGCTCAGTCCCATCCAATGAGGAGGCAGGGACAGTTCGGCCAGAGAGTGGCGCAGATGAAGAGGAAGGACCGCTGGATGATCAACTCCACCCGTCTGCTCCGTACGAGGCTACGGAAACAAACACACGTGAACGTCATAAAAGCACCAGATTTTCACGGACCAGCCCCCCCTGTGTACAGGCCTCGCAGTGCTGAAGACCACAGGTGAACATGCCTCCTGTCTGCACCGAAAACACATCTACTATTAAATTGTATAAACTTCAGTTTCTGTCCGAGACATATGAAACAATCCAGACCAGTTCCACTGGAATATGTGGAGCTGTCCAAATACCCCTGACCTGGATTGTAGATACCAAATACAAAGGTTGTGTAGAATCCACCTGTGGTGATGGAATACTCACAGACAGATATTGACATCCAGCTTTCCTCCTGAAGACAAAGACACCGTCTGAATTACTCTCTTCATCAGGTGAAGATGGAGGAGACTGAGGACACAACGAGAACCAGGGTCACATGTGGACAGTCAGCATTCATTCTAGTCATAGGTCACATCTGAATCAGGATCGGACAGCTGTTACTGACCAGTGGCGGCTGACAGTCATCCTCCCCGGAGCTGTGGAAGTCGTACTGCTTGATGTCAGCCTGGTTGACTGTGTAAGGGCCAGAGAGCCAACCGGCTCGTCGCTGTGGAGCAAACAATCTGTCCCGTCTGACATTCTTCTTCTTTGGTCTGAGCAGGTCAAAGGAAAGATCCTCTCTGATGAAGTCCTGCTGTTTCTGCAGTTGAGACCCAGACCATCTTTAGCTGAGAGGAGGCAGCTGAGTCTTCCTCACATTTTACAAGCAGACACACACCCTAACCCTAACGCTTACAGGAAAGACAGACAGGCACACACACGGATGTTTATACCTTGACCTTGACGTCAGTCTTGTTTCTGCTGCCGTTGCTCAGAGTCACTGCTGTGCTGTAAACTGGTTTCTCCACCAGGGGGAGTGAGACCTCTCTGAGGATGTCCCCACTGAAGTCTCCCATCTGATACCTGAAGAAAGGGCAAACCAATACATCTGAACACAAGAAGCAGCAACACAAAATCAAAACACTTAGCCTGCAACAATCATGATCGGAACTTCTGAGCCAATCAGTCTTTCAGATCTGAGGTCATGTGTTAAGGCCTTAGGAGGCACTGGATGGTTTTGCTGAGTGTGTATCAAAAAGAAAAAAAAACTTTATTTGAATGTGATGCACACATCTCTTTTTAGTATTCATAGCTAAATGTATCCCATAATGCACCACTGTGTACAAGACACATAGAGTTTCTAATATGTGACTCTGGAGAGGAATCTGCACAGGTTCTCCTTCATGAAACCCATACAATCTAGCTACACATCTGTCAAGTCCTATATCAGAGAAAAATAAACACAAAGAGAAACCTTCAAAATAAAATCCCTTGTTTATTGTTTTATTCCTCTCCACTCTCTGTAGTCACTGGTGTACATGAGGTGCAACAAACTTCATTTGGGGCTGTGTGGTTGAACCATAATGATGACAATGTGATGACAGATAAAGATGCTTCACCCATCGGTTTTTTAACATGAAGAGCAGTGGCGGAGCTCCATCCTCACCTCTTCTCCACCACCTCCAGGGTGAGGTGCAGCAGCTCTCTTTTGGACTTTTCCCTCCTCTTGATCATTTCCAGGATGGTGACAGTCCGACTGAACTCTCTCCTCAGCCTCAGCATCTTCTCATACGACGCTTCGTCATTCTTACGGTTCTGAGGTAGACAGAGCATCAACTTGTGATTAATTTGTCATCACTGTCAGTGAAGTGAAAGTAAAGCTGCGCACTCACCTTCCTGGTCTGCATCTTCTCTGTCCTCCGTCTGAAGGCCACATAGGCGTCATTGTTGGTGGAGCCATCTCTTTTCTCCTGTTTGATGTGAGCAATCAGTGACGGACCCCGACAGTTCTTCCTCTTCCTCACCCAGTAATCATACACTGATTTCAGCAGGTAGTCATCCTCGTTAAGCAGCAGCTTTGCCTCCGTTAGAGAAACCAGCTGAAACCAGAACGAATCAAAGAGTTTGGGTCCAGTATGGAAAACCTGGTTCTGTTTGTTACATGCTGAATATGTGCATGTTTGTAGTGTTCGGCCAGTTAATGGATTTTATAAAGGCAAACAATTTATTAGAAATGTTTCAGTCAGCACAGAAACAGGCAAGGCGAAAGTGATTAACAGTAACTAACAGTATG
Organism: Remorina albescens; assembly: GCA_034769265.1. Taxonomy (NCBI): domain Eukaryota; kingdom Metazoa; phylum Chordata; class Actinopteri; order Carangiformes; family Echeneidae; genus Remorina; species Remorina albescens. Next base: position 25,239,720 of record CM068481.1, on the reverse strand, counting down.
ATGCACTGGATATAAATAAGCCTTCGAACTCTAACCTTCACCCTTATCAGGTTCTGTTTTAAACTGGTCCTTTTCTTATGTTTCTACCTGACAGTTCTTTGTAGAACTCATTAATAAATTCTCCAAAAATTCTAAAATATCTTGCAGGGTTCTCCCGAGCATCAGTTTAACCCCCATCTGTTTTTCTTATGCCGCTTTTTTCCATCTATACATTCTTCTATATCTATACTATTACTCCTGTGATGTCATCAGGAGACATGGCCTTTCTTTCTATCGTTGAGACATAACTCTATGACAAAGTCTCTGATGAGACAAGACTGGCTGACTGGCTGTTTTACAAGTACTTTAGATATTAGAGTCTGGATAAAAGCCTTTAACACCTCGGCAAGGATATGTCATAAAATCTAATAAAAATATTTATCTCAGTAACACTGACAAATGCATGTTTAATATCCAGCAGACCTGACTAAACCTAATCCTAAACTCATATATCTGATCTATACTCAAAATTATTACACATCCGCTCTGACTGAGCGTTGACCAGGACCAGGGAGAAAGAATGCAACACTGCTTTTTTAGCTATTATTTGAAGTCCTATTGGTTCCAGTCAGTCAGATGTGTAAGACTAAAACCTGAAAGGTTTTCTACACCAAGATTTTGGATCAGCCAAAAACCTAAAACTCATCTCCTCAGTCTGGTTTTTACTTAAATATGGGTTTAAGTAATTCATTTATTTATATTATTGATTTATTTAAATGTAAAGGTGTTGTTTAATGTATTACATTTTATTCTGTTCTCCCATCATTGACCAGTGGTTTTTGCATATGTAATACCTTTTTATGGTGAACTAACCTGGATGAAAATTGCTGTACAAATAAACTTGATTTGGTGGGGGTGTATGCGATCGGCTGTGCGTTACCTGGTGTGTGCTGGCCTTCTCCAGTCGGTCCACCATGGTCTCAAACTGCAGAGGTCTGATTTCCATCTTTCTGTTGAGTCTGTTGAGCAGCGTCTCATCCTCTGAGTCCATGTCGTAGTCTGGCTGTTCCAGGTCCAGACCCAGAGCTACAGGGGCACAAAACAAATATCAATGATGTTTGTAAGGACACACATCAGTGATAAGACACTGAACTGAGCTCAATGTTCAGTGCATAGGACAGGTGCAGTACAGGTGACGTTCAGATGTAGTAAAAATGTGGTACAGGTGCAGGAAAGGTGTAATGGTACTTACGCTGTATGTGAATGAGCTGTTTGGGAACTCTGACCTCTCCTTTGTACAGGCGGTCGTAGTAGGTGGTGTTACTCTCTGCTTCAGGGACGGGGATCACCATGTTTTCCTTCTTCTCCCTGAACACCTGCTGGGCTGATATCGCCCTCTGCAGGTGATGCTCCTGTAAGAACAGAGCTCCATATCAGCACCACCTCAAGACATCCACTTCCTGTTGAAACTGGTCCATGGAGGGAGGGACCATTGACACCAGAGAGGACAATGAAGAGGAAGACCGACAACAACAGACCTGAAGTTTTTACTCAGTCACAACAGACTGTAGGTTGTGATCACTACAATTCAGCTGATTCAGAGCTGAGGGAGATCCTGGATCAGACCTCATCCTTAGCACACAGCAGCCCTCAAAACCTGGTCTGAGGTCCAGGGGGTTTCAGTTAAGGTTCCACAGACTGTGGAGGTTTAACTTCATAAACCTTGCTGGATCTCTGATGGGGATCGGTTCATCTTGGAGGTCGAAACTCAGTGAACCCCAAACATTGACTGACTAAAGTAGAACTGAAGACAATGAGAAAAAAGTTCAGCTCTGACCTTTTTTCACAAAAACACCCAGTCTGCACTTCATGCTTATGTGTTTACAAAAAGATGAAATGGATGAATAGCAGGAACGATTAGGGAATCTTTTCATCAGCAGAAAAACAACCCCTATAGATCATTTGTTGTTTGGGTGTTTTCGTTATGGAAGACAATCATCTGAAGAACATCTGGCTTAGATCTTTATGTCCAGGCCTAATGTGGTTAGGTGGCTCCGTCGCTCTGTTAGCTGTTAGTCTGCTCTGTCCAGGTGGATGTTCACCTGATGAGGTTAGAGCTCTGAAATCAGCCCACTCTGTCCTCAGAGAGTTCAGGTTCGGTCCGAAGTTCGGACTTAAACCAGAAACCATCATCTTGTTTGTGAAGCCTGTCTGAAGCTAACGTAGGAGTGAAGGCGAGCACGTCCTGCGTCGCTCGTTGCTCTGGCTACTACGTAAGATGTTGGACGTCACCACCACAAAACGCGTCTCCGCCGTTTGTCGCTGCGTTAACAGCGTACAGCGCGCGTCAGGCTTACGCACGCTGCGTACATTCCCGCGCGCCGCCGCCTACTCCTCGGAGGCGTACGGACAGACTTGTACGTAAAGACATCGTGAATGCCGCCGTGGCACGGAGCTAAGGCTAACAGACACACAATTTAAAATAAAACGTCCGTACCAGCTCTTCTTCTTTCTCCATCCCGGTGGGCATCTGCGGGACGGCCCGGTTGATGGACACGCAGTCCGTCAGGTCCGGCAGGTCTCTGTTGCGGTAAACCGGGAGCGGTTTGGCGGCGTCTAGCGCTCGCGCCCGGAACGAGAGTTTACTCATTGTTTGCGCCAAATCAGCGACAACCCGAAGGACCGAATCCCGCCACAAACCCGCACCGATCCCGGCGTCAATCCGCTCCGGACGCGACTGTGTCGGCCGCGGCAGAGCTCATCGGTGTCCGCTCTTCCTGTGGCAGGCGTGAAGAGCCATCGGCGTGCGGCCTTATTGGTTCGTCGGGGCCGTCTGTCCGGACTGGTCCGCTCCCTGTGCCGCGGAAAACATGGCGGACATGTCCACACCAGCGGCAAAGTTATCCCATCAGCCACCGCGGTACCCGTCAGAAGACCTCATGTCCGACGTGAGAGTGCGCGCGCAGCTCCTGCAGATTAGAAAAACAACAAAGCACTAAAAAGTTTTTAATCGTTCTGAAACTTTAATGGACATGTAATAGAACCCAAATATAATGTAATGGAATTATATTCTAATATAATACAAATATAATCTAACGTAACAGAACTGTTATAGAGTTGTAAGGCAGGTCACGGCAGTCAGTTTGTGTTATTTAAAACTAAAGATGAGGATGATGATGATGAAGATGGAGCCACCTCCATCTGGAGAGCTTCACATGAATGAATGAGTCCGAGTTAAATAATTTAAATACATTTTATTTTTCCTTGAACTCAGATGAGTTGACGATGAAAGTTCAGTGACATGTTTCGTTTCTCTCAGCTGAGTCTGAACCTCGTGTCAGTTTGTCTCCACACAATCTGAATCGACCACAAACGGAAAGAGAAACCCTCCACTTATCAAAATAAAAGTCAAACAAAGGCATGCTCTTAACGTTCACTGCAAACTGGGGAGAGGAATTCCAACGTTCATACTTTTTCTCTTTTTAACTAAAAGTTTTATTCATCAGCAGAAAACAGCTGATCTCTGATCAGTGATGCTGATCAGCAGCTCAACTGGTAGTCATTCTTTGGTCCTGAAGAGGAGAAACTGGAATAAAGTTATGTTTGGATTGTCATGGTCAGAGTAGATCTATGGAAACACCAGATTATGGATTATTGATTATCAATGATGAGGACAGATGAGTCGGCAGAGTGAAAATGATCAGAGGTCAGACGTCAAAGCTGCCAACCACCTCTGGCTTTACAGTGTGTCAGGACTCAATCACAACTTCTCCTCTGATGGAACACAACCAGAAGAAAAAACTTCCAACCTGGCTCGTGGTGACTTCCTGTCTGAACAATAAGATAATGGATAAACTCTTCTCTCTTTTTATAATAATAATCTGGATATATACATACAGCAGTGATACAGACATTCAGAAGCTGTTTCTTATTGGCATCACATCAAAGAAACAAACAGTGTGAATAAAAACATAATTTGCCCTTTTATTCTGAAATCATCATGTCATTGTAGAAAATGTATTTTATTTGTAGTAAAAAACAGGAACTGACGAGAAACACTGCACCATGTTGTCCCCTAGTTCAAAGAGAGACTCATCACTCCTGAGACTCTCCTGCAGCCAGAGGTCACCTGACCATCCCATATCACCCCACAATCATCTAACCACCCCACAGCTGCCCCCACAGTCGCCCCAGAGTTTCTCATCCACCTGACATTCGTCGGATCAGCTTCAGCTGTAATTGGAGACAGTGTTTACCGAGGGAGTCCCTGCTCCGTTCCAACTGGTCCTGAGCCTTGTTATAGACTCGACTCTTTAGGCGAGTAGTCCACGTTGGTTACCATGGTGACAACCGTGACAATCTCCTCAGGCGTCGTGATGGTTGGCTGCCGCTGCATTTGTACAACTCGCTCCTCCACGCAGCCAGCTGACAGTCGAGCCTCAGCCTCGTGATCCCAGCACTCCTCCACGGTCTCACACAGCATAGCCATACCCTGAAGGTGGACCAGACAAGTTACACCATGCTGGATCATGAGCAATGTAGACTACGTAGTGTTGGCGTAAACCATGTTAATGAATATAGAGCAGTGCATTGTGGGTAGTGTAGTCTCACAGCATGTTTCTGCCAGCACTCTCTGAGCAGTGGTCTCAACTTCTTGTGGACCACCACCTCCTGCATGTCCTCCAGAGATGGATGCTGACCCACCTCTTCCTCAAACGGCAACATGTACTCATCCACCGGACCTGGGCCAGAGATAATGGGGACCATTAGAAACACTCACAGGCCAGAAACCATCAGGGAGCACCTTCAGTGGTCCTAAAGGCTGCAGGAAGTCATACCGACCACCAGGTGTCACTCATCGTCACACTCACCCCTGCTTCTGTTGTTCATTGACACCCTCACACATATTCACCATCCCCCTGCACAGTGACGTCACAGCCCCCCCCCCCATGACCATTGAGACAGAGTGTGTAAGATGTTACCATCAGCAGCTTTGCACCGTGAGGCCAGTTCCCACAGCACCAGGCCCAGAGCATACATGTCGATCCTCAGGAAAGCATCTCTCTGGAAGTTGATGGCCCCCTCCAGGACCTCAGGGGCCATGTACCTCCTGGTCCCAACCTGACACAGACAGGGTCACCATTACTTACAGGGCCCAGAGAAGGTGGGGTGAGACAAAGGTGTCACTCACATGTGAACTCACCTGTCCATGGGTGTCTCCTGGAGATTTCCCCGCCTCAAACCTGAGAGCGAGGCCAAAGTCAGCAATGCAGGCAGTCAGGTTGGACTTCAGCAGGACATTCTTACTCTTAAGGTCCCTGGAAATTCACACAGTGAGACCTCCTGTCGGACAGGACTTCTGTGCACCTGGGTTACTGAGTGTGTAGTGGGTGCGTTTTTTAGTGGGTGGATTGTGTAGCTTGCAATGTGTGCAGTGTGTGTACCTGTGTGCAATGGCAGGTTTGTGCCCGTCCCTGTGTCCAGGTATGTCTTCGTGCAGGTAGGACAGACCACGGGACATGGACTGAGCGACAACACACAGTTCAGACCAGGATAAAACATTGGCCTTCAAGTAGTCAGTCAGAGAACCCTGCACACAGAGAACGGTAAGGATAGTGAGGACACAGAACAATGAGGACAGAGAGAACATGAAGACCAGTGAGCACAGAGAGGACACAGAGAACAGTGCAGACAGAAGACTGAGAAAACAGTGAGGACACAGTGAGGTAATTGATGTTCAAACCTCCAAGAAACTGATCACAGATCAGAATACATTTGCTTGTTGTCCCTGAAATGAAAACAATCATCAGTGGCAAGCGTCACCTTGTCGTGGAAGGCGGTGATGAGCCACAGCTCCATCTCCATGTTGCTTCCTCTCTTCTCTGCTCCGATGAACTGCAGCAGGTTCTCATGTTTCATCCCGTTCAGGTTGTAGATCTCAAACTCATTCTGCCACGACTGTTTGTCCTGAACACACAGGTCAGAGGTCAGCTCCATGCGTGACATCAGCAACTCAATGATCAAAGGTCAGATGACCCTCCACCTTTCTAAAGTCTGTCTGTGTGGACGTCTGTCGTTATGTGTTGACATCTATCTCTTGGTGATGTCTGACTCTGTGGACGTTTGTCTCTCTGTGTGTGGACAGCACTGACCTGTATGGGGAAGATTTTGACAGCCACGTATTCAGTGAGCAGCTGAGCCTTCCACACGCAGCCGAAGCGCCCTCTGGCTTTGATCTCCAGCAACTGCAGTGGCTTCTGGCCCAGGATGGGGGAGGGGGGTAGGGGCCCAGGGTCCTGTAGGGAAATAATGGAAACAACAGCCTGAATTATATGGAGGTGGTCAAGACTCTAAACCTGATCCTACTTCTGTATTCCTCTGTATTATCTGTATTTTACAGTGTGCAGTTGACATCATGTAGCTTTCCCACTGCTGCCCTCCATCTATATTGATCACATTATTCATTCCATTGGTTTCCTGATCAATATGGCAGCACCAGGTCAAGCTGACAGTGACTTTACTGAGCATCCTCTGCTGGACAGCAGGGTGCAGACTGAAAACATGACAGTTCAGACAGGTGAACAGGTCGAGACTAGCTGGATCGGACTTTGGTCCATGTTAAGACCAGATGGAGGTCTGGACCTGATCCACAGTAGAGTTTACACCTGATCCAGAATCAGGTCTGAACTGTGCTGAGACTAGAGGGAGGTCTGAACCTGATCCAGATTCCAGTCTCCATGCTCTTCCTGCTTTCATGCTGATCAGCACACAGGCAACATCTCCCCCTCCATGCAGAAACACAAACAATGTCACAGAGCAAAAATAAAAACATCAACAAACAATAGTAACAGCGACAGAGGCCTGTGTGTATTCAACATTAAGTCCTCTCAGGCTGGAGGAAGAAGATCAAGATGCAAAATAAAAGCACAGCAGTGATGAAGCTTCAGTTCTACCCTTACCTCGATCATTATGTGAAAGGCGTGCTGAGAGCCAGGGAGAGAAACAATTACACAGTCAGACACACACCTCAACACACACCTGAACGCACAACTGAAACATAAAGATGGTGATGATGATAGTGATGATGGATGATGGTGATGGTAATGATGATGATGATGATGGAAGTTTTTATGATGATGATGGCGATGACAATAATACGGTGATGGTAACGATATTGATGATGTTTTCCCTGGCTTTCATGTGGTGAGCCAGTCTGGACCAGTATGAAGACCGTCAGGTCACACCAGCTCCTTGTTTCAGTCATAGAGCTGTGTGCAATGTTCTAAATACCACAGAAGAAGATCCTCACTGAAGAAGCACAGTGACCTTGTCTCTTACCTGTGTGGGCACCAGCACAGGTGGGTACGCCAGTTTGTGGTGTCGGTACATCCAGAAAGAGAGGAGGACGATAACAGTAATGGCCATGATGGGAACCAGGGAGTATATCAAAGTGGTCAGCACTGGAGGTGGAGACATCACCGGTTTGTTTGTTGCTATGGAAACACAAAGATTTGAGACACTAGGAACATCAGCCATTAAGAGACATTAAGAGACACTGGCAAAAAATACTAGAGAGTCCAGAGACCAGTGGACAGGTGTGTCTTACTGGGTGGCTGATTGTCAGGGCTGTAGAGGAACTTGTCGTTACACAAATTGCCTTCACAGCAGCAGAAGAAGACTTCAGGCGAATCTTTCTTCTCCACGCATTCACTCCTGTCAACGGCAACAGTCAGATACAACAATAACAGCAGCAGTAAGGTGTGAGAGGTTTGTCAGCAACAAAGACCAGATCATTGAGACCAGAACAACTGGGCTCAAACACAGCTTCTACCCAGAGGCTGTTATACTGTGAACTCATTAAACACACTTTCATTTTAGTGTAGGATTAATTATTATAGATGATTTTGTTGATTTTTTTTTGACTTGTTATACTTTACACTTCCTAACCTGAGTGCAAACTAGTGTTTATGTGCAAACATGCAAATGACAATAAATCAACCTTGAACCTTCAACAGCAACAGTAAAGTGTGAGGGGTTTGTCACCAACAAAAGTGAGATAAGCTAACACATAACTGAAGAACAGTTTGCTGTTCTTGGTGTTCAGGGTTCTAATCTGGGTCCATGACACTGGAGTACATAATTTCCACCAGCACAGAACAATGTACTCGTCATATTCTATATTCATTCACTGACCCGGGGGCCCCTGCAGAGTCAGGGGGCCCAGGACCACAGCCTGTATGAACTGTCTGCTCATAGTTTGTTTGAAAGTCACAGAGCTAACTTTGAAGACACAAGACCAACACAAAGATACATAACACCTCCAGCTCCTGTCTCAGTGATTTTATCATATTGGTCACTGTTTCACTGTGATACTAGATTAAAACTAAGGACAGAGGATCCTCTATTGAGTTCTGCAGGTTAAAGCCTTATCATGAAGGAACATCATCTCAGAAAGAGAGGTCACACTGAACTACATCAAGATGTGGTTGAGGTTTGATTCAGGTAGTCTAACCAGGATCCCAGATGTCCCCCAAGTCTCTTACCTGTCATAACAGTTGACATCATCCAGCCAACAGCCCTGTTTGACCACCTGGATTGCCCCTGACATGTTCTTCCAGGTGGCAAAGCAATGCACCCTCTTATCTTTCTCCCCAGCACAGGTCACAACTCCGCTGGCATTCACACGACCCTCCGATGCTGAAGAGGAGGAGGATGAAGGGCTATAGTTGAAGTGGATGCACTTTTGAGTCTCTGAACGACCCAGGATGGCACCTAAAAGGAAAAGAGAGAGTCCGTCAGAGTCCAGGGTCACCTGGTCGTCCATAGGATGGAAATCAGTTAGTCACTGACACACAAACAGAATCATTCACATGGTTCTCATACATCTGTTTGACTGTGACTATGCAGCTGGCTCTGTCCCCAGTCTGCACCTATAACTTATAAATTATAGAGAATCATCAAATTTAGACAGCGCGGCTCTTTTAGCCTTCACGGCAGTGGTCAAATGACCTTTGTCCTCAAATTATTATGAATGGTGTGAGTGAATAAGACAGCGAGCAGATGATGCTCAGGTGTTCACATTACCTGAGAATCAAACACCTGAACAGAACAAGAGCTCTGGACGGCTCCGCCTTTACCTGTCTGCTGCTTAACTCTGACCTGTGCAAGACTCTGCACTCTGGACCTGACACTGGTCCCTGTGGAGGATTTCAGTCTAGTTAAACGACTGAAGAGTGTTTTTCTGTGTGTTTGTAATGTTTACATTCAGTTTTTTTATTCAACATCTGTGGAATATACTGGCTTTTTTAATTTGAAACAACAGGTAAAGTGCTCATACCCAGCAGCCAGGGAGCGAGGAGGATGGAGGAAGGTAGTCCCCCTCTCAGTAACTACTGATACTAACTCTGACCCATAATCAGCAGCTCACTGTTTGCAGTTTCACAGCTCTATAGAACAGGTGACGACAGGAGACTTCAGTCGGTCTTCTATCTGCTGCTGGTCTACACCTCAAACTACCATACATCTGCAACTCTTCCAGCACTTTGTCTAAAACTGTGTAAAACTTTAGATGTGGTGGAACAGACATAGTTATCAATCTGACGTTTGTTTTCAGCGTGTGGAAACTGAAACGATCGAAACAGTATAGCACAGACACACATATTGTTGGTACAGCAATCATTGTCCAGTTCCCTCAGAACCAGGACGGACCGACACTCAGAGTGAAAGTCTCCTCTCAGCTGTTCACTGAGCATGCTCTGTAAAATCAGATAAGAGTTAAGCTTCCCCAAATCCTTCCGTATTACACCGATTTGCTAACAATAAGTGATTACAAATAATCGGCCGAAGAATTAAAAACCATCTTTATTCATCCGTGAGAAAATAAAACCACTTCATCACTCAGCCATCTGATGTGCGATTTTCATAAAGACACGGGAATCTGTTTAGAGTCTGAACATTTCACAATTATCCCTAAACTAATTGACGGGTCAGTTAACTGTCAGATGATTGGTCCACTGGTTCAGGTATTGGCAGTGACAGCAGACTCACCTGAGGAGCAGGAGATGAGGAACACACTGAAGGCCAGTTTGGTGGCTGAGCCCATTGTGAGTCCAGAGACGGAGATCCTTTGCTGCTGTTATAATCCAACCAGAATCCCCGTCCTGCTAAACCAGCTTTGAGTGGCGGTGGACACCGTGAGCCTGCAACATGTCCCGGTCCGGACCTGGTCCAGGCCTTACCGGTTTACTGTGATAAGGTGTGACACGTCAAACCGGGATGATCTGGGCTGCAGATATTACCAGTTAAAGAGGTCTGCTGACCGAGTCACATCATCCGGCTGCTGATTATCTTCACCGGGATCAAACAGCCAACAGACCGTCGGTGTGTAAAGTCATCCACAGTTACAGCCTGATGGACCCACAAACCGGCCTGATGGACCCACAAACCGGCCTGATGCACCCACAAACCGGCCTGATGGACACACAAACCGGTCTGATGAAGACAAATCAGCCTGATGGACACACAAACCGGCCTGATGGACACACAAATCAGCCTGATGGACACACAAATCAGCCTGATGGACACACAAACCGGCCTGTTCTCAGGCAGCAGGACCTTTGGACATTTCTGTCGACCTGCTCGGAGGCAGCTCCTGAGGCTGGCCGGCGCAGCGGCTCCAGGTTGTCCCTTAAATTCACAGAAACCTCCGTGTTTCTCCGGGCTGGTCACCCCGGAGGAGGAGCCGAACCGGACCGGTCATATCGTTTTTATGCCAGATTCACAAGAGGCTTTGTTCCGGGACGTCCTGGTGGTTTGATCCGGGATCAGAGTCCGTACCTGGAACCTCCCTCCACCTCCAGACGGCGAGCCGAGCTGCAGCCCTCAACCCGCTGCTGACGACCACAGCTCGGCCATCCAACGGCGACCGGCCCGGCTGGTCCGGAGCTTAGCTCCGAGGCTAGCTGCTTTAGGGAGCGGGATCAGCAGATACAGGGGAACCTCAGACCGGACACCGCGGACTCTCCTCCGGGCAGAAGCGACTTCTTTATTCGACCGTCTGGAATTAAAAGAAAAAGCCCGCGGTTAGTTTCCTCCCTCCGCGGTCCTCCAGCCTCTGGAGCAGCAAGATGGCCGCCTAGCTCGGAACATTTTTGTTTTTTTCCTTCTTCTTCCTCCGTCATCTGTCACTGCGCCGAGGATCAGTGAGTGACATCACCAGCAGCCAATAGGCTGCAAGGACCGGCTCACACCGAAAACTCCAACCAATGGGCGGCGGGACTGTGACGTCAGCGAGCTGGAATGACGGCGGAGAACCGCCCCCTGTTAGGGACAGGACCTGAATCAGGACCCGAATCAGGTACTGAGTCAGGACCTGAAGACCGAAGGAACTGCCCAGGTGTCACCGTGGTTGGGGTGTTGAACCTGGTTAATTCCTGAGATGGTTGTTATGTTTTGGTGCAGAGCACTCTGCTGAACCCTAACCCAGCAAGATGTTTGGGTGGCATTCATAACTTAAACTCCAGTTCTCCGACACTGCCTACCTGTCACATGCAGCTTGTCTGTGCTGCAGCAGCATGTTGCACCTTCTTAGATTCACTTCCTATAACACACATACACAGGTTACCAACAAGGCCCCTGCCGCTGAAGAGGGTGAGCTGGGCCAGCAGCATAGTGTTAGTGTAGGGTTCCTGATACAGACGTCTTCAGCTGTAGACGATGGAGCGTCGGGTCATCCTGGTGTGAGAGGAGAGCTGCAGCAGGATTTGTTGCAGTTCCTGTGGAGTGTAGCAGCCCTGGTGTGGCCTGCTGCTGGGGGTTTCAGGAGGTCGGACCAGATTTGATGTAATTAGTTTCTAACTACAGCTCAAGTCTTCAAATCCAGCACAAGTAATGCTGATCTGGTCACAAGGAATATCTCAAGGACACAAAGTGTCCCATACATTTTCAGGTAGTTGACAGAGAAAATCAAGCAGACACAGATTTCCATCCATCCATCTATACAACCATTGTCTATATTGCCTATCCATCAGGCTCATGGGGGTGACGCAGCCAATCCCAGTTATCTATCACAGGGTGGACATACAGCAACAAACAACTATTTATGCTCACCCTCATGGCTCCAGGCAATTTAGAGTCAGACGAAAACATACATTTACTGAAGTACTTTACTCAGTTGTATCCTCCTCATGTGACTAAATGAGTACAGCTCTGCCCCATGTCTGGGGGGAAAACTGCACAGTCTATGTTTATTGACATCACAATTGAGATATTTAGAAAATACAAAGCATTTCTACAGATAATACCAGCGTCATTGCTGCATCAGTATAAAGGTCACAGCTGCTGTGCTTGTTTGGATGACCTTGAGTAAAAGTGTAGTGCGAGGCTTCACTGTTTTTGGACAGACGAGTCAGTGAGCAGCAATGAACGTGTTACGACAGATTGGAGCAGATTATACTACAGGATACGTTTGATGGAGCAGAATTGATTCGTAACTGGGGCAGATATCAGTGATTGGATCAAGGTCAGTCACATTACTCACTGCAGGGTTTATGACTTCATATTAGTTAGTCTGAAGTTTTGACCTGCATCACTGGCTCCACGGCTAACTCCTACTAGGACTACAGCATTCCCTACATTCAGAGCTGCAGTCGGACTAACAGTGTCAGACTCACTGAAAACTTCCTGTTACCAGTTCAACCTCCCAGCTAGAAGCCTGCACTGAGGATTGACCATGTATTATTAGACAGTCCTATTACATCTCTTGTAGTAGCTAACCCTTGCTGTGCTCGCCCCTGCAGATATAAAAAATTCACCAACAGCAGCCCTGGCCCTCCTGGATCTTGGGCCCAGCACAGCCCAGGCTACTGTGGCCATTCTAAAAGAGCCAGAGGCTTTCCCCTCGCGAAGCATGATGATGGCTGCAGGTCTGGACATTGCCAGTGTCACAGAGACACTGTGTCAGCTGTAGGGCCTACGTTTGTGCTTCTATCCCAGGTCTGCTGGAGTCCTCAGTTCACTACTGAGGAGGAACAGCCGGCCTGTACAGAGCTCACTGTAGGAAAGCCTCTGTGAACCAAGCTTATTAATATAGCTAGCTCAGTGCTTGGTAGGGGCCTGGACTCTGTCAGGACTGTTGTGGAAAGATGCTTGAGGAACAAGGTGCGGGGCATTCCTAGACAATAAAGACCATCCATTGCACAGCATCTTGTCCAGACAGAAAAGCAGCCAGAGTGAGTTTTTGATATCAATGAACTGGAGTACAGACCGGTTCAGGAGATCTTTATCCCCACTGCAATGTGACTATATAACTACTCAGTTGGGGGAGTGTGCACATTGCACATTCATGTAAAACTAGTTGCCTTCTTTTTACATTACTTATCTTATTTTTATGTGATTGTGTGTCTATGATGTTTTATGTGGGTTAATTTTACGTACCTGAGCTGATGGCTTCAATCCTGTCCCTTTGGGAATAAATGAAGTATCCTTCGATCTGCTTATCTATCTGCTGGTGCTGATGATGATGAAGGTGTTGGAGGTGCTGAGATGAAGGTGCACTGACATTATATCCCACCAGGGGGCACCATGACATCACACCTCCTCCAGCTGGTGAAGGACTGAACTTTGAGCTCATGGGACCAACACTCATGTTTAATTCAGATGGAATGCGGTTTCCATGGCAACAAGATGGAAGACAGCAGCAAAAAGCAAAGAAACAATGATCAGAGAAATCACACAGAAGTCTATCATTTAACTGCAGACACAAAACCAAATCTTTGGCCACTCCTCAGACCAAAACCGAAACTAAAACCAGATCCAGATCCAGGTCCAGAATCAGAATCTCCTGCAGACACATTCGTTCAGCCTGATCTCAAACTGAAAACTGTTCAAGTTACTGTCGCAGTCCTTTTGGTCCCCCCATGGTCCCACTGTGGTTATGGTCCCTTTATGGTCCCATTATTGTTCCACCATTGAAGCATTATGATGATGAATGGATTGTGGATGATGGCGGTGATGATGAGGATGATGATGGATGGAGGCCTGACATGGGTTCCCAACATGCATTGCTTCATGCTGGCAGACTGAGCAGAGTGACATAAACAAGTAGAATTGACCTTTTGACATCAGATCAGTGACCGTCACAGGCAGAGGTCAAAACAACACACACTTTCTGTTCATGTATCAAACATCATCTATGATTAGAGCCAGGCTTTTATTTTAATTACCCAGAATGCTAGGGGCTTTTATCTTTTCAACCCTGACCCCAAGAGTTTGATTATCAGGCTGGTTTCTGGCTTTTAGAAATAAAAGGTTGCACTGATTTACAGAATAAAAGCTCGAGAGGAAAGAGACAGAGGATAAGTCTGCAGCTCGGCCCCACAGACAATATGCTTAATATATATCGATCAATCAATCAATGACTCAATCAACCAACTAACCAATAAAATGTCCTCTTCTGTAATTTCAGTAAACAGTTGATAACATTAACCCTGTGTTCCAGCTCAGCCTGTGGGTCTGAACCAGTCCGGTTCTGGGGGTCTGGTCTGCCCTGCTGCTCGGGGACCTCCTGATTTTTCCGCCCAGCTAAAAGGTGCTGTTGCTAAGTGACAGTGATTTAGCTCAGGAAGCGTCTCCTCCCCGCCGGCCGCCAATCTCTAGAGCCAACACTAAAACCAAACGCACCAGAGGGCTCCCCAAACACGCCCATTCTTTACTTTGAGCAGTGCTTCCTGCTCATGGATTCAGACCCGGAGGGGGAGCTTTCAGCTGAAGACAGAGTCCTGGTCGAGTAGACCTGATCCGACAGAGTCCAGCCTCAATCACAGCTTTGTTCAGGGAGTCAGGAGGAAGAAAAGTGACCTGGTGTCTGTTGGACAGATCTGGCAGCGAGTGGACGTCATGTGGGGTTTTTATCCCAGAGGACGTTTGGCTCCAAGTCAGAGACCAAAGACCAGACTCACACTGAGACACACAAACATCCATCTGACAAACTGCTTCAGTCTGAGCCGCCATCTTGCCTCTCTGTTGATTTTTCATTTGTTGGGACATAAAGACAATGTCAGGACTGTTAACCAGCCCCCCCAACCACATGTCCACTACAGAGGGAGCCCCGAGGTCACACACACAATGTCTATCATAAAAAGCACAGACACTCACCTAAATGATTTATGAAGCGGCACACAGCTCTACTATAACACAACTACACAACCAGCCCTTCCCCGGATGCACCCTTCCCTCCCCATGCAGGACAGAAAACGGACCTACAGGAAACACTTTGTGCTGTTTCAGACTCATCAGACTTTTTCCCATCACCATCTCAGCTGCTTCATCATCATCATCATCATCAGAGCCGGCGGCTGGGAGGACAGAGGTGCCAAGGTCATGCTTTGTCTCTGTGACGATGACTTCCTGTGATCACAGACAGTGTCTGGACAGGGAGACGTTATCGATGACCTCCTGACCTCCACTGCCTCCATCACATATGTTCCACATCCTCAGATATTAACACCTTTGTTCTCTCTGGGTCATTACTGCTGCTCTTTGTTCATCTGCTTATAACCACAGAGACAGGAAACGATAGATTAGAAAGGAGAAGAAGAAGCAGGTGGAGAAGATGGAGACTGTGACGCACAGGCACGCTGACACAGAATGACAGAAACGTGGACACACACAGACAGAAGATCTCGTATCTGCCTCCGTTATATCATAGTAACTGGGATCATATTGGACCTTTGGGACTTTGACACATGACCAGATCAAGTTCACGACAGACAGAAGTCGACTCGTCAGAGAGCGGCAAGCAGTGAGTACTGATGGATGTGATTCTGAAGAGACCAGATTCAACAACAGTGAATCTTCAAAGACTCTCTAGCGAACCCCCCTTCCTCAGACGGCCCATTGGCAAGGCACAAAAGTCCCATGATGCACCATTATTTGTGACCACCAAGCCGACTTCACAGTACCAGATTCCGAAAAGTAAAGGCTGTTAAATCCACCAGATTAACAAACCCACACCATCAATTCCCCAAGCAGACGAGTCTACGGGAGCCAACAAAGGACAAAAGATCTCAGAGTGAGACCGGGAGAAGGATGAAGACCCAGTATTTAATGTGTATTTAATGTATATTTTATTGTGTTTCAATGTGCATTTACTCTATGTGCTAAATATTCTTTGTGCATTTCTTTGTTTCCTAAAAAGAGCTTTCATTGCTGTGTAAATTTTGTCCTGAGGTAGCCACCGTACAGGACTGACAGTAGGGTGGAGGTGTTGTGTGGTCTCACTGTGGTCACTGGTGAAATGTGACATCATCGGTGAGGTCACTGTGTCCTGACATCTCTTCAGGAGGATTGCTCTTTAACGGACAGGATGAAGCTCCACCCACAGCTCAGCTGACAGAGCCCGGGTGCGGTCTTGTGGTTCTGGACCATGACTCAGTCTGAATTGGGTTTTTTGGTGGATTCACACAACGTTAGCTCCAAAAGGACCCGGGGTAAGAAAGATCAGGCAGAAAATGAAGGTCTGAGCTCAGAGAGGAGCGTCTGTTTTTATTACAGTGACTTTGTTTCTTTGTTTTGTTTTTTAAGGTCCAACAATGAAGGCAGACCCCCCACCCCCCCATCACCCTCCTCCTTACTTATCATTCATTTCAGAGGCAATGTGGACCTGGATCCTCATACAGACCTGATTCATGCCAGAATCACCATGAGTGTGATGCTGTTCAAATTGATCCAAATTGTGTTCACAGGAGAAGAAGTAACATGTCTCTTCAGGTCTCCTTCCTCTGCCCTGATGAAGAGTTCCCTGATCTCCACTGGACATGTTGGACATGAGCTCGGTCCATGGGAAAAGCTCCTTCTGCTGTATCCTGTGCTACAGTTGAACCTGAACTCACCTGCTCCGTGTCCAGCCTTGTCCAGTCTATGTTGGTTCCTGGTTCTGGATATACCTTGATCCTGGAACACATGGTACCACACTGTCAGCTGCCAGATGGCTCCAGATTCTGACCCTGACCCCTCATTTGGCCTCGACCGCTTCTGCAAAGACAGACACCTGAACTCACACCTGAACATGTTGTTTCATTAGAAGACGAACCATTGGGACAGATCTGCTTCATGATAATGATGACCAGCTGTTTCCAGGGAATTATTTTTGTTGAGACCAATGTGCAGAAAACTCAGTCACTCTGTCCATCTGCAGCTTAGTGATCAGTTTATATCCATTTTCTTTTTATAAAATCAGTTTTTGTGTAAAAAATCTGTAAAATTATGACAGGTTTTGTTTGTGGAGGACAGAAAAATGATGAGCAGCCAAGGAAAGAGCTGCCCATTATCCTCTCAGTGTGAACGACTTCTCTGATGCACTTCTCATGTTGATGCTTCAGCTGCACATGAATAAAAACAGAGTCGGAGCAAATTAACTCAACAGTTTAACGCTGCAGCGTGTCACAGGAAACCATCACAAGCCCAGGCTGCTGTGGATGAACATGAATTATGGGTTGCCAATGTGAGTGTGATGTGGCAGCACATGGGTGTTTTTACCCAGCAGGACGCCTGCCGGACGCCTGCAGGACCCTGACAGTGTGTCATTACACCTTCAGACGATGAAAGAGGTTGTGGCTGTAATGGACTCAGAGTCTCTCTTACCTTCTGAGACTCGTCTTCCCTGTTTACTTCAAACTAAAGCACTTTGCTGGCCGGACTGCAGACCAATCTCAAGGACCCACTCTGCTCCCTGAAAATGTATAATCCAGACAACTTGTTTCACCTCCCTCAGGTCTGCTGGGGTTCAGTTTGGACCAGTGTTCATAAATCAAAGGCCTAGTCTGGGTCAGGCTCTGAGTTTTCACTCAGGTTGCTACTTTCTTCAGGTCTGTTTCAGATTGAGGGCAAAGGCCTGAACTTCCCTCCATCTTTGGATAACTGGGGGGGGGGGACAGGTGACATTGGGTGATTGTGGAGTGTATGCTGGACAAGTCACTGGCCTTTTATTGTGACTTGTCAGACCCTCTAAACATGATCTCTGAGAGTCACCAGTTGGTGGCTGGTCTAGTTGGCTCTGGTCCATTTTCTAAACCCGATCTTAATTAGAAGGAGTTTGTAACTTAATTTTATATATAAACTTTCTAAAGTCAACTTTCAAAAGAAAATTAACTTGTGCCCGATGACAGTGAAACTGGGACAAAAGGGACAAATGGGACATGAGGACGTGTTGAGTGTCGGTTATCTTCAGGCGCCAGAGCAGACTGATTATCCTCCAAGTCCACAACGAGGATCAGACCGAATCCACTGAGAAGTGGGATCGGTCTGATCCTCTATTATCTTGAGCAGCCAAACGTCTGAATCCTTGAGAAGTGTTTCGGGGGGGAGGCACAGTGTCATTAATCCACCCCGAATCCTCAACGCAAACTGCTAATCATGTTCATCAGTCACCCGATATCTGATCAATCGCTGAATCTTTATCTACAGAACATGATGTCAGACACCCCCAGTTTTCTCTGGTCAGGTTGGTTCAGGTTTAACTCTGGTGTTGATACTGTACCTCAGAGGAACAGACAACCGGGGGCCTGGTTCCTTTTTGTGTGGAGTTTGTCTCCATATTCTGTGTGTTCCCTTCAGGCTCTCCAGGTTCTTTCGGTTCTCCATCTCCTCAGTCAAAGAGCTCAGCCTCCGTTTTCTCTTGTGCCCAGTTCTGTTGTGATGTTTTTATTTCAACTTTTGTTTGTTTCGACCAACATGTTTGTTTATTCAGTGACTGATATTTTCTTCACAATGTATTTGTCATATTGCAGGGTAGGGGTTAGGGCATTAAACCCCCCCCAACAATGTTCTAATCCTGTAGCTCAAATTCTCAATTCTGTCTAATCTGACCTTTTATCAGATTAACACTGATTCACTTTTGGCACGACCCTGATTCTTAGTGACACACACACACAGGTTAATGGTTCACTCAGCTCAGTTTGGTGGATTTCATGTTTGTAATCTGAGGATGTAATGATCTCTGTAAATCCTGCTGCACGCAGGTACCCGTCGGACCACCAGACCTCAGTCAGCTGCAGAGACATTGATCATGTGATCAACATGTGATCTTGTGATCTATGACTGATCAACTTAATACCATATTTTTTAAATAGTAACAATATCAAACAATTTAAACGTGTTTTGTATTTTCACTAAGAAACTATTCAAGCAAAATAAAAATAAAAAAATGATTCAATAAAACCAGCAATAAGAACAACAACTAGATGTGTGATGTTGACTCAGTGTCATGCTACACACGTTTCTTTTCTTCATATTTATAGTTAATTGTCCTTTCTATCTCCCTGCTCCTCAGAGCTACAGTAAGTCCTGTTCCTGTTCCTGGTCTCAGCTGAACAGTTAACAGATGCTGACTTGGACCAGGACAGATCGGCAAACATCAGGACGGTGAGTCCAACATCTGTGTATCAGGTGTCTCTGTGGCAAAGGAAAGCCTTCACATCTGTTTATCACCTGATGCCTACACAGACTCTTTCTTCCTCAATCTGACATGTTCATGCTGAGTTTGTCCTGCAGGTGGAGCTGTCCTCCTCCTTTGTGTTTGTCTCCACAGCAACCATCCATCTGTCCTCCACCTCCTCACTGCATCTCGATAGCTCTTTTTTCTCAGCTTTTTACACATCAGAACATCCGATATGCACTCTGTCAGTTATCAGGGTATATTTATATGAAATTTACAATTCACATTTTATTATTATCTCATTTTGGCACAAGAATTTGGTTCAACAGGAGCCCCATGACATCAATTAATGTTGTCTATAAATTGGTTGGGTAGTTTTGTTTCAGTCTTCAAACAAACAAAAGTGGAAACATCATCTTTGTGTAGAGAGGATGGAAGAGAAAGGAAAACAAACAAAAAAGAGTAAAACCATAAAAATACTGCAGTACTCTACAATGTGATCTTTCTGTTCCTTTAAAAGGAACTGATCTCTCAGTATAGAAAATTATTATTTAGTAAAATCAGTCAACCTATTTGCCTTAAGTCAGGGTTAGGGTTAGGATCAAAGCCTTATATTATTACTAGATATAATATTGTATTATTATTATTATTATTATTTAATAATAATAATATTTTATTTAATTATTTTAAAAGAAGTGAACATGAATTTTCGATGAGAGACTCAACTGTGACTCTGATCTGAATGATGATATTTTATATTTAAAGGTTTAAATCTTATTTCTTCTCTAATTATTCAACTTGAAGCTGATCTTGCTCATAATTATGTCATGAAGACAAATGACAAAGATTCAGCTACACTCCGATTAACACATTTGTTATATCAAAATATGATTTTGGTATAATTTTGGAAATTATATTGAGAATGGATTTTAAGAATCATTAATATGTCTGCAAAGATTAATTCATTACTTATTTACATGTAAAAACATAGTTTGATATAAAAAGAGTAAGAAAGAAAACTGATGAAAACTTTTTCATTTTACTAAACTCTATTGTTTTTCTTTTTACCACTGATGATTCATTGTTGATTCTGTAACAGCTGGTGTTGGTCTGTTTACAGAGTCAAATCAAATCAAATCAGATTTATTTGTATAGCGCCAAATCATAACAAAGTTACATCAAGGCACTTTACATATAGAGCAGGTCTGGACCAAACTCTTTATAAAATTATTTAAAGAGACCCAACAGATCCCCCGATGAGCAAGCACTTGGCGACAGTGGCAAGGAAAAACTTCCTTTAAGAGGCAGAAACCTCGGGCAGAACCAGGCTGGGGGGGCGGCCATCTGCCTCGACCGGTTGGGTTGAGAGAGGGAGAGAGAGAGAGAGAGAGGCACGGAGGGAGGGGGGGGGCAAAGTTGGGTGTGTGTTTGTTCAAAAAGCAATAACATGAAGAAAAAACTTTTCTGTAGAAAATTGTGTGTTTATTTTGATTACACAGAGATCATTAAAAACCTTCACATGTTTTTTAGCATGCTGCTATTTTGTCCTTTCGCTGCACCCTTAATTTGCCATCTAGCTGTCAGCAGCTTCCTGCTTACTGATGCTGCATATGTCATGGAGATGAACAAAAATTATTTGCTTCTAAAAATGTATTTTCAATCTGTCTCTCTCTAAATATATATATATTTATATATATATATATTATATACACACATATATATATATATATGTATATATATATATGCATGTGTGTGTATGTGTTGTGTTAAATCTTCTGCTGACCCGCTGTGTTTCATGACATCGTCATCATTTTTCTCATCACTGAGTCGATTGATGGACTGATTTTCCATCGTTCTTCCTGTATGGCCGATTTTGTCCTCCATACTATGTCAATCTGTCTGTGATTGGCTTCGGGGTCGGCATGCCAACATGGGTGAGAGACATAGAGAGAGGCACACTCCAAGAGGGAAGGAGAGAGAATATGGGGGAGGAGACATTTTTGTTTTTGGTGAGCTCTCTCTCTCTCTCTCTCTCTCTTCTTTCCCAGCGTCCTCTTGGGGACAGAGCACGCCAACGATCCCCCCGCCCTCCCTGGAACAGCTAATCCTTGACTCCAGTCCAACAACCACGGTCTCTGAGCACCAGGCGTGTCCTCGTGTCAGAGACAGCAACACAACCAGACACATTACAATTACAGCTACACAACCAGAGATATGTGATAGTAACAGCACTGGTCTCTCTCCTGGTCTTTGCTCCGGTCTTTGTTCTGGTCTCTGGCCTGGTTTTTGTCCTTGGACATAAGCAGACAGTCAGACAAAATCAGTGTAGTCCCCAGACATCCCCTCGCTTACCTGTGACCTCTGACCTCTCAGGGATCAGCCATGTCACTGGAAACAGTCTGCAAAGAACAAAGATGTCAAAGTGAGGAACAGACAGTGAAGACATCGCGCTAAGGTCACTGCAGGTCAGGACGAGCTGCCGGCTGAAGGTGCAGTCAGAACCCTTCCTCTTTGTGCTGCAGTGAAACTAATCTGAGGGGAAGTGTTGCAGCGGCAGGTTGGCCGGCGTTGCCACATCGCTGACAGTTACCTGCCAACAGTCTGCTGGGTGACGAAACCGCCGAGTCAGCACGCCACAAACCCTCTGAGTCAGTCAGCTGTTTCCTCTTCACCAGTTCTCCTTTCACACAAGGTGAGAGGCCCAAAGGATGAACCAGACAGGACTATTCCGCTGACCCAACACGACCAGACCAGTCCACGGGGAAATACCAGGTCTGGTGTGAACTGACACACACACAGTACCCGGTCTGAACAGGAACCAGGTATTTCAGGTGTTTACCAGGTCTCACCTGTTTACACCTGAGTCAGCATCCTGCCCTCTAACAGCAGGTTGTATTTTCCATCATAACTGATCAAACTCAAATGACTGAATCACTTCAGATCCCTGCGTTGGTGTAAGAGAGAGAGAGGGAGAGGGAGAGATAGAGTGTATGTGTGTGTGTAGTATTGTTGGTTTATGTACTGTCTGGGGACACTGCCCTCACTGTGACTTGTGAGGAAATCTCCGTTTCATTGTGATATTGTGGAGGAAATCTGGGGCAGCTGCAGAGTAACGTGAACGTATTCAGTTTCATCCTTGAAATGTTAAAAAAACCAACGTGTATAATCAAATTTTAAGTGGAATCTAATATGCACATAGTGAGTGGATCAGTCCATCTTCCTGACACGTCTCCATGACGCTCACTGCACTTCCCAGAGAGACGACTTCAATAAAAACTTAAGATATGTTTTCAGATTCAGACTTTAATTTGAGATTCTGTGATTCTGTGTTTGAGTGACAGACAGAAACATGGTGGTGATCACAGGACAGCCGCTAAGAGGCAGAAAATCAGGCGAGAAACAACATAAAAATCCAGTTGTAGGATTTCTGGTTATAAATGGAGTTGATTCTGTAACAGCTGGTGTTGGTCTGTTTACAGAGTCAAATCAAATCAAATCAGATTTATTTGTATAGCGCCAAATCATAACAAAGTTACATCAAGGCACTTTACATATAGAGCAGGTCTGGACCAAACTCTTTATAAAATGATTTAAAGAGACCCAACAGATCCCCTCATGAGCAGGAAAAACTTCCTTTAAGAGGCAGAAACCTCAGACAGAACCAGGCTGGGGGGGGCATCTGCCTCGACCGGTCAGGTCGCACTGATGATTTTTTTCATAAATATAAATGATTGTTTGTCTTTTGGTAGGGGGCCTTCAATTACCTCACCTTCCAAAGGAAACTCTATCTCTGTTGTGTTGGTCACATTTCAGTAGGAAGGTTTAATCTGCTCCCTTTTGCCTCAGCACTCCCCCTAACCAGCATTTTGGTAGTAAGAAATATTGTGAGAATCTTGGTGTAATAAACGATACCTTTGATGGAATGATAGTTTACAATCAAATTGTGTTCAAATAAACAATGATTCAATGTCAAACTGCAGAGTTGTGACGGACTGATTAACCTGGGTGAAGAAAAAAGAGATAAAAATCCACTGCAGCTGTTCCAAAGACCATAATAACTCTGACTGCAGTCACATGACTTCCACATGACCACCAATTGATGATGGTTACTATAGAAACAGAGGGAGGAGCAAAAACTACAGAACAAGAAATAAAGAGTTAATGTCATCACAGCTGAGGAAGAGGAAACACTCCACTAACCTTGAAGTATTATTTTGGCCTTTTATTTCTTAATTCCAACAACAGTAAGTCGCAGAGAGGCAAACAGGAAGTACGGAGCACAAGAGCGGAATAACATGCAGCATCGCTCCCCGGGCTGAACCTGGGGCGCTATATTAACATGTGTGCTAACCACTCAACCACCCGCACTGCTCCTTTGACTAACCTTCACCAACCTTCACTGACCTTGACTAAACTTCCTGTCTGCTGATGGTTGTGTAGCTGTAGATGGTTGTGTCTTCAGATATTTGTGTGTCTGCAGATCTGTGTGTGGGTTTGATGTGTGCAGTCTCCTCATTGTTTCCTCTCTGAGGATCAAGTGCAACTGCAGACTCACACTGTGATAGTGAGAATTATGCAGGTTTAATTTGATGCTGCTGTTTGTTATTGTTGGTCTCATTCTTCTTTTTGTTTCTGTCACCTCCTGCCTTCCTCCTCCTCCTCGTCCTCCTCTTCATCAGTCCCGTATCTCCTCCTCAGGCATAAACACACTGAAACAAAGAGCACTGCTGCTTTTATTGTCTGTCTGCAGCCACATCACAATGTTCACTTTACACACAGACACACAGGGTTAATCCAGCAGAAATAATCTGTACACAAAAACATCAACACACACACACACACACACACAAGTAGATCAGCAGCAGCTGAGGGACTGAACCAAGAAGTTCAGCGTGTGAAGCTCAATAGCCCCTTTAATTTGTTTACATTTAAATTTAATTTAGTGTCTTTAGTTTATATTAATATAAGAACATGATTCTGGTATAAATATAGAATATAAATATATAAAAAGTATCATGTAAAGTGTAAAACCCATAAATCACTGCAGAATGTTAAAAAGAGAATAATTTACAATGAACATGACGAAATGTGAAATCAATAAACAAAAGAAGAGTTAAAAAAAGTTACTAAATTAAAATGAATAAGCAGGTAAATAACTGATCTGAATAAATGAACCAAGTGTTCAGGTGGTTATTTTATCAGGTCTTCTATCGATCTTCTCTACTGTCTCTTTTGACAAATTTATTTCATTTCATTCTGGTTTAGACACAAAAACATCGACTCTATAAAAAATGTCTTTTCCTCTATCGACTCCTCTTGTATCAGTCAAATATTGATGTGTTCTGGGTTTCACATCAATATTTCTGTCTTCACTGAGTCTGATCTCTGAAGACGACTTCATCGAGTCTCCGTCTGAAATTCATCACATCTGATACACACGTCTACAAGTGCACAACACAACTGTAGCTGAACAGACACAATGAAATGTCTGTCCTCTGTCCTGTGTCCTGTTTCCTGTGTCCTCTGTCTTCTGTCCTGTGTCCTTTGTCTTCTGTCCTGTTTCCTGTGTCCTCTGTCCTCTGTCCTGTGTCCTGTGTCCTGTGTCCTGTTTCCTGTGTCCTCTGTCTTCTGTCCTGTGTCCTGTGTCCTGTGTCCTCTGTCTTCTGTCCTGTGTCCTTTGTCTTCTGTCCTGTGTCCTGTGTCCTCTGTCCTGTGTCCTGTGTCCTCTGTCCTGTGTCCTTTGTCTTCTGTCCTGTGTCCTCTGTCTTCTGTCCTGTGTCCTGTGTCCTCTGTCTTCTGTCCTGTGTCCTGTGTCCTCTGTCCTGTGTCCTTTGTCTTCTGTCCTGTGTCCTGTGTCCTCTGTCCTGTGTCCTTTGTCTTCTGTCCTGTGTCCTTTGTCTTCTGTCCTGTTTCCTGTGTCCTGTGTCCTTTGTCCTCTGTCCTGTCTCCTATGTCCTGTATCCTCTGTCTTCTGTCCTCTGTCCTGTGTCCTTTGTCTTCTGTCCTGTTTCCTGTGTCCTGTGTCCTCTGTCCTGTGTCCTTTGTCTTCTGTCCTGTGTCCTGTGTCCTCTGTCCTGTGTCCTTTGTCTTCTGTCCTGTATCCTCTGTCTTCTGTCCTCTGTCCTGTGTCCTCTGTCTTCTGTCCTGTGTCCTGTGTCCTCTGTCCTGTGTCCTTTGTCTTCTGTCCTGTATCCTCTGTCTTCTGTCCTCTGTCCTGTGTCCTTTGTCTTCTGTCCTGTGTCCTCTGTCTTCTGTCCTGTGTCCTGTGTCCTCTGTCCTGTTTCCTGTGTCCTCTGTCTTTTGTCCTGTGTCCTGTGTCCTCTGTCCTGTGTCCTTTGTCTTCTGTCCTGTATCCTGTGTCTTCTGTCCTGTGTCCTGTGTCCTGTGTCCTCTGTCTTCTGTCCTGTATCCTCTGTCTTCTGTCCTGTGTCCTGTGTCCTCTGTCTTCTGTCCTGTGTCCTCTGTCCTGTGTCCTTTGTCTTCTGTCCTGTGTCCTGTGTCCTCTGTCCTGTTTCCTGTGTCCTCTGTCTTCTGTCCTGTGTCTTGTGTCCTCTGTCCTGTTTCCTGTGTCCTCTGTCTTCTGTCCTGTGTCCTTTGTCTTCTGTCCTGTGTCCTGTGTCTTCTGTCCTGTGTCCTGTGTCCTCTGTCCTGTTTCCTGTGTCCTCTGTCTTTTGTCCTGTGTCCTTTGTCTTCTGTCCTGTGTCCTCTGTCTTCTGTCCCGTGTCCTGTTTCCTGTGTCCTGTGTCCTCTGTCCTGTTTCCTGTGTCCTGTGTCCTGTTTCCTGTGTCCTGTGTCCTGTGTCCTCTGTCCTGTGTCCTGTTTCCTCTGTCCTGTTTCCTTTGTCCTGTTTCCTGTGTCCTGTTTCCTTTGTCCTGTGTCCTGTGTCCTGTTTCCTCTGTCTTCTGTCCTGTGTCCTCTGTCCTGTGTCCTTTGTCTTCTGTCCTGTGTCCTCTGTCTTCTGTTCTGTGTCCTGTTTCCTGTGTCCTGTTTCCTGTGTCCTCTGTCCTGTGTCCTTTGTCCTGTGTCCTGTGTCCTGTGTCCTGTGGCCTCTGTCCTGTGTCCTTTGTCTTCTGTCCTGTGTCCTCTGTCTTCTGTCCTGTGTCCTGTGTCCTTTGTCCTTTATCCTCTGTCCTGTGTCCTGTGTCCTTTGTCCTCTGTCCTGTGTCCTTTGTCCTTTGTCCTCTGTCCTCTGTCTTCTGTCCTGTGTCCTGTGTCCTCTGTCCTGTGTCCTGTGTCCTTTGTCCTCTGTCCTGTCTCCTATGTCCTGTGTCCTTTGTCCTTTGTCCTCTGTCCTCTGTCCTGTGTCCTCTGTCCTCTGTCCTCTGTCCTGTGTCCTGTGTCCTGTGTCCTGTGTCCTTTGTCCTGTGTCCTGTGTCCTGTGTCCTTTGTCCTCTGTCCTGTCTGCTATGTCCTGTGTCCTCTGTCCTTTGTCCTGTGTCCTTTGTCCTGTGTCCTGTGTCCTGTGTCCTGTGTCCTTTGTCCTGTGTCCTGTGTCCTGTGTCCTTTGTCCTCTGTCCTGTCTCCTATGTCCTGTGTCCTTTGTCCTTTGTCCTCTGTCCTCTGTCCTTTGTCCTCTGTCCTGTGTCCTGTTTCCTGTGTCCTGTGTCCTCTGTCCTGTGTCCTGTTTCCTCTGTCCTGTTTCCTTTGTCCTGTTTCCTGTGTCCTGTTTCCTTTGTCCTGTGTCCTGTGTCCTGTTTCCTCTGTCTTCTGTCCTGTGTCCTCTGTCTTCTGTCCTGTGTCCTGTGTCCTTTGTCCTTTATCCTCTGTCCTGTGTCCTGTGTCCTTTGTCCTCTGTCCTGTGTCCTTTGTCCTTTGTCCTGTGTCCTCTGTCTTCTGTCCTGTGTCCTGTGTCCTCTGTCCTGTGTCCTGTGTCCTTTGTCCTCTGTCCTGTCTCCTATGTCCTGTGTCCTGTGTCCTTTGTCCTTTGTCCTCTGTCCTCTGTCCTGTGTCCTCTGTCCTCTGTCCTGTGTCCTGTGTCCTGTGTCCTTTGTCCTCTGTCCTTTATCCTCTGTCCTGTGTCCTGTGTCCTTTGTCCTCTGTCCTGTGTCCTTTGTCCTCTGTCCTCTGTCTTCTGTCCTGTGTCCTGTGTCCTCTGTCCTGTGTCCTGTGTCCTTTGTCCTCTGTCCTGTCTCCTATGTCCTGTGTCCTTTGTCCTTTGTCCTCTGTCCTCTGTCCTGTGTCCTCTGTCCTCTGTCCTCTGTCCTGTGTCCTGTGTCCTGTGTCCTGTGTCCTTTGTCCTGTGTCCTGTGTCCTGTGTCCTTTGTCCTCTGTCCTGTCTGCTATGTCCTGTGTCCTCTGTCCTTTGTCCTGTGTCCTTTGTCCTGTGTCCTGTGTCCTGTGTCCTGTGTCCTTTGTCCTGTGTCCTGTGTCCTGTGTCCTTTGTCCTCTGTCCTGTCTCCTATGTCCTGTGTCCTTTGTCCTTTGTCCTCTGTCCTCTGTCCTTTGTCCTCTGTCCTGTGTCCTGTTTCCTGTGTCCTGTGTCCTCTGTCCTGTGTCCTGTTTCCTCTGTCCTGTTTCCTTTGTCCTGTTTCCTGTGTCCTGTTTCCTTTGTCCTGTGTCCTGTGTCCTGTTTCCTCTGTCTTCTGTCCTGTGTCCTCTGTCTTCTGTCCTGTGTCCTGTGTCCTTTGTCCTTTATCCTCTGTCCTGTGTCCTGTGTCCTTTGTCCTCTGTCCTGTGTCCTTTGTCCTTTGTCCTGTGTCCTCTGTCTTCTGTCCTGTGTCCTGTGTCCTCTGTCCTGTGTCCTGTGTCCTTTGTCCTCTGTCCTGTCTCCTATGTCCTGTGTCCTGTGTCCTTTGTCCTTTGTCCTCTGTCCTCTGTCCTGTGTCCTCTGTCCTCTGTCCTGTGTCCTGTGTCCTGTGTCCTTTGTCCTCTGTCCTGTGTCCTGTGTCCTGTGTCCTGTGTCCTTTGTCCTCTGTCCTGTCTCCTATGTCCTGTGTCCTTTGTCCTGTGTCCTGTGTCCTGTGGCCTCTGTCCTGTGTCCTTTGTCTTCTGTCCTGTGTCCTCTGTCTTCTGTCCTGTGTCCTGTGTCCTTTGTCCTTTATCCTCTGTCCTGTGTCCTGTGTCCTTTGTCCTCTGTCCTGTGTCCTTTGTCCTTTGTCCTGTGTCCTCTGTCTTCTGTCCTGTGTCCTGTGTCCTCTGTCCTGTGTCCTGTGTCCTTTGTCCTCTGTCCTGTCTCCTATGTCCTGTGTCCTTTGTCCTTTGTCCTCTGTCCTCTGTCCTGTGTCCTCTGTCCTCTGTCCTGTGTCCTGTGTCCTTTGTCCTCTGTCCTCTGTCCTCTGTCCTTTGTCCTCTGTCCTCTGTCCTCTGTCCTTTGTCCTGTGTCCTGTGTCCTGTGTCCTTTGTCCTGTGTCCTGTGTCCTGTGTCCTTTGTCCTCTGTCCTGTCTCCTATGTCCTGTGTCCTTTGTCCTTTGTCCTCTGTCCTCTGTCCTTTGTCCTCTGTCCTGTGTCCTGTGTCCTGTGTCCTGCGTCCTTTGTCCTCTGTCCTCTGTCCTTTGTCCTCTGTCCTGTGTCCTTTGTCCTCTGTCCTGTGTCCTCTGTCCTCTGTCCTCTGTCCTGTGTCCTGTGTCCTTTGTCCTCTGTCCTCTGTCCTCTGTCCTTTGTCCTGTGTCCTGTGTCCTGTGTCCTGTGTCCTTTGTCCTGTGTCCTGTGTCCTGTGTCCTTTGTCCTCTGTCCTGTCTCCTATGTCCTGTGTCCTTTGTCCTTTGTCCTCTGTCCTCTGTCCTTTGTCCTCTGTCCTGTGTCCTGTGTCCTGTGTCCTGCGTCCTTTGTCCTCTGTCCTCTGTCCTTTGTCCTCTGTCCTGTGTCCTGTGTCCTGTGTCCTGCGTCCTTTGTCCTCTGTCCTCTGTCCTTTGTCCTCTGTCCTGTGTCCTGCGTCCTGTGTCCTGTGTCCTCTGTCCTGTGTCCTCTCCCTGCAGTTCCTGGTCCTCAAACAGCCTCCTCATTGTTGTCCACTGAGGAAAAAACACCAGAGAAGACAGACAAATGTGTTTTGAGCAACAAACAGATAAAGATTTGATGGCAGTCGCTCCCGAAGACGTGAAAGGAGACTCGGGGACGGAGGACAGAGGACAGGCCGGGTTATGAATGTGCGTTTGATTTCATAAAGGATCCATCACACTGAGCTGCTTGTTGAGTGTCGTCCAGATGTGCTGCCGTTCAGACTCGGACCATCAATGCCGCCCTGTTCGCCTTGTTCCTGACACACTGAGGGGCCTGGTGTCCACCTCCTCCTGGGGGGGGCATCTCCCCCAACAGGGTGGGGTCACAGTACACTCTGTTGTGGGGGGGTCATCGTCCCCGGTAGGGTGGGGTCACGGTACACTCTACGGGGGGTGTTACATTTACTCCATAACTCAGATATAAAAACCGGTTCACAGTCACGTTGTCAGGATGTTGTTGTCCCATTAACATGTTGTGGTCTGTTGTACCTGTTGTTAGTGAGGACTCATGAGCGATGGACTGCCCCCCCCCCCCCCATGAAGATGAGTGTGGTCTGATAATCTTCATCCTGATGCAGAGACACCTGTCACAGCAGAGAGCGTCCCATAATGTCCCTGTAAGGAGATTAGTCCCTCTAATGCAGGTATTTGAGGAATATTCATGCAGCTAAGTGCTTATGTAACGTCTCCGAGCATCCTGCCTTTTTGTTCTGCCCCCCCCAAACCACACACACACACCTCCTCCACTGACGGAGGAGCCCCAGGCCTCCTCACCCACATCCCAGCCTCCGAATTAGACAGCACGCACACACACACATCACAGATAATCTGCTATTGCCGCTGCTGCAGAAACAAAATATATCATTTACATCAGAACGGGGCGACACGGTGCTGCAGTGGTTACCGCAGTGAGCCTAAGGAGCCAGAAGGTTCCAGGTTCGAACCCCAAGTCTATGTGGTCCCCACCAGGTTGTTCTGCTAACCTCCCACACTCTGATTGGATGGACAGAGAGGCACACCTGTACAGTCGGACGTGTTGACCTGCTGCCCGTCCTGTTAGCTGATTGGTTCTGAGGTGAAGCAGTTCAATGACACACTCAAGAACGCTGCAGTCGGCTGAGTGAGAGACTCAGAGGCTGATGATGCTGATCGTCACACAGCGACTTTGTGTTGGTGAGTGACTCTGCTGACAGGTACAGGCTGTGGGGGGGTGGGGGGGTCTACTAGGAGGAGACTCTCCATTTAATGAAACAACTGGAACACAGTTGATGAAATGAGGCTCATTAGAGTGTCGAGGAGGAGCAGCTCATTTACATCCAGCTGGAGTCTCTGAGCTCGGCTGCTTCACTTAATGAGAGGAAGAGATTAGCATCGTTCAGGAGCTCCACCTTCAACATGTGAGGTAGGTCAACACACACACATTCCCACAACAACAGGTGGTGATACAGCAATAACAACCTGCAGCAGCTGGAAGAACACACTCACACTGATGGTAGAGACACACACAGGAACAGGGAGTGATGTTGACCTGCTCCTCATGAGTCCTCACAAACAGGCAACAGGTACATGAGACAACGTGGAGTCTGTGGTTCTGCTGTGGTCCTCAGGATTGTCCTCCACTGTTCTTGTTGACTGTTTGATCCTGGAAGCTGGAGTCCACCTTAGTTCATTTGGGGCCTTGATCCTAACCCAGTGAGATATTAGAAGCTTCTACATTATATATTAGATATTAT
The DNA here is from genome assembly GCA_034769265.1 of Remorina albescens. Lineage (NCBI taxonomy): Eukaryota > Metazoa > Chordata > Actinopteri > Carangiformes > Echeneidae > Remorina > Remorina albescens. The sequence goes on along the minus strand of CM068481.1, from coordinate 25,208,637 downwards.
AACTAATACTTTTACATAGTTGGCGTTTTTTCCCTAACCCAGTGACTCAGTTTTTTTTCAGTCATTCCCCACTTTGGAAAAGGGGGTATTTTCCAGCTCCACCTGCCCCCATCGCTGCAACAAAATGCTAAATCAAAACGCCAAGCTTAAATTTTTCTAACATATTGAAGTAACATTAAATAACATGATGTTCTATCTATTTAATTGATGGGTTTGTGACGTTATAGTCCCTGCTAGCCTTCTGCCTCTCTGATTTAAAGTTTGTGTACTGTTCTGCTGCGGCTAACAAGTCAATGTTAATCATTATTTTCCCACTTTGGTTCCAGGTTATATTTTTCTCCCGGTCTCGTATATAATGTTTTTTTCATTTAGGCTACATGTAGACTGTGGCATCACCACACCGACCAGATGTAACAGACGACAAAGATTTTCATAACTTTTGGTTTTCAAGGTCTCGAGATAATCCTGAGGGAATATGAAGTCTGGGTTAGGGTCATCCTTGAGTGAGAGCCTCAATTTTTTTGATTGTCAAGGTGGCACCATTGAGTCATTTTGTAACTTGCATTTCTGCCACCCATAAAAAATTTCACACAGTTTTGGGGTGTGTTAAAGTCCCCAACAGGGCAAAAATGTATGCGATGGAACAATAATAATAATAGAGAAGGACTCCTTCATATGCATTAGGGCTCTTGCACTGTCAAGTGCTTAGGCCCTAATGATATGAATTTCCCTCCTTGTCTGGGCTTATGAGCACAAGAGGTCTGGTCTGGGTAGGTGTTCTATTCAGCCCTTTTCCTGTTGAGAGCCAAGTGTGTAACTGGGAGTTGTAGTCCATGCAGCGCTGCAGCTCCTCTCTGGAGACAGTGGTGTTGTGGTTTTGGTCAGTTGTGCTGTTGCTGAGATAAACTGCTGAGGGGAGTCACTTCTCTGAGATAACAGTGTGTAAACGCAGCACAGATGTGACTCCTGTCCGGGGCCGGATGTGCTGCTGTCAGAGGAGGAGGAGGTGGAGGTTCACATCCATTTATCTTTTCCTGCAGGTCTGAAGGAGAAACTCTGCTGATCTCAACCTGTCAGTCAATGTCAGCTGCTCCCTGTTTCTTCCAGACCTGCTCCACAAGATAAAACTGGATTCTGGTGAAGCAGAACTCCAACACCAGTTTACACTGAGATGTTAGAGGTCCACACAGTCTAAAGGTAGACTTTCATCTGGTCTGTGATTCTAAATCAGGTCCAGGTTCTATAATAATCTAGTGAAAGTCTCAGCGGTCTCAGTCCACAGAGAAATGCTCACAGTCTGGGTTCAGAAACTGAACCTTAAAACCAGCCGTCAGGACTTCTGTGACAGCAGTCACCGCCCTTAGTCATGCACCAAGCCCAAGATAACTGGACCCACCATTTCATTAGCCAAACAGAAAAGAAGAGCAGATCCTGTCTTCTGATTGGGTGACTCACGTGTTGTTACAGGAGCTCCAGAGAGACGCCTGAGGGAGGAGAACTACATTACATGGACTTTGAATATAAAATTTAGACCTTTAATGTAAAACATGAACCTTTAAAGTTTCGTATTGTGTTAAACTCCTCTAATTCTGGAACAGATCTCTCCTCTGGGGACAATGGATGAAATTTGGACTAGTTGAATTAATCCAGTTTGCAGAAATAAAACATTTCTACAGTAAAATGCTGCAGAAGAAACAGGAAATGACTCTGCACAAAGGTGGTGATGAAGAGGCCAACGTGTAAAACCAGAGGTCTGATCCTTTAAAATGAGTTCAGTGAGAGGCTTTACTGTCACAGCCTGTGGGGGGCGGAGGGGGAGGGCAGTAAATCCAAAATGTACAAAAATAAAAGCCTATTAGAGGAGTGAAACATTTTGATCTATCAGATTGCAAATACAAACAATGTCAACACCCAAACACATCTGTTGGAGCTTATCTGCTTCCACTGCTCTTAATATGCTCCTAATGCGCCGCCTCGCCTCCTGCCGGCCACAAACACTATTTATACCTTCACATCCTGCAGAGTGCTGCCCACTCACTGAGGATTTCACGCTGTAAGCTGCTGGACATGAACTCACCTCTGCTCAGACCTGCTCTCTGATACATTTCATATATGTGTAAGCACGTCAACAGTGAGGAACACCAAAATAAGTGCAACTGCAGCTCAGCTCTCCCACATAGTTTGAAGTATTCACCTCTTTAATTAATTAGTGAATGTGCCAAGAAACTGTGTCCACACAGGAGGGAGGAGGGGTGCTGAGGCGAAGTTGTTTCATCATGTTCGTGTTGGCCTGTGGGGCTGAAGATGAACTGATACCTGAACACAGCCTGTTGGCTGCAGCTCAGACTCTCAGAGGATTTTCATGTCAGGCTGTAAGAGGCTTTTATTTTTTTTTACTAATGCCTGACTTAATAGGTAGAAAATATCTGCTGCCAGGGTTCACCTGATGACGTCACCACAGGCTAAAACAAATAGGGGGATGGTGGGAAAATATGTTTTTGTGATTGAGAAAACAGAATACAAAAAGAAGCAAGATCAAAATACATGAGCTGTCAAACTATCAGGTAAGAAGAGATAATCCTTTATTAGTCCCTCAGTGGAGGAATGTGAATGTCAGGGTCACTGACTCAATCATTTTATCCATTAACGAGAATCTGGTTACTCCTGTAGTTTGTTGATGTCACACACAGTCAGTGTGTTACTGCAGTCAGACAGCACTGTCACTCAGCTCCTGTACAGGTTTCATCAGTTGCCTCCCCAGTGTCACCTCATTCTCCTCTTGCTCTCCCCCATTTAAGGCGAGAAAAGCCAACACAAAATACAGTGATACCTGCAGGACAGGTAAGGGGGCGTGGTCAGTCAGCGTGCTTTGGGCAGAGTCTCATTTCATTTGAGGTACATTTGTTTTCATGGTTATCTATTTTAGGCGAAACATGGAAAATGATGTTCTCACAGAGGACGTCACTCATTTAATCAGCCCTGAGGGAATGCTAAGCTAACATTGGAGCGGGGGGCGGGGCCAGCAGGACAGACGGATTTTCTCTGCCCAGCATTTATGGCTATAAAGATGGACGAGGCTGTTCAAATGCTTTTAGACATGCAGCATGTGTATTCATATGGAGTCATTGATATTCAACGACCTTTATGACAAAGACCAGTGTTAAAATTTAAAGTTTAATTACTCTTTTTCTTTTAGTTGTGCCTCTATAGAGAGGCTCTGTCTCTCTGCCCCCCCCATGTCCATCCCACCCTTCCTGTCTCTTCCTGTCTGAATCATCTCTGCTCCAACAGGTTCCCTTTAGTTATCAGTCCCTCCCACTGTGATCTCTTCTTCTCCTGATAATATTTACTGCAGCACATTTAGAACGAGCAGGTTTCATCAGTCACTGGATGTTTTCTGGATGTTCAGTTTGTATCTTCATGTCATCTTCTCTCTCCATCCCTCTACAGAGTCCCCCCCTCCTCTCCTTCAGGCTCTCTCTCTGCCCCCCCCCCCGTGTGAAGAGCCTTGATGGAACTTTATGATTTGGAGCCGTAGAAATAAATTTGATTTGATTTGATATTAGGATAAGCATTAATGCATGCGTTTGAGTACTATACGGACAAAAACACGTGGACACCATTAATTACTTACACACTACCAAAAGTAAGTGGACCAAGTTTTTATCTTCTTTTCTTTAAATCATCTTCAGTCATCTCCTCAGTGAATCATTTTTCTCTCAGGCTCTGTTAGGAAAAACAAATGTACTTTTTTGATTTTTGGAACGTCCACATTTTGGGGATAAGTACTTCCTACCATGAAACAAACAAAAGCTTCCAAACAAGCAGATCAGAAAAAATCAAATTTGGAAATAAACATGAAACGTGCCTGTTGGGGTTTCCAGGTTTTGAGAATAAAAGTCGCGGCAGCACAGTTGTTTTCTTGTTCTTCGCTTTCAGAGGTGATTTCAGCCTCAAACGGTAAAATTAAAATCAAAGTTCAGTCAGATGAGCGGCAGCAAATTCAGATTGGGAAATTGGGGCAACGCTCCCCCTGAGAGGTTGACGTTCAGCTGCAGGAGAGCTGACAGGAAACACATCACAACAAAGGTGAAGTCACTGCACTTCCTCCTATGGTGAGCTGAAGTACAGTGATGATGTGTCACACTGATTATTGATTATTGATCAATAAAAATGACTCCAATGTTTCAATAACACTAAAGATTGATGTGTTTACTGCTCTAGTCACTTAAAGAGACAGAGAGGACGGAGACTGAGTGTTGTTGCTTATCTGTTTGTTACAGCAGAGAATAGGCTGATCCTGTCCTTCAGTTAGCTTAGCTTAGCATCAGCAGCTGATAAGTCTGTAGTTAGAGACCTGAACCAGGTCTCAGGGAATTGAGGGTCTGAATTAAGGTTCTGGTCTGAAACTGCAGCCTTAGCTCAAACAGGCTGTCTGTGGTCTGTGTGTGTGTGTGTGTGTGTGTATTTTTACTTGTGCGTGAATATGTAATAATGCCCCCCCCCCCCACGTCCCCACAGACTCACTCAGAGACCTGGTCCCCACTTTCCCCCAGAGTCAGATGAATATGTATCAAAGCATCAAACTTTAATCACCGGCTGGTATTTGCATTAGATTCTGGGGGGGGGGCACTGAGTGGGGACTCTGTCTTTGATGATTGGGACAATTAGGACGGATCAAAGTGGAGGTTTGACGAGGCCTGAAACTCATCTCCATAATGAAATGAAGAGGAACAAGTGATGATTCATTATTCATCTGTTTATGCTGCTAATTCAACTCGTTTTCAATTAACTGGGATTTAATCTGCTTCATTAACAGAAGTCAATTAACAGGCAGCTCGTTAACGTCACATTCATTCCTGTCCGTGATGTTTGCTAGTTTACATGTTTGTTTGACTGTTTTGATGACATCACATCATATCTTAATGAAGTTCTTTGTCACATGACACAAGCTGAGGCTTGATGGGAACAAGGTCACGGCCAATCAGCTCCTCTCGTTTTAACCTTCAGGAAAACAGTCCAACAAAGACGTGTTGACAAGAATACAGCATAGCACAAACTCATCACAACACATACACAACATAACACAACACAAACACAATACAACACACTGCAACGCAAAAATCCTAACACAAACAAAACACATCAAAATACAAAGACATAGTAACACAAACATAATACAACACATCACAATATAAACACAACACAGCACAACACAACACAAACACAGCACAACACACATACAAAACAAACATAGCACAACACAACACAGCACAACATAAACATATTATCACATAACAACACAGGACAAATGCCACACAACACAATACAAACAGGAGTGCTAGCCTAGCTTAGCACACAGACTGCTGTAAAGGTCTCTCTCCCATGACCTGATCAACAACATTGTGTGTGTGTGTGTGTGTGTGTGTGTGTGCATTTGGTTCTACATATAATCCAAAATCAAACCTTCGCCCACTCACTTTTTCTCAGGGTGGCTGTGCGACAGAAGTGTGTGTCTGTGTTTGTTGGTCTGTGTGTGTCGATGTGTGTGTTGTTCCCATGCCCTCCACATTCCTGCCTCAGATCCCAGACGCGTTTTTTGGGGTCTTGTATTTACTTTTCTTCCCCCAGCATGGAGTCCAGGATATCCACACACACACACACACACACACAGACACACACACAAACACACAGTGACACTAACAGCTGAAATATGAAGTTATCACAGAAACAAACTGTTAGTGAGAGAAGTTAAAGGACTAGAGGTCTTCATGAGTCCATGTGGTTCTGAAGCCAAGGACTATGTTGGACCAGTTCCAGGGGTCTGGTCCAGGTCAAGGTCTAGGTCCAGCTGAGTTTCCAGGGACCAGATCTGTTGTGGTTTCACTGCAGCTCATTAGTGGCTGCAACTTTGAAGGTGAGAGAGAAACAGGATTTCACCTCGTGTATTGATTTATTGATTGTAGGGATTATTAGGTGCTGTGTTGCACTGTGTCATGTTGTGTTGTGTTCTTGTTATCATGTCATGTCATGTTGTGTTGTTTTCTTTTTTTAAATGTATTTTTGAGCTTTTTATGTCTTTATTTCAGACAGTAATCAGCAGAGAGACTGGCAGGAAGCAGAGAGGACGGCCTGCAGGAAATCCTTCAGCCGAAATCGAACCTGGGATGCCATGATTACTTGGCATGCGCGTGTCATGTTGTGTTGGGTTTGTGTTCCTGTGTCATGTCATGTCATGTCATGTCACTTCATGTCGTGTTGTGTTCTTGTTGTGTTATGTCATGTTTTATTTCTATAGATGTCTTTCAAGGGTCTCAAAGTTGCCTTACAGGACAAAATAGAAAGCAAAGCAACATTAAAGGTAACACAATTTAAAACTACTAAGATGATGTCCAGATGGATGCTGATGGTGGCGGTTTAAACTGATGGGTTTCCACTCAGACATGCCCACACAATTCAGCTTCCACTCATCTTTCTTTGTCCACTCGTCCGTCTTCTTCCACTCATTTTTGTCCTCAACTCACTTTAAATTAAAGGCTGTCAACCAGCGTGACGCTGCCCCTGTTCCTGAGGACCAGGATCCTTCTGGAAGGTTTTAGAGGTCACTTTTGACCTCCAAGTCCCAGACCTGGACCCTGGATGTAATAGATGCAGAGTTTTTTTACATCTGGACATTTAAAGCATGCTGCATCTTAATCAGCCATTTCCTCCGCAACTTTACTTAAAAACAACACAAAATAAAGATGCCACAAAGGTCAGAGGTCAGAGGACCAGGGTACCAGGTCTAGGCCTTCATCATTGATTCTTCTGATGCAGTTTCATCATATTTTTCATTATTGTTTTTTTTGTTTTTTTTATTTTATATATTGTTGTGAGATGACCTTGAGAGCCTTGGAAGGCGCCTATGAACAAAATTAATAGTAATTATTATTTTCATCAGTTCACTCATCTGAAACTAAGATCCAGTCCGGTGGTCTGAGCCACAGCGATCCAGCCCTCCAATAATCAGTTCTTTCATCAGTTATAGGTCAGAGGAGCTGAGGCTCAGTCCTCAGTGGGTTATTGATCTGATATTGAGACTTCTGGTTCATGATCAGGTTATCGTGCTGATGATGATGGTGATCAGTGGGGGGAATTTGTTCCACAACAGAGACACTGTCCCGGGTTCAGAACTGTGGTCCTGTTTATTGATCAGGTCAGACGTCAAAGGTCAGATTCCTCAGAGAAGGTGTTCGTTGGTTTTCTCTGTGCTGAGAAACTTTCCCAATGTGTTACTGTGTCCCTCAGTGGGACACTTCCTGTCCCATCAGGCCTGTCTGTCCTCAGATCCACACAAAGACATAATGAGGCTGAGAGACAATGACGCTACAGTTGGACCACTGTGTCAACCCTGAGACACCATGGCAACCCTCTCTGACAGGAAGTTTATTTTCTCAGGCCTTTAGGAATATTAATAACCATCAAGCCGTGGCTGCCAAGTTCCTCTGGCCGGGGTTCAAACCCACGCGGCGAACAGGACGCTCAGTCAGGATGTAATGTCAGCAGCAGATAAACTGCTGTGGAGCATCATTAGCTCTCGCTTCAACAGTCTGATGATAACTGTTGTCGATGGCAACGAGAGACGAGCCAGGAGACAGTCAGAAGGAGAAGAGGATCACCTGAATGAACTGGTCAAACTCTGTCACCATTGTCATCCTGACTGTCCTCAACTGTCCTGAAGGCCCTGAATGTTATGAATGTCATGAACTGACTTTGAAGACATTATCATCATCAACATGTCTTCCTCACACATGTCCTTATGAAATGTCCTCACCGTAAATGTTTCATCTCTTTGGTTCCCGCAAAGGCGGAAACACCAGAACACACACACTGACTGTTTTTTGTGTTCATGTTTGTAAGTAATCTGAGTTTATGCGTCAAAGAAATGTTGGCTCAACACTTTTCTCCATCCTCTGGGTCTACACACAAATAAACCTGAATATGAATTCAGATCTGTCTGAATCTCTTCTGTTTTTAATTGGAGAGTGATGAAGAACTGCAGCCTCTGAAGACGTCACACAGGGAGGAGTTTTATCTCAGAAACCTATAATCAACTTCATTTTACAAGGTTTCCGTTCATTAAGAACAGCTGGCTCAGGTGCTCAGCAGACTTTCACTCAGTCCTGGATCCACTGAAGCTAAACAAAGACTAGACTGAAACACAAACACTCATATCAAACACTACATTGGCAGGAAACATAGTTTGGTCAAGTATTCTTCAAGAACCAGACCAACCATCTCACATAGTC
>CM068481.1:24960349-25195349 GCA_034769265.1 Remorina albescens | reverse complement strand
TAAGCACCTGAGCACCTAAGGTCCAGAGTCTAGAGTCTGCCATGACACTCACTGTGACACCGCATGGCGTTTTGAGAGGAGTCGACACAGATTAACTTCCTCTCAAACATCACCGGAGAGGCGCTGCTGACCCGTGCGACTGACAGACTTCCTGTTGTTGCTCGGAGCAGGTGAAGTCAATAAAGAGAACGGAGGGTGTGTTGACAGACAGATGGTCCAGAGCTGGAGCTCCATATGTGACGGAGCTGAACCACTGATCCTGGATCAGAGGTCTGCTGCTGCTCACCCTCACCACCTGCTGCCGCCATGTTGGGGTGTTTGAACAGCTTTAGAGAGCGAGAGTGTCATAAAAAACCCTTTAACTGCTCCTCAGAGGCCTCTCTCTCTGTCTTCAGTCCACTTCCTGGTCAAAAACATTAAATCATCAGTAAGTCATCAGCTTTTGTGTGAATCACCTGAGAAGTTCATGTGACTCAGAACCACAGTATCATGACCTCTGACCCCTGATGCTTCTGTTGGACAAAAACTGTATAATGAGCGTCCTAAACAGACAAGACCAGGCCTGAACCACCCCTATATACACAAGACTGGGACAGGACCAGGATCAGGTCGGTGATCCTCTCTCTCTCTTTTCGTGTGTCTTGGCGCCGTCACGAAGCTTCCTGGCTCTTGTTGAGTGCTGCCATACAGATAAAACCACTTCCTGTTGGTTTGACTCGACGGAGGACTGGACCTCTTCTTCTCCTTCTACACAAAGTTATGTGATATCTTCAGTCAACCTGCTCCTACTCTTCATCCCATTCACAGGCCGATGGGTTCATGTACATGTGGGACCTCCTCCTTCTCTACAGGAGATGGGGGGGTGTCTCTTGGAGAGAAAGTGCCACCACAGCCTCAACAACAGAAGAGCCCAGAGAACTTCCTTTAACTTTCACTATGCTGTCTGTAATGGTTCAGATCAGATGTCACCAGCATGCCTTCAATTCTTGGGGTCCAGTTTCAGTCCTGGAGGAGTTGAGACGCAGATACAGAATCAAACTGCTACAATAACATGTTGAGGGATCAGAAACAAAGTTGTCAGACGTCCTGACCCCACTTCAGTTCCTACATAAACACAGGTTGGCTGAAAACCGGCTGGATGCCAAAGCAAGGCCGACACCTGCTGCTGAGAGGAGACATGAGCAGGACCAGAACTACACATTTATACACAGACACACAACTGCACATTCTGACTGTGCTGCTACTGTCACCACGACAGTCTGAGACCCCAGTCCGGTTGTTGTTGTGTGATGTTAGGAGTTGTCATAGGTAGTTAAATTAAATGTTATGTGTTGTTAGATGATGTTGTGTGTTCTTATTTTACATGCTGATACACAATTTAACGTGTTGTTATGTTAGGTGATGTAATAGTACATATTTTGTTATATAATACATGATATAACACATACCTGTTGTGTTGTGTTAAAAGTTGTTACTTGGTTAGATTTATTTTTGGCCTTTTAATGCTTTTATTTCAGTCTGTAACTGGCAGAGAGGCTAGCAGGGAGAGAGAGGAACAACCTGTAGCAACTGAACCTGGAAATGAACCTGGGACGCTGCAATAATACTGCACACATGCTAACAACTCAACCACCAGGACTGCCATGATGTTATGTGATCTTAGGTGGTGTTAAATGTTGTTACGTGCTGTATGTTGTTATCTTATGGAATGTGTGCTGTTACATGATGCTACATGTTGTTAAGTAATGTTGTGTGTTGTCTTATTACACGATGTTCGATATGGTTGTGTTTTGTGTTGCTGAGTCTGGTCTGGTTGGGCTTGGCCTGGTCTGGTCTGTTTTCTCTGTTCCCTCATGTTGTTGTGTTGTATTGTACGGAGCACGCTCCCACTCACCACCCACTGCAGGCCGATTAGAGAGAATAGGACTCTTCCTCCCACCTTCCACTTCCTCCCCCTGTTCTTTCCCTCTTCTTCCTTTCCTCCTCCTCCTCTCCAACAGGAAGTGAAGGCAGAGGACAGAGGACAGTTTGAGTCCTCCAGGCCAGTTTAGTGTGTCTCTTTCCGTCCGCCTCCCTGTCATCGTCCTCCTCAGGCGTTTCCCTCGTCGTGCTTTGGTCCTCACATGTAACGAAAACACGACACACTGAAGATTAAAGCTTTTTAAAGAACACAAGCTTGTCTTCACTGGACAAATGAGAAGAAGACAGGTTCAGACAGATGTGCCCCCCACCCCCACCACGGCCACACAGATGTAAGGTTAATGGAAGCACTTACACTGTGATTAGTGTAATACCCCTTTAAACCCCCAACACCCCCTGTATTACTCCACCACACAATAATCCACCCCCCACATTTGAGATTAACATCCACCTGCATGTGAGGTGTTGGATCAGCTGACATCAGTCATCTGATCACATGACCACCAGTCAGCATTGAGCTAAAATACTGTGGTGAGTTCAGGTCCTCTTGATTTTGTTGCTGAAGATTCTGGATTAGATCGACTCAGGATTCAGGTGTCTCTTTGTGCGTACGTGTCATCACATCTGACAGGTGAGTTGACACAGCACACACAGTCTGAATGTGTGTGTGTGCATTCATTTGTCATTTCTGTCATATAAAAGTTAAATATTTGATTAGTTATTCGTTATAATTTGATCACTGAAATAAAACATTTCAATCAATCACAGCAGCCGTGTTAAAAATGATCAGTTGTCTCTTCCTTTCTGTGACATCATGTCGTGTTGTGCTGTGATTGGCTCCAGGTCACGTGACACATGGTGACCATGACATGAAGTGCAAAGCTCTGACCTTTGACCCTAATAATTTATTTACCCCCATGTGATTTAATATTGTTGAGTACTGTGTGTTAGTTGAATGTTATTGTTATGTGTTGATTAGTATTGTTGCATTTTTTGGTGGCATTTTTTTTTGTTCTTTAGCTTTTTTGGAAACTGTTGTTTGTTGTTTTATGTACATTACTGTTGTGACCATCTCTGATGTTTGTCTTTTGTGGTTTTTTGTCTGCATGTGCTGTGTTAGTGATGTTGTGTTGTGTACTTTTATCTTGATGACCCAGCAGCTTTCAGTCGCCTCACATGAACTTCATCTGCCACCCTCAGTGTTTGTTCACATCCACCTCATGTTGTAACACAGCTGAGGCAACAACACACTGTGTGTGTGTGTGTGTGTGTGTGTGTGTGTGTGTGAGAGACATATGATGAGGGGGTGATAGAGGTTTTGCAGGTTACTGGCTCCTTCGTTGCCACTTCCTCTTCGACCTGAGATGAGACAGGAAGTTGATATTATTTCATTCATGGTCAACTTTATTTTGACATTACAGCAAAAAGACGGGACTTTTATTTTGTCAGATAATCTTTGTTTTGTCTTTTTGATCAGATGTCAGATAAATTTTCATGAGTCTGTTCTGAAGTTTAATCTCTGAGGCATTTTTGTCGCCCGTATTTGTGACTACCTGGTATCACGTGGCCTCACCTGAGACAATGATGTCACTGCTGTAGTCGTTGCTGAATTTGCTTTAATTTGTGAAATGAATCTTAATAACCCGCCTTGTCTCAACTTATTTTGTAGTTTTTCGAGAAATTAGTGCCATTTTTCACAAATTCAAGTTGGAAGTTATTTTTATAGGAAATTTTATTTGTTTGGTTTCATAATGATATATTTTGTAAAATTTTAGTCAATTCACTGACTTTATTAATCTCCACATAAAAATCTCATTTCGGATGTGTGTATATAACATGTGACCAAACACATATCTCACACATGTTCCTGATGACGTGTCCTGGATTCACCTGCACAGGTAAGATATCAGTGAGGGCCAAACAGCTGTGGTCCGAGCTGCACGCGGGGTCTACCGTACACCGCTATCCGGCACGAGCTGCTGATTTAAACCGGAACATGATCAGCAACCAAGAATGATCCGGACCAGAGGAGGTAATGGTGATCGGTGGGGGGCGGGGGGAGGAGGGGGAGGAGCGGGAAACCCTCCTCAATTATCCCTCCGCGTGAAGATAGGTGGCGCGTGGCACTAGAAGGTCTCGCGCCTGTTTGTGTTGCAGGGAAAAACGGTGACAGGCTCCGGCGGGAGGCGTCGCACAGACCGGATCGGTCCCAACCTACCGCCCGGACCGGCGCCGCTCCAACACCGGGGCCGGCGGGACCAGATCCGGGGTTTTCCTCTTCCTTCAGGGTGGGGGTCCACGCGCCGCAGCAGCACTCTGGTGTCGGAGCGGGAACAGCGGACTCTCTCCGGTAGGTTCCGACGCTCTGCTCTTTAAGGAGCCAATCAAAGCGCGCTTCACCTGCTCTACCTGCGCAGCCAGGTGAGAGGAGAGTACACAGGTGCGCGCTCCCGCTCAGGCGTCGCAGCTCCAGGTGTTGAATGGATGGTGGGAGGGAGGGGGGCTGCTGATGACGGCGGGCTCAGGGCGCAAGCAGGCCGGGGATGAAGACATATGTCCCTGCTCAGACCTCCAGACCTGACCGGGAACGAAGCCGCAGAGATGAGCGCGCGGGAGCGGCAGGTGTTGGTCACCTGCTTTTTCTTCGTCATGAGTGATGGTGTTAATCAGCACGCGCACACGTTATACAACTGCAGGCCTGAATTTCCAGCGCGGCTTATATAAGAAACCGGCTCGAGCCTGTCACAGTTCCTGATCAATGTACCGATGAGTGACAGGTGAGCGCGAGGCCGCTCAGGTGAACTTCGTGACAGTTTTACACGCGGACAGACACAGAGCGCGTGCAGGAACAGACGCGTCACAATCAGGAGAAAATCAACAAGTTTGTTTCAATGTCGGTTAATCAGGAGGCTGCACACTGTGTGTGTGTGTGTGTGTGTGTGTGTGTGTGTGTGAGAGAGTGTGTGTCCGCCCTCCTCTGTCAGACCAGCACAGACGCTCCTCACATCACAGATCAGGCGGACGGGGACGCGGGGCGGCGGTGCGCTAGGTGCACGCTCTCCAACAAAACAAACAAACTCAAACAAAAGAAACTGGAGACTTTTGTTAGTTGGATCTAAACTGACACAAGTTCACCAAAGTGCTGATAAAGTCCGGTCCGGGTGCGGGATCGGGTCTGGGATTTACTGTGTGTGTGCTGGTTGTCAGGGAGCGGAGCGGCGGAGCCGGATCGAGGATCCATGCGGACTGGACTGACTTATCAATGAGGCAGCAGATCATGGCGGAGGGTCCCCGCTGCAAGAGGCGAAAACAGGCCAACCCCCGGAGGAAGAACGGTAAGAGAACACACACAGCGACACACAAAGTCCCGCAACAACCCCGAAAACTCTGCCACAGTGCGCCGTCCCCGCCCGGCCGCCCTGCCGCCCCGGGCCGGGAGGTCCCCACTTGTCCGCGCGTCCCCGAGACGCAAAAAGTTTTTACCGGGGCCGTGTGGAGCTCACGGGCAGGGCAGGAGTGAGCCGAGCCCCCGGGGAGTGATGGAGCGCAGCCTGGAGCCGCCGGGCGGAGCGGCAGGTCTCTGCTCAGGCTCGAAGCAGGAAAACCGTTATTCGTTATTTTTTGAGGCTTCGCACGAGGACCTGTGGATCCGGGCGGCCCAACACCCCGCAGCAGGATCCGGATCCACGGCCCGGGCTGCTGTTCCCGCGTTCAGCACTTATTTGACGGTTTACTCACTTTTATCCCGAGCTGCGTGTCTGTCTGTGTGTGTGTGTGTGTGTGTGTGTGTGTGTGTGTGTGTGTGTTAATCAGAACTGTCAGGGCCGCGTGCCCGAACAGCAAACACAAAAATCAGCTTCATAAAAAAAGTATTTTTATAAGGTTAATAGTGATTAATTGATAAATTAATTGATTTATTTAATTCCTATCCAAATTTAATCGACAGATTTTTCCTCTTTGATAAAGATGTTTTTATTTTCCACGGGAGGAGGAAAGTGGAAAAACTCAAACCTTCAGTTTTTTTTAACTAAAGCTTCGGTGACGGATCATTATTTGAATTGCTTATTAATCATGAATTCTCTGAATTAAATCTCGTGTCTCAGGCATTTTTCCTGGTTGTGAACTCTTTTAAAAAAACTGCGGATTTTCGCTCTTTGTGTCGCAGCCGTGTCCCTCCGCAGCCGCTGCACTTTGTCCCGACGGTTTATCGGTGTGTGTCCGCGCTGTGAATTAACTCCGGATCAAACACAATTTCACTACATATAATTTCAAGAGGGTGATTTTACTGTTTTCTGTTGATGGGAAATTTTAAATTTAAACAAAAAAAACTATTTAAATTATATGAAATTCCTGAAATATTTTAGAAATATAATTTGTTAAATATCTGTGAAGCTTCAGTTAAATGTTGAAAATCAAAATGAAACTGAAGTAAAACTTTTTTGACCTCAGATTAACATCAAATCTGTTGGTCTTGACTTGATAGTTTCTTCTGTCATTGTGGCTTTTCCTCCTCTCTGGGTCTCAGGGGGGTTGTTGATGGGGGTTCAGATTAGGGCTTGGTGAAACGGGATCTCTGAGGATGGGACTGCCTGCTCCACCTCTGGGTGTCCGCCCGTCTCATCCAGCTGTGAGGCTGCAGCTGTTCTTTAAAATCTACTGTTTACTGGTTGAAGTTTGGTGCTGACGTCTGGACCTTTCTGTCCATCTATCTCCACATATTAAAGGTCCCAGAGAGTCCAGACGTGTCTGACTAAATTTTGGTAACAGTGTGAAATTTAAAATCAGAGTTTATCATAAAAGAGGCTGTGTCTGTTTTTTTTTCCTGAAAGCTGCAGAGACAGAAAACATCTAAAAGACCACAGGGCCTGTGTGTGTGTGTGTGTGTGTGTGTGTGTGTGTGTGTCTGCAAGTCTTGGTTGTGGTGCAGGTCTTGGTTGTGGTGCAGGTCTCTGAATGGAGGGTTTGATGGTTTCAGCTGCTTATTATCACACACGCTGAGAAAATGGAAATAGTTTGATTCTTTGTGTCTGCTTGGACCTGAAAGATGTCGACATGATAACAAAACTGCAGGTCTCCAGGTGTCCTCTGGGTCAAGGACAGTTACTGTAGTGGAGTGCAGGGTCAGGCTCTGGTCCACCTCAAGACCTCGCTCCTTTACAAACTTTCTCAGACTCGCTCATGTTTTAATTGGGGGGGGGGTCTTGGGCTCCTGCTGGACCAGTCATGCCACATGTCTCACAGCTGTGTCACTGTCCCATCAGAGAACAGCTGAGTCCATGTTTAGACCTGCTCTTGGTCTCTGTCAGGGACCGGGATTGTGATCCCCGACCTGCTCACTGTGTCCAAGAACTGCATCGGTGGGTACCTAATAAAGTAGGAATTGTGGTGTGTGTGTGTGTGTGTGTGTGTATTATCTGTTTCAGGAAATGTCTCCAGACCTGAACCACAGACCTGGTCTGGATCTGTAATGATCCAGGTGTCCCTTCACAATGGCTGGATGTTTAGGTCACATGACTGTCAGTCAGAGGTCTCTGATGTCATCATGGTGTGTTGGTAAACATGTGAGACCATGTTGATGAAGACGTCGTGATTCTGCTCTGAGAGAAATTATTCCAAGTTTTCTTCTTCATCACCGTGACGTTACTGTCGACTGTCGGCCTGTTCGTTTTCTTCCAGATAAAAACCAAAATTCGGTAAAAGTATTGTCATATTGTGATGTTATGACTCATGTTTGGTGCTTCGACCAAAGTCTCAGATTTAATTTATCTTGAAGACTAAAAAGTTGAACATTTCCCTCATGAGGTCCAGTGTGTGTTCCTGTGTGTGATCAGGTGTCATGCCCCCATAACACGCAGAAACAAACGCACTCAGAATGTCTCTGTCGCTGTCATTCTCACTGACCTGAATGCCTTTCATATCTGCCCCCCCCCCAGTAAACACCCCCCTCAGGGCAAAACAAAGAAAAGCAGCTCCTCTCTCCTCCGACTCAGACCCCCTCACCACTGCCAAGAGGGAGGAGGGCGTAAGGTGGAGGAAGGTGCGTGTTGTGTATATGCCCTATGTACACAACCCTTCACCCCCCCAAGTCTACATTAACAGACAGTCGTCGAGACATGAAATAAATATTTAGGGACAGAAAAGAAATACTTACGACAAAAATTTCATGTTTCAAATTACAAGTTGATAAATATTTTAAAAATATTTGTGACTCCGCTTCCTTACAGTCACCTTCTTTTAGTGGTGGTTTTCTGATTTCTTCGTCCGGCTTTTATTTTTTCTGTATTCTTCAGATTGAGATTTCTTAGTTTCTGATTAAAAAGGAAGTGCAGCATCTGGTTCTCTGTGTGTTTTCACTGTCAAAGCGAGCGGCAGCTTCCCCATGCAGTTGTTCAATGTTCGACCTGTAGGGGCCCCTTGGTGCCCCCGTGGTGGCCCCGGGGCCCCTCAGCTTGTGAACAGGTTAGGAATCAAGTAGAAAATGCACCATGTGATATGAATTCCTAATTTCCCTCCTCCTCCAGAGACGTTTTATTGTGAAGAAAAGCAGATTATCTTTATTCACCTTCACCCCCCCACCTCAGGATTTAGGCAGATTTACTTCACCAAACACCTCTGGTCCTCTGGGGGGACAGTGGAGGAGGAGCCAGGACCCCGCTGTCAGAAGAAGGGGCCCTTTGTTCAGAGACACATTATCGTAACAACAGGAAGTGCTCTAGTTAATACCCTGACCAACACCACACCCCGCCAAAATAAAACCCTCACATACTGATGGGCACGACTGTTTGTGGTGACATCATAGAGACATCACAGCTCCATTACCAGAATAAATGTCGTCCATGATTTCAGATGTTTCTGGTGTTCTGTTTCAGCCGTTTGATGACTTTGAACTTTATTTTATTTTATTTTGACCTCTCAGAATTTTGATCTTTTTCAAAGTTTTTAAAATATGTCATTTTGTGAAGTTTTTAAATTTTCTTTTTGTTTCAAATATTTTTGAACTCAGCACTTGTTTACCACCCCGGTGTCTAACTCCTCCTCCTCCTTGGTTCCTCATGAACATCTGTCAGTGAGGGAGGGGTCACTATTCTGCCCTCCTCTTCCTCCTCTTCGTCACGCTGAGCTGACTATTCACTGTGTCCTCCATCTCCCATGATGCCTTTGGGCAGTGGCTTGGTTTCGGTCTGCTGTTGTTTCTGATGGTTTAAGGCGACATGTGTATGCGCCCCCCCAGCCTCCCATTTTGCCATGTGCATATTTTCTTCATGACTGAGTGAAGACCTGCCAATAGCCCAAACATACAGACTCACCAAGGTCACAAACACAGACACACAACTACAGACACACAGATCTGGGGAGGCAGCAATCTGGGGGGGCAGGTCTCACATCAGGGATAAACATGCTGAGGTTCACTCTTGCTCTCCTTAGCCCCTCCCCCACAGAAACAGTCCATTTGATTGGCTGAGCTCCTGCGGCAAAGTCAACCACACATGGAACAATCAATAACGGATGACTGGCTGAAGGTGTCCTGACATCTGTGTGTCATGACCAGCGGTGTACAGCACAGTGACTCCACCCTGCACACATCTCTGTCCCACGGCTCCAGGCCCCGCCCACCACTGTTAGTCAGACATGTCTGACAATTGTATTTTCCCAGCTGTCACTGAACACCTCAGGCAGCAATGATCATACAGGTGTGCCACCTGACGCTATGTTCAAGGAGCATTATACATTATCATTGTAATTAACATCACCGGACCTGGACTGGACTAGAGGCTACAGATTCTCCTCTAACTTTGTCTCTTGGTCTCGTCCAGTTTAGATTCCTCCACCTTCCTCCTCGGTCTTGTCACCTCGTCAGGCCAGATCAGATCAGCAAGGTCTCAGGCCACCATGAAAGAACGGCACTTCCTGGTTACAGATCGGCCAATTAAAACGATAAGGCTGAGGAGTCGCTCTGTGCGGCCTGGCAGCCTGCGGCGGGGGGGTCAGCTGACCTCTGGTCTGAGGTATCTGAGCTGACAGTGTCAGAGCTGATCGACACTGCCGATCTTAGGAACTGCTGCAGCCGCCGCGTGACCACGAACTCACAATCCCAGAGACCATGAGTCCAGAAAGACCAGGTCTCAAACAAGAATAGCAGTAAATAATAATAATAATAATAATAAAAACTATGTCAATTTCAATAAATAAAACTATCGCCATCTAAATATCATTAAATATTAAAATGGGTCATCCTGGAGTTTGGAGTAAATATTTTGGTGATCAGTGATTATAAATTACAAAAACTCTGAAATATTAAAACTGAAATTAAAAATCAATGTTCAATAAAAGTTAATAAAGTACAACAGTTTTAAATTCAGACTGGACTCTGATTGGTTGTTGTTGGGGCACCAAGGATGGCGGGGGCAGGGCTTGAAGACCTAGCCGGGCTGACAGACTGTCCTGACCCCTGACAGCAGGAGAATGTGGAGGTGTGTGTGTGTCTATGTGTTTTTTGAGTGTACGCATCACAACAGGGGAGACAGAAATCTCATCATCGTAGAAACAGATCAATAGTCTCGTCTATATCATTCAGTGACCTTCATCTCCATCTTCCTCAAACCATGAGGACGAGTGACCAGGAGTGTCTCTCTGATGGTGCTCCACCCCTCATCTGGGCTGCTGACCTCCCATTGATCCAGGCCAAAATGCATGTTAGTGATGCTGTCCCTCTGCTGGTTCCCACGGCAATGAGCGCCATCAGCACCTTTTCACTTGCGGCTCTGAGAAGTCTTGTGTTGGCCCAGAGTCGGCCCAATGTTTGCAGTGGAATTACCCGGGGGGGGTGTAAAGGTAGCCATGGGGAGGACCCCCTGTAGGGCAGGAATGCTGGTTAGGTCAGGGGATGAGGGGGGTGGCATCCAGGGATGGGGCAGGTGCCTTTGTGAGTCCTGTCAGCCATCAAAGAAGCAACCCCCCAAACTACCACACACACACACACCACCCCCCAACAATCGCAACCACCAAAACCCCCCCTTTGAGCTGACAGACACCTCTTATCCTTGCTGCTGCAGGCACTGTGGCCTACACTACACAAAAACACACAACAGTGAACTATGGAACACACGTTACAACAACACACTATTGAGGCTCAGTGAGCTGCTCTACTCTTGCCGTCTTGGCAGTGTCCGATCCGGCCCCAAACTCCTTACTCATCCTGGTAAAAGAGGAGGAGCCGAGACTTTGAGTGTTATCTGTTTGTGTCAGTGAGATGCTCGTCCACCTGTCAGTCAAAGAGGCCACACCCCCAGTTAGCTGTTCAGCACATTCCTTGCAGGTTATGTTGGAGATTGAGATCACCGAGTATAGAAGCTCCAACCTCTGACCAATCAGGTCTCTGACAAAATGACATCACTACATGAGGACGACCCTCATGGAACTTGGATTGGATTGTCAGAGGATCCTCAGAAGAACAAGAACCAGTGAATCCCCCTTGGTCCGTCAGATGAGTTTCTGTATGAGACATATAGATTGATGAGATGGACAGAGATCCATCTGTGAGCCATTTTTCTTTACTCTGGTTCAGAATTAGTGAGCAACACTTCTAATATAGATTGATGAAAATTTTTTAATAATATTAAATATAAAGTGGGAGATAATTAAGGTTAGTGGGCCATGAGAAGTAAATGAGAGGAAATATGAACAAATAGTGCAGTAAGTACTGATGAGTGTGAGCTGAATGAAGGAGCAGCAGTGATGGATCTTATTAGACAATAGTTCCCAATCACAGTGATCAGACGCGATTATCATTAACCATGTGACCACTTCGACCTGCACCGTTAATTTAAAGGAACACACAGAGGTGATTATTGTCAGAGACGTGTCTACATGATGGACCGGTCAGATAATGGACGCTTCTACATTATATATCAGATAACTGACATTTACAATCAGTATCTTCTTTTCCCAGCATTCCTTCTGTCATCTGGAAGCTGCAGATGTAAGACTAACTTTTTATGTCCACATACTGACCGGACTGACAGGACAAACCTGGATGACTTACAGAGTTGATAAACAGCGTTGTGGGACTGAAAAACGCGAGTGAGGATTTATTTTAAGTGAAAGCGGATCACTGGAACATTTTCTGGGTTTGGTATCCTGCTTTATGGTACAGGACCCAGAACAGTCTTCTGTTGGACATTTAATAATCTATTGTTAAATCTATTGGGCTGACTCACTGCTGGACTCTAGTGATCTGGACTCAGTGTTGGAGTTGGACTCCAGTGGTCTGGAGAAGACCTGCACGTTCACTTTAGGGTTCAGGGTCCCTGACTGTGTCTGGGGGGAGTGGGGGGGCAGGTTGCGTCATGGGACCCGAGGTATCCCCTTTTGTGTGCCCTGTCAAACGTGGTTAACATGCAGCCATTTATCTCCTGACCCCCCTAGTGCACAATGGTCGGGTGAGCCGGGGCCAACGGTGGGGGCAGAATGGGGGAGGATGCCCCCCTTACCCCCGCCCCCCAGTGGTGCTGCATTATCTGACAAGGTGCTTCAGAATGTCGGTCGCCGCTGCCAGACAGATTGGACCTCGTGAATGTGTTGGAGCTGAGCGTGCTCATGAGCGTCATCACCAAAACAATGAAGGGGATTGTTTTTGCCCCCCCAATCCCCCCAGTCCCACCTGCTACCCTGTGTCCTACACCAGTGACAGTTGTACCTGACAGCAGAGCTGCAGTCATGCTTCACCTGGTGGGAGGGGCTACCCCTGACCTCACTCCCCCTGCTGCTGATGATGATGATGAAGATAAAGATGATGCTCTGCCCTGTGTGTCCTCGTGCTTCCTGTCAGTGTTGGTGCTTCGTTGTGCTGCTGAGGCGCCGGTTTGGTGTCTAATGTGGTGATAAAGCTCCAGCTTTGATATCGGCTGCTCCCATAAGCCCCTTCAGCCCGCCAGCACCTGCCAACGGGGAGGTATGCATTCATCTGCCCTAACAGGATTATACTGCTCTGTAATTGATTCATCTGCAGTGGGGGGAGGGGTGGGGGGGGGGCTTTGGAAGGGAGAGTTTAGGTAACAGGCGCCCCAGAATTCAGTCGACTCCATGTGTCAATTTTATTACATCAGTCCAGATGAACTTGAAAGGCGGCTTTGTGTTCGCTCATTGGCTGTTTGGGTCTCGCTCAAAGGGACCAGATTCAATAGAGGTCATTGATGTGTGTGTGGTTCCCTCCTCTCCTGTGTGTGTGTGTGAGTGAGTGATCAGTTCTCAGTGGCTGGGAGCGATCGATGTGACACAGATGAAGCTTGTTAACGTCTGGATCACTTCACACACCGACTCAGACGCAGTGATGATGATGATGTGACAGGAAAACAGACATAAACGGGTCAATCAATACCATGCTCTGAAAACGCTTCATTCTGGTACGACAAAGAGGTTGAAGGGAATAAAACATGTTCAAGGGTTTCAGTCTTTCAGTGGACCAAAGATTTCTGCCAATAATCAGAATAAAAACTGAAGGATCCATGTTAACGCGTTACAGAGAATCAGAGTGGCAGCATGCTAACGTGCTTTCTACAGAACTGATCTGGAGTCAGGTCTATAAATCACACAGACCTGGACCCAAATCTAGTTTGGCTGATTCCAATCTTTGTGCAAAGCTAATCTAAACATAAATTGTGTCTGCTACAAGAGAAGCAAGTCCCAGACTTCCCTCCACTGAAACCTTCAGCTAGGCTGAACTGTCATCAGTGGCAGTCTGTCCAGTCCTCCCACCCTTGTCTCTTCTCCAGACTTCTAATGAGCCTGGGAAAAGAAGCCCCCCCCCCCTCCTAGGGCATAACTAGGTGACCCAGTGGACACAGCCTGCCCCTGGGTGTTGGGGGAGTGGGGGGTCTCAGGAGCCTCCTTTGTCCTGGACGTCTGGTGTATCAGCTGAACCAAAATGTGAGACAGTGATTAATGTCTGAGCTGACGGAGCTGCAGCCGAGCGAAGACGCAGCAGCAGACATGTTTATTTCATCACATAGTGAGGATGATAAGACGACTTCTTGTCCCCATTTCTGACGGGGTAGCTTGACGCGTTTCAATCCTCTTTGGTCCCTTAAATCTGGGTTAAATGCAAATTGATCCAAGCAATACCAAACAATAACTGTGTGTACGAGCAGTCGACCAGAAGAGAATTCAATCAGACCTGGATGGATCTGTGGCCAGTCAAGTCAATGTGCAGTCGTCACCACAACAACAACCAAACAACAATAACACAGACGTTCGGCAGTGAGACTGCCTGAGTCCACATGAGACCGACTCAGTCAGAGGTCTGTCTACAAAGACCTGATGTCAAAAACCATTGTTTAAATCTGGTTAGTTTAGGGAACATGACCCCCAAATTCAGGGGCAAAAGGCATGGAGGTATTGCTTTGAATTTTAATTTTGACAGTTTAGTTTTGTGATCTGACTTGGACCTGATTGAGGGTCCAGGTTCAGGTCTCCAGGTGAATGAAACAGTCTGTTTGCTGACTTCCTGCTGACTGACGAATCCTCATTTTCTCCTCTTCCTCCTCCTGGTCTCCACCTGATCGGCTCGTTGTGTCAAAAGCAGGTAAGACTCAAACTGTCCACTTCCTGTTTTTCTCTGTCCTTCCTCTTCCAAAATCTGCAGATTCAGCTTCACGAGGTTTGATGACCTCATCACCACAAGACTGCTTCTTCCTCCATTTCTGAGAACACACACACACACAAAAACACACACAACCTCTGCTCCTTGTGGCGTTGAGACGTTTGTGCCATCAACTGTCACCTTTTTAGGAAGTAACGGTTTCCATGGAGACGCCTGAGAGTGTCACCAACCAGAGGCCTGGTGTGATGGATGTTTTCCTGATCAGCGGCAGATCAGTAGACCTGATCCAGGTCCAGGTCTCTGATCCAACTCAGACTGACAGGAAGTGGTCTCAGTAGAACCCTGAGGAACAGGACATGACCCTGTGGTGCTGTGATGTCACTGCTCTGACTATGATGTCAGCAAGTTGGTGACCTCTAATTTGATGCAGAGAGTGTGTGTTATAGTGTGTTACAGTGTGTGTGTCTTACACAGAGGTGGAAAGAGTACTGAAATATTCTACTCAAGTAATTGTACCATGTCAAATGAATCACATGGCAGCTGCTATAAAACTTTTAAAAAATTGCCCAGCCCTTCTAAATCCATCTTTAGAGTACTCCTCTCTGAACTTCCTGGATTTCAAAATTATTGAGTTCATCCTTGTTTGATTTGCAGTAAAAAGCAGTCCTGCACAGCTGAAAAGACGGTCACAGGCAGCTGAGGCAGGCGGCCCAGTGTTGAGAACGTTTTTTGATGTGTGGAAGAGTTGAGCAGATTCATCTAGTTTGAGACACAGCTAAGGTTCCCATCCAGCTCCCCACTTACGTGCGACCTTCTGACTTCGTTGAGGAGAAGAAAGCATCTTCTTCTGCTGAAAGTTCCCCGACTTGCTCCAACACAGCCTCTGTCATCTGGTCAAGGTGTTTCCCATAGACCTGCCATGGAGCCAATTATCAGCTGATATGAATGACTAAAACACCTAAACAGTAAAACAGCAATATTCTCTAGTCTATTGGATATATGGCAGTAAAATAAACCCTTTACATCCACTGATGGATTCGACTTCTATTTTTGATGATGTCAGGGAGGCTATCAGAGCACTAGAGCTGTATATGAGACCCAACAGATCCCTCCAAGAGCAGACAGGACACCGAGGAGGGAAACGAGAGGCAGAACCGGGCTCAGGGAGGGGGGGTATCTGCCTCGACTGGTTGGACTGAGAGAGGGAGAGATGGGGGGGGCAGAGAGAGAGAGAGCCTGAAGGAGAGGAGAGGGGGGACTCTGTAGAGGGATGGAGAGAGAAGATGACATGAAGATACAAACTGAACATCCAGAAAACATCCAGTGACTGATGAAACCTGCTCGTTCTAAATGTGCTGCAGTAAATATTATCAGGAGAAGAAGAGGTCACAGTGGGAGGGACTGATAACTAAAGGGAACCTGTTGGAGCAGAGATGATTCAGACAGGAAGAGACAGGAAGGGTGGGATGGACATGGGGGGGGCAGAGAGACAGAGAGAGGGAGAGAGATGCTCAGTCTAGGCCTATAGAGGCACAACTAAAAGAAAAAGAGTAATTAAACCTTAAATTTTAACACTGGTCTTTGTCTTTGTCCATCTAGAGAGCGAAGTGACCTCCTGGGACCATCAGGAACTCTGAGCTCTCTGAGATCTGATGAGTTCGGTCATTCAGAGCTTTGTACATTAGGAGAAGGAGTTTAAATTCTGTTCTGAACTTTACTGGGAGCCGATGAAGAGAAGCTAACAGGAGAAATGTGATCTGTTTTTCTGGTTCCTGTTAATATTCCTGCAGCAGCTGAAGGCTTTCAGAGAACCGTTGGGACGTCCTGATAGTGATGAATTACAGGAGTCAGTCTGGAGGAACAAATACATGGACTAGATTTTCTGCTTCTTCTGCAGACAGGATGTTTCTGATCTTTGGAATATTGTGTAGGTGAAAGGAGGCTGTCGTAGAGACTTGCCACCCAGAGTAGCATTAGTTTGTTAACATGAACAAAGTGATATCTGTCTGATAAGTATGATTTCAACCAGCTTAGTGCAGCTCCTCAGATTCATTTCATGTTTCGGCCTTTGTAATAGAATATTATGGTCTGTGATCTAACAGGACAAAACTACTCAATTACAGTTAATGTAATTTGTTACTTTCCACTTCTTGTCTTACAATGTGTGTGTGTATTGCTTTGTGTGTTACAGTGCTTGTGTCAAACTGTATATGTCAGGTCAGTCTCTGGTCTCCGGTCTGTGGTCCCAGTGTCAGTCTCCGGTCTGTGGTCCCAGTGTCAGTCTCCGGTCTGTGGTCCCAGTGTCAGTCTCTGGTCTCTGGTTTCAATCTCAGTCTCTGGTCTCAGGTCTCTGTTTGGGGGTGGGGGCTCATTAGCTGAAAACCACAAATGGAGCCTTTTAACTCGCTGTTGGTTGTCGATGATGATGATGGTGATGATGAATGTGTGTGGTCGGGGTGAAGTAGAAGAAGTCTGGGAGCAGAGGATGATGGGAAAATGTATGACTGATGAATGAATGAATAGTTTTATTTTTGTGTCTGGCTGTCAGACAGCCCATCTCTTATAGGATTATTCAGACAAAACATTTCTCCAGTGCCATCACACTGACACAAACAAAATAAATAAATAAAAATAAACAAACAATAATCTATATACAATTATATATAACAAAAATAAATAAACCTGAAAATAATTCAAGTAAATATTTAAACATAGATCCATCCTCAGAGCCACTACTACACATAAGTTGCTTGTTTTCTTCTATTCCAAGCTTTACATAAATAATGAGATGTTGCAAATACACGGTTATTAAATAACCATTTATTATATCAATATCCAAGTACAGATTTACATGTGTTGATACTTTGTCAAAGAGTGTTTTTCTTAAGTCATCATAAAACTGACAGTACAACAGACAGAGGATTTCATTCTGTACTTCACTGAGATCACAGTAATGACATAATCTCTGATCTTCTTCAGTTCCAGTGTAACGTCCTGTTTCAATATGTAATGGAAATATCCCAGAACGAAACTGTGCACATAGAGATCTCTGGCTCTTAGATAAGTCATACATAAAATATCTTTCACTCTCATACACGTTTTATAAACAGACAATATGTACGCAATTTCTGTTTATGATTGATTTCTTCCAACCATTTAGTATTATACACTGTCAAGGCAAGTTCCTTGAACACCTCCACATCCACCTTAAGTCTGTGTCTGTAGAGATGTTCAAGCCTGTGCTCCTGAAGAAGACAATCATCTCTGATGCCCATTCTCCTCTTATTGAGAGATCCCACATAAAAATCCTCCTCGCCATTCTGTCATCTGGTAGGTCAAGCATTCTGTTCCGCAGTTATAATTAATTTAGTTATAATAATTATTAATTTGTTTGTTAATGATGGCGCTAAAATGAAGAGACGCTTCCTGTCATGGTTCCAACTGGGTCCTGCTCCGGCTCTTCCCCTCTTCAGGACCAAGACCACAGGGCTGAGTGGACCCAGCAGAGTTCTGGACCCACAGAGACCAGCAGTGTTTCTATGGTGGCAAGCGGAGACAATGGAGACACATTGTTGGAACACGCCCCCCCCCCCCCCCGCCCGGGAGCACAAGCTTTAGGACTCTGAAGGCCAGATTTCAGTTCAGAGTCCTGAGTCCTGACAGACCTGGTCCTGGCCTGCCCCCGTAATATATGAGCTCACAGATGGTTGTCAGGGTGATGGTCGTTGCTAAGGGAGCAGCAGGTGTTTGTTTCAGGCGTTGCTATGCTGTTGCTAGGTGTCTTCCATAAGGAGACAGTGACTCAGCGGGTCCACAACTGAAGATCTGAAGTCTACATCTCAATCCAGGATCAGGGACCAGTTCTCACCAGGAGTCTAATCAGAACCGGTCCATGTCCAACCGTGATCACTGGCTGGACTGACGGTGGCGAACTGTTCACTTCCTGTGAAGGACAAACTGATGAGGGCAGCAATTTCTTCCTGAAGTCCAGGTTTTGGTGGACGACATCTTGTGACCAGTTGTGAAGTGGCTCTGTCAGCAGTTTCACTACCACAAACTGTTCCAGGAACAGACACACAAAAGCACACAACACCTCGGAATGAGGCAATACCTGAGAGTGTGTGTGTGTCTGTGTGTTTCATTTCTTTGTGACCGCTTTTTGTGAAAGTTATCTCGTATTCACTGCAGTTGGTGTCTGAGCGACTCTGTAGACTGGACTACTTCAGGAATAATTAAATAATTATGTTTAGGCCCCACCTGACACACTTACACACAAACAGACACACACAGTGTTGGTGTTGGGTCTTATCAGGGACCAGCAGCAGCGTCCTCTGTCGCTCTGGTCTAATCAGAAGACACACTGAGGCCGAGGTCAGGGGGCGGGGCTTCAACCGACAGCGTGTGCAGCTGATAGGGTTAACGTTTAACTGTGTTCGTCTTCATCGGTGTCGTGTTACAGGACATGTTTCACTGGTGACCTCATGACCTCACCCTGTCATCTTTCTCATTAAACCTGAGGGCAAGACTCCAGTCACATGATCTGAGCCCAGGTCATGTGACCTGAGTCTGTAGAAGTTTTATAGTTGTGAAGACATGAGTCTTTGAGTTGTGAAGTGTGGACAGAGGACAATAACTGTGCTTGGTTGGGTTTTAAAATCAAATAAAATGTGAATGTAGTCTGGTGTGGACCTGAGGTTGTGTGTTCTTCCTCAGTGTTGCGTTGGGAGTGGGGGGGGGGGTTAACCCCTGCTTTTAACGACCTGCACTTCAAGGTGTTAAAACCTGATTAACGTCCTGCAGAGTTTTTACTGTGACTCAACTGGTTCAAAGAGGAACTCTGCCTTCCTGAACTGTCAGACCCTCAGAGTCACACAAAAGCACAAACACACAAATAATACGTGTTAAACACACTGCATTCAGATACAGTGTGTGTTAAAACGCTTCACAGAGAAACAACTCAGATTTCCACAGATTAACACACTATATTTATTCATTTTATTTAGATTTTATGAGAGTTGCTTCAGTGGTTTTAGTTATTTTAAGTTGTTTTCATTTTTTTGTTTTGTAGTTGTTTTAGTTGTTGTAGTGTAAAATATCCTGAACTTTTCTGCGGTCAGGTTTTTTTAGTCGACATCTGTCTCGTCCTCCCGCCCAGCGAGTGACTCCGTTTTTGTTTTCTAGCTGGGCGACCACACGGGGAAAGGCTGGGATGTGGTGACTGTAATTACGTAGCGGCCTGCCAACAGGTCCGCCATGGAAACTCTTGCTCAGCCCCGCCCCCAGCTGCTGTCTTTTAGGGATTTTTCCCTCCATTCTTCGACGGTCAATTCCTCAGAAATGATGAGTTTGTAAAGGTTGAGCTGTTCGGTGATCGGCTGCTCATCTTCTCTCAGCTCTAACACATCACGAGCATCAAACCAAACAGGAGTTAGCACACAACAATAAAAGTGAGGAGGTTTGTTTGAAATCTGAGTGTCTGATGGGAGAAAACAGAGTTGATATGGATTCTGTCTGAAAATCTTTGGTCTTTTTTCCTTCTGAGTAGATTCTCAGAGCTTATTTTCATTTTCTGATCTTTTACATCTGGGCAGCACGGCGGTGTAGTGGTTAGCGCTTCGGTTCCTGGCCTAGGACCTTTCTGTGTGGAGTTTATATGTTCTCCCCATGTCTGCGTGGGTACTCCGGTTTCCTCCCACCATCCAACGACATCATGTTTGGGTTCATTGGTGACTCTAAATTGTGTGAGTGTGAGTGGCTGTTTGTCCTTGTGTGTTGGCCCTGCAATGGACTGGCGACCTGTCCAGGGTGTACCCCACCCTCACCTGGAATGTTGGCTGGGATTGGCTCCAGCACCCCCCGCAACCCGCAAACGGAAAAGCGGTAGAAGATGGATGGATCTTTTACATCTAAATATGAAATCGTCATCATTGTCACTGTCGTAGACTTGGTCCTCGAGGAGTTGTCGAGTCTCAGAGGAAATGATGGACACAATAAAGACTTGAATATTTACTGAGGCTCAGCTCATCATGGAGCTGAGGAGGATCAGGGTCCTTCATGAAGACAACAGGAAGGAGAAGGAACACTATATCCTGTCAATATATGAATGAACACTTTCTCAATAAAATAATTCAGCTGGTCCTTATTCCCAGTTTGAACTGGTTCCAAAGATGCAGCTGCCATGAACTCTGATGTCAATTATACATCAACCAATTAGAGACCTCAGACAAATAGAGATAGGTGTTTAACAACCAGTCAGCCGATTGGTTGTTAAACAGCAGTTCAGTGTTGTGTGTCGTGGATCAAGAGGGGAAGCACTTACTGCTGTGCGTGTGTGTGGTGGGGGTGCACACAAACACAGATGGCTCATCCCATTTGATGGGGAGGGGCTGCTGAGTTTCCAGCCTGTTGCATCGGGCCCCTGCAGATAAATGGGTCTTTAATTCAATTAGGGGTCGGACATTGACAACACCTCACAGCTCCCCGCCCCACCCAGGCAAAAGACACAACCAATAATACTATACGAATATGAAGAAGAATATATTTAATTTATGAGTGCCTTTCAAAGCACTCAGACACTTTACAACAAAGGGTTAAAAATGATAAGATTAATAAAAAACTTAACAGACAAAAGGAAGGAACAAGGTTGTGGATGGCTTTAAAAAGTCATTCTGGTAGTGGAGTTACGGAAGAACAGAGGTGATGTGCTTCGGGTTAGGGTTAGGGCTCTGGACTAGTTGAAGGGATACGCCTGAAAGACCAAGAAAACTAGCTTAGCTAACACCAAGAGCAAAAGACTAGAAATGGGGAAACTGTTAACTTAGCTCAGCAAGAGTCCATAACAGCCTGACTGAAGCTAATCGTTTGGTTTGATGACTGGCCCACGTGTCAGGTTGCTCCCCCTACACGTCCTCAGGGTGGGCTTAATGCTCCCCCTATCCTTAAATAAGCTAAAATTAAAGCAGATGTTTATAGATCCATCTGGCCAGTAATATACAGACAGGCTTCAGCAACAACCCCATATGATTTGTAAATGAGTGTAACATCTGCTGTCCACATACTTTCGTCTAGGTTACCTGTTTTGTCTCTGTGAATCACTTGCAGCTCACAGCCGCTAGGCAGCGACCTCATTCTCCCCAGCAACACCCCCCCCCCCCCCCCCCCCCCCCCCCCCCCCCCCCACACACACACACACACACACCAGTCGTTCGCTCAGGTGATTTCCTCTCAGGCAAGACACAGAGAGAGAGAGAGAGTGAAAAGGCAGCAGGAGCTGGTCTCCTCCGTCAGTACCTCGGAGGGAGCAGCAAGATGTGGACGCTGCACCTGAATGGGGACGATGTCAGTGTGATGTCATCAGCGTGCAGACACACAGCTGGATTATTCATGTCAGAGTGGACACCTGGATGAAGATGATGATGATGAGGATTACAGGACGTATTTTACCTGTGGGGATCAGTCAGCGGAGGGGACGTTCGTCTCTGATGACTCTGCCACCCCGAAGCCCCGCCCTCCTCACACTGTTGATTGAACATCAGCAAATGGAGAGCTGTGATTGGCTGCTGTATCCGGAGCCTCAGTTTGAGGTCATCAGGTGTCGATCTGATACACTGACTCTTCAGGCTGGTGTGCGTTTGTGCTGTGTGATATCATATTATGTCTGTGATGTCACACTATGTGCCTGTCTACGCCTCCCTGTGATGTCTTTTTGTCGTCTTTGCGTGTCTGTGTCCTTTTGGTTTTCAGTGTTTATCATGCTGAAATCTTGTGTGTGTGTGTGTGTGTGTGTGTGAGATGATGACAGGATGAAGAGACTTGTGTTTCCTGCTCTGAGCTGCAGCACCTGCAGTCCACCCCCCAGTCTGATCAGGACACACAGCCCAGTGTTCAGTTGGTCTCTGTAACACCTTCCCATGACCACCTGCCCGGAAACTCCCCCTCCTCCCTTTCCTCCCCTCCAGAAACAGCTGGAGATATTTGTGAGTTCAAACCCTGGTCCAGAGAAATGACTGAGCCAAGGAAGATGACGAAACTGAGGATGGGGAGGGTGGGGGGGGGGAATTAATGTGTCTTTGTAAAAAGGGGGGGGGGGGGGGGGGTCGCTGCCCTGCAATGTGTTGTTGCTGCTTTGTCCTCGACTCCCTGAATGGACACAAAGGCTAAACACAAGAGAGCTGTGGGAGAGCAGCAGGTCGAGGAGACGAGGAGACAAGACAGAAAGGAAACAAGGCAGTCAGGCATCAAGGCAGCAGGACATGTGTCCATGTGTCCATGTGTCCATGTGTCCATGGGAGGGACAAAATGGTGGACTCCAGTGCTCTCAGAGATTTGAAGCGGCTGCGTTGCCCCGGTGACATCTGCCACTCAGTCAGTCATGTGACCCGGCAGACAAACAGGCTGTGAATGGCTTTTGTTATGGAGGTCAGTGCTTCCTCCGACACACTGACTGACCAATCACAGCGCAGCCTCCTGGAGCTGGGGGGCCATTTTAAGGTGGAATGATGATTCTGTCATCTGCTGATCAAAGCTGCTCATCCTGCTGTGGTCATTGGTTTTTGATCAGCTGATTGGTTAGTGTTGGTGTTTCTGTGTTTATTGGAAGTTTTTTGTTCACAGTGAAGTTTGTATGTTTTAACCTTTATTTAAAAGTCAAAGTGAAACAGGAAGCTGATCCAGGAGCCCTGACCGGATCATTAGCTGTGTGTTTGGGGTTTCATTTGTTTTCTTCCTCAACTTCTTCATCTTTCTGCTGCTGCTGCAGGTCGCAAAGTCAAAAGCTAACAGTTTCAGCATTTGTGTGTGTGTGTTTGGGGGGGGGGGGGTGTCACTGAGATCATGTTCGCTCTGAACACCTCAGACCCCAGACCTCACAAAGAGCTCACAAGCTCTTTCTTTCCTCCGTCTTTTCTTCGCTGTGTTTTGATCCGGGACATTATCCCGTCTGAACTCCCCCTAAATCCTGGTGGTCACACCTCTTATTAGAGGCCCCCCCCCCCAGCTCTTGGTATTCAGCCCAGGTCAGCAGATTTGGTCCGTGGCTCCTTTTAATTTGCACCTGTTGTGCAGTTGTTGTCTGAGCTGTGGGGGCGGGGGGTCGTCAGTGATCAGACTTGAATGTCTGGAAACTGAAATCTGCCCCACTTGGCTCATTTCAGACCGTGCTCGCTGGTTCCCATGATGTCATGGTCCTACACTACCAACCGGACCCGGTCCTGGTCCTGCACCTGGTCTAGTTCCAGATGTTGTTGACATGCTGTTTATGTTGCAGTGGTGAACTATGAGAATGTGGTGGACACGGGTTCAGAGACAGATGAGGACGACAGGACCGTGGCCTCTGAGGATAATGGCTTCTCCAATGAAGGAGGAGGAGGCGATGAAGAGGCGGGCAGTCCGGCCGGCATTCCCATGCTGGAGTCCTCACCCCGGGTTGGCCATGCCCTGCTGTCATACCGCGGCCAGGAGGACCCCGAGGGCCATGAGGGACTGCACCACAGCTGGAGATTGGGAGACGACACCAACGGACACCAGAATGGCAGCGGTGAGTCTGTAACACCTCATGAGTCCCGAAGGAGGTGGAAGTGTGGTCCAGACCTGCTCTTTATGTAAAGTACCTTGATGCTATATAAATTAATTAGATTTGATTTGGGAGGAGGGACATCATTGAACTTCAATGTAAATGTTAAATACGAAGTAAAATACAATGACACTTGTATGACACTGATGTTTATTTAATTTCAACTGGTGTTTATTTACTTCACATAAATTTCCATCAGCTATGGGAATTTATTTGAGTAGACTATATATAAAAAGTCCCTCCCCCCGGGGGGTGGGGGAGGCTGTTTTCTTCCTACTCCCTCTGCCAGTTGTGGTTTTGTGTCTGTGTGTGTGTCACTGTCTCTGTGTGAAGCTGATGAAAGTTGTGAATCACATGATGTGCTTCAGTTGTTGGTTCATGATCCTGAAACATTTTTTGTTTTTGAGCAGACAGCAGAAAGGAGGAGTTTGAACCTCTGGGGCCACAGTCACTTCACGGTGTAGGAAACACTTCAGGTGCGATCAGTATGATTAATGTGCAGTTTATCAATCAGTACTCTTTATGGGACTATTCATTTCAGGTTTCTAGTAATGTTCTTGATGCCGTGTTTTCTTGAACAAATGCTCAGTGGAGAAAGTGCAGCTTCTGTCTGGGGCTGATGTGTTTACTGATCTATTATCAGTATAAATGTTGTAAATTTAAACGGAAAGTATTATGTCCCTGAACGCACCACCTTCTGTTTCACAGCAAGGCGACTGGACGGTGTCCCTGAGCTGGACGAGTACTTTCTGAAACGTAAGCTGGAGGAGGGCGATGCCCACCCTGCTGCCATCGCAGAATACCTGCAACGCAGCGATACTGCCATTATTTACCCTGAAGCTCCAGAGGAAGTGACAAGGTTGGGCACGCCGGAGGCCATTGGGCAGGATGAGAGTGAGCATGGTGAGAGGAACCAATGTTCAAATCCTGAACAAAAAGGTTACATCAGTGAGAGGAAGTAAATCACATGGACCACATGATCAGATAGATCTCAGGTTTATTTTATATTAGAAAAAAGCAAAAATTTAAATCTGTTGAAAATAAGTGAGAGTCTACGTCTAAATGGCATCAATTCAGAAAAACGGGCAGCAATGTGAAGGAAACAAATATCAAAATTTAAAAAATGACATTTGTGTTCTACCCATTTGGCTATAAAATTCATCAAAGTAAAAATCTTGGTAAGTTTAGTGTCCCATTTTCAAATAAAAAAAAATATAAGAAAATATAAAAAATCTATAAATTACATAATAAAGAAGGTAAAAACTAAATAATCATTTAAGTGAAGGTTGGTAAAATCCATTAGAAAAATCTGAGAAGTGATGGAGCCTAAATCAAACCCTAACACCATACTTGTGACCTCTGACCCTGTCTCTCACTTGCAGACCCGACAACGACGCCCGATGACTTCGCTCAACTGCTCACCTGTCCGTACTGCGACCGTGGCTACAAGCGTCTGACGTCCCTGAAGGAACACATCAAGTATCGCCACGAGAAGAACGAGGACCTGAGCTTCCCCTGCCCGCTGTGCGCCGACACCTTCAGCCACCGTGCACAACTGGAGCGTCACATGACCATACATAAACCAGCCACAGACCAGGTACCACATACCTGCACAAGTCCGCCACAGTCCCTCAAACCACCACAGGTCCTAGTGTGTCTGGTGTTGAGTTAAGCTGTTAAACACACCCTGATGAGTCACTGGTGCACAACAACACACACACACTATTTGTGTTTGTTTATCTCCTGATTTGCAGTGCAAGTGGTGTTAAGGCACCTACATGAGGACTGGTTAGCTCTGCACACAGGCAGTCCAGTCTGTTGATCAGATCTGCTTCACTGGAGACCATTAACCCCCCCTCCAAACTTCTTGTTCTTTCTTTTTGCAGCCGTTGCTGCTCAGCGAAGAAGCTGGGAACCGAAAATTCAAATGCAGCGAGTGTGGAAAAGCCTTCAAATACAAACATCACCTGAAGGAGCATCTTCGTATTCACAGTGGTGAGTCTGCTCCTGCCCCCCAACACACACACATTATGTGGGTTGGTGAATTGATGGGTTCATTATTATTTACCCAACATGAACTCTCCAAACCTTCCTGACTTATAGAAGAAGAAACCAAATAATAACTTGTGTTTCTTGTTGTGCTGTAGGTGAGAAACCATACGAGTGCTCCAACTGTAAGAAGCGGTTCTCCCACTCCGGCTCCTACAGCTCCCACATCAGCAGCAAGAAATGCATCAGCCTGATAGCTGTCAATGGACGAGTTCGCAACGGAAACAGCGGCAAACCCAGCTCCTCCCCCAACTCCACTACGTCATCACCTGGAAGTCCTGCCCTTGCCCAGTTCCGCCATAAACTAGAAAATAGCCGACCACTTGGCCCTCCCGACCAGCACAGTTATATTGACATCAAAGCTGAGCCTATGGATTTCAATGAGTACCGGCTGCTGATGGCCTCTCAGCATGGGTTTGGGGGGCCAGGAGTTTATCTGAACGGTGGGGGTGGAAGTCCCCTGAGCATTCATAGCTCATCCCAAAGCCCCCTTCAACACCTGGGAGGCATCGGGCTAGACCTTCCCCTGCTGGGCTACACAGGGGCCCTTGGGGACAACTTAAATGATGTTCAGAAGTTGGACAACACCGTGTCCAGGCAGAAGATGGATGGGAATCCAGAGGAAATATCCAAACTCAGGGCCTACATGAAGGAGCTCGGTGCCCAGATGGAGGAGCAGAGGCTGGTCCAGGCTGGCATCGAGACAACTGGCCACAGCAGCCCCACAAAGAGCATCATCGACTACACACTGGAGAAGGTCAATGAGGCCAAAAGTCTGATCGATGACTCTAAGAGGCAAGTGGACATCAAGATGGAGAAACCAACGCACTTAATGGATTTCACCGGAGAGGAGAAATCCCAAGATGGCCAGAACCAGTTCCTTCCATTTTCCTGCCAGTACTGCAAAGAGACTTTCTCTGGGCCCATCCCACTGCATCAGCATGAGCGCTACCTGTGCAAAATGAACGAGGAGATCAAAGCAGTTCTGCAGCCGGCCGAGAGTAGTCCTGCAAGCCGTAGGGCTGCGACGACCTCTGAGCTGCCCAGTAATGAACGAGCTACCAGTCCCATCAACCCGTTCAATGACCATGTGTCAGCGCTCAAGACTTTCTTTGCCATGAACACTGAGCCAAACTCAGAGGAACTATTCAAGATTTCCGTTGCTGTCGGCCTTCCTCAAGAGTTTGTGAAAGAGTGGTTTTCCCAGTGGAAGAGGAAAAAGTCCCCCCCATCTGACCATGGCGCACCTGACCGGTTGCCTGCTGTAGATTTACATGGAAGCTTTACTAACAGTGATGCCTTCCATACACTTGCAAAAGCCAACCAGTTTACAGCGGACAGGCATTCAATAGGGGAAAAGCCACTAGAACCCTTGGACCACCTGAGAAGTGGCACTCCATCACCCCTCAACCTTTCCTCTACTTCCTCCAAAAACTCTCAGAGTAGCTCCTACACTCCAAACAGCCTGGCCTCAGAGGATGCCCATGGGGATATACCACTGGATCTGTCGCTGCCTAAGCACATGGCACAGAGACTCGTCACTGTGGGAGAGAAACGACCCCGACACAACGGTTTCATCATTGAGCACAAACTAGAAGGTCAAGGACGAGAGCAGGGGTCCAGGCCTTTAGATCTCCTCAACATCAAGAAGGAGGTCCCAGGCTCTGATGGGGGAAGGAACCACCTGGAAAAAAGCTCCAGTCCTATCTTTGGGATTAATCCTTTTGCTGGTAGTCCCTTGTATACATCCCTACCCCCTCATGGAGCATTTCCTCCACCCACCTTCATGCCTCCTGCCCAGGCCACCATCCCAGGCCTCAGGCCCTACCCCGGCCTCGACCCCATGAGCTTTCTGCCTCACATGGCCTACACCTATGCCACTGGGGCAGCCACATTTGCTGAAATGCAGCAGAGAAGAAAGTACCAGCGGAAATCAGGTTTCCAGGTAAAACAAATCCTAAAACCTAGAGACCAAATTTTTGTCTGGTGTCACCAAGCACTGTGAAGGACCAGTAATCAGTGGGTAATAGTTCTGACTCCTCAGAGAAGTTCCCACTGATGAGTTCTTCTCTTTGCTTGGACTAAATCCTGTTGGTCTTGGTCCTGGTTAGAATTTCTGGATTAAGGGTCAGGACAGACGAGAGGGGGATGATTTATCCTGACTCTGAGATCATGATGCCACTGATGCTTTTAGCCGACAAAACAAACTCAACTTGATGTTCGTTTCTGTGCTTGCCCTCTGACCTTCTTGACAGTTTCTCGGGACTTGAATACATGTGTTAAATGCGAACGATTTTTCTGCTCATTTGCATTTGAGCACTTTGGATAGTTGACGGCAGTCTTCCACACATCTTTGTTTTTATGCTGTGACGCATCGAAGAAGCCACACGATGTGATCAATTTAACGACTCTGTAACAGTCACGCTGTCGTTGGTATTTTCCACCTAGATTACACAGTAGATGAATTTACCATATAACTCCATGCCTGCCCTTTGCTTTTGAGGAAGAAAGTGTGAGTCAGACAAACACTCCACATCCCGAACAAACTTTTCAGATGAAACACATTTTCTGGATTTTTATCATTAAACACAAATTGCCCCCCCGCCCCCCCCCCCCCCTTATTTTCTGAAGAGCACTGGATGAAGGATTTACCCAGGGCCTTTAAGCTCTGTCCAGACTTAGGATCACGGAGGCAGTGGGGGGTTGGGACCAGAAGGTGGGTCTGAATATGGGGGGGCGACAGGTGTGGGATTATCAGAATCATTGAAATGCCGTGTCTGTTTCAGGGGGGATCTACTGGATGGGACGGCAGATTATCTGTCCAGCCTGGATGACCTGACAGACAGCGATTCGCTGCTGTCCAGGAAGAAGATGAAGAAGACTGAAAGTGGTACGTACGCCTGTGACTTGTGCGACAAAACATTCCAGAAGACCAGTTCCCTCCTAAGACACAAATATGAGCACACAGGTATATATCACATTTGGACACTTCTTTTTTTTACCCCACCCTCAATGCTTTTGTGCCCCCCTTCTTATTTTATGTCTTCAGACTTTCCTTTCATTCCCTCTTTTTTGTTTTTTTAGTCACAGCCCCCCTCCCCACCCTGTAGTTTTTTTCTCTTCTGTTCCTCTTCTGTTGTAAACCATACCCTTTGACATGTACCTTTCTTTTCAGGGAGGGTGGGCATAAAACAAATATCAGCTACAATTTCTCCATCATACCAGGATGTGTTTGTGTAGAGAACGATGGGGCGGGGGGTATTAATTACAGCAGTGAGATGGTTCACAAACAGAGGATGAAACAACTGAAGAGAAACGTCTGCAACACAACCTTTAACCTCATTAATACCACAGGAAGAGTGTCCTCCTCCATCAGCTGCTCTCTGGTGGTTCTTCCTGTTTCCTCCTTAAACTCCAATCTGAAACTGACTTCAGTGATAAACTGATCAGATCTGGATCAGTCTGACTCTCTGACTCCTTCTGTGTGTTTATCCGTCCATTCTCCTCCTCCATCTTTGATAGTGACGTCTAGAGTCACGTCTCTACATCGGATGCTCCTATTGGCTCCGGTGGGTGATGTCACAGCCAATCAGAGTGTCTCTGGATCAGTCCTGTATGTTTCTGAGTTTATTGTGTTGACAGAATAAAGACAATCAGATATTTGTAGCTGATTTTTCATCATTAATGAGCAGAACTCCTGATCAGATAAAGATAGAAACTTCAGATCAGCTCTAGAACAACACAAACACATGAGAGGAACTTTTCTTTGGAGAAGAAGGAAACATTCAGAGTGTGTTTTTAGTTAGTTCTTGTTTTCAGTCCAGGCTTAGTTCTCTGTCAGGACAAATCAAGACACAGTAAAGTTGTGGTTTGTTTAAATAGTTTGGTCCAAATGACGCCTGTCCCTTTAAGAACACGCTGGCGTGAGTTAATTTCAGATGTTAAATTCTGTTCTACACTGAAACACTGAACAGTCACATGTAGGTGGAAAACCACATCATTAAAAATCAGCAGCACAGCACAACACACTGACTGAAACAAAACTTAGTGAAGCATCACAACATAAACCCACAACCTGCTGATCTCAGGTACGTCCTCTCCACCTTCGTGTTTCACTCAGTTGCATCATCCCTGGTGTCGACCCTCCACCCCCGTCACTCTGAGCAGGAATCTGCCGTCTTGGTTATTTCTGCTGCACCATGTGTGCATGCATGTGTGTGTCTGTGTATTACAGCGAACTATGCCAGCTATGGTGGATGTTCCAGATCTATTTGTGGCTACGATTTCCCTGCATGTGTGTGTGTGTTTGCAGGGTTGTGGTGATGTGTGTTCTGGTCCATGTGTGTGTGGGATGTGTGTTTGGATGGCTTTCAGCCTGTCAGTTGGCAGCAGAGTGAAGCAGCCTGTTCAGTCAGATGGAAGAAATTTCTGCTCATACAGAGTCGTAGTAAATCCAGAGTGTGTGTGTGTGTGTGGTAGTGTGTTAATGTGTATGTGGCGGTGTTTGTGTGTGTGTGTGTG
Organism: Remorina albescens; assembly: GCA_034769265.1. NCBI lineage: Eukaryota > Metazoa > Chordata > Actinopteri > Carangiformes > Echeneidae > Remorina > Remorina albescens. The sequence goes on along the minus strand of CM068481.1, from coordinate 25,164,690 downwards.
TGTGTGTGTGTGTGTGTGTGCGTGTGTGTGCGTGTGTTAGTGAGTGTGTTTGGGAGAATGGGAGGTTACTTTATGACAGTAAAGGATTCCTGCTCCTCCTCAGGTTTAAATTGGTGCTGTGATGTCATCACATCCCGTTGCACGTTCACAGTGTCTCTGTTGTCACGGTAACAGACGGCACACATGGACATCAGGCATCTGATGGGATACCAATTTACATCCGACATAAAGTCACACTTAGTGTGGATTAGTGTTTATATGTGCGCTTGTGTGTGTGTGTGTGTGTGTGTGTGTGTTTGTGTGTTTGTGTGTTTGTGTGTCCTCAGAAACCTGAAGTTCCTGTTGAAATGTTCTGGATGTGAATTTATAAGATGATGATGAAGGTGATGAAGACTGTGTGAGGGCACACATAAACAGCACATCTGCCCACCTGTGTGTCCTCACCCCCTCTCCTGTGTGTTGTGTTTTTGATGTTTGAGCTCACCCCCACCCCCCATGTGTTGTGTATCTGCAGGGAAGCGTCCTCACCAGTGTCAGATCTGTAAGAAAGCTTTCAAACACAAGCACCATCTCATCGAACACTCACGCCTTCACTCCGGAGAGAAACCATACCAGTGCGACAAGTGTGGCAAACGCTTCTCGCACTCGGGCTCGTACTCGCAGCACATGAACCACCGCTACTCCTACTGCAAGAGGGAGGCTGAGGAACGGGAGGCGGCCGAGAGGGAGGCGCGGGACAAAGGAGGAGGAGGGGGAGGAGTCGTGGTGGGAGGTCTGGAGCCCACGGAGCTACTGATGAGGAGGGCCTACCTGCAAGGACTGGGGCCACTTGGATATTCAGACCCCGAGGACCAGCAGGAGGACGGCGGCGGTGGTGATACAATCCAGAGGGACATCAGTGACGTTGGGGGAGGACAGGAAGTCAGAAAGGTAGAGAACAAGACACACAAGGAGGTGACAGACAGACAGGAGGCAAGTTTCAGGGAAGGAGAGGAGGATGAGGAGGAAGTGGTCAGCAATAACAGGAGCCAGATGGACCCAGCGAGGGACGAGGACGTAAATGATGCGATGCAGCTGATCGATGAGAATCCACTAGAAGGGAAGACGGACGGCAAGTCGGACCAGAGGGACTGAACACATAAAATGTTTTAAAAATGCTTCTTAACATCTGTCCCGTTGACATGAAGATGAGCTTATATTCTGAAGGGACTGGACAGTAATGATCATGGATGGAAGGGTTGTCGGAGGGGAAACTATTGTCTGTTGTTAAACATTTGTGTGATGTAACTTAACTATGGCAGCACTTAAGGCCAAAAACATATTCTTTATGAGTCTAAAGTAAATCCAGGCTTTTAGCCTCTAGTGGTTCAAAAGTTTGAGGCCAAGATGCTAAAGCTAGCTGCTGCTAACTGTCAGCAGAAAAACTGAGCCCAGACTCAAAAGTAAAAAAAAAATAAAAAAATGGATGTAGCTTAAATCCTCTCTACGTGTAGACATCTTCTAACATCAGTTGAATGTCTACAGTAAACGCTATGTGTCAACTAGCCAATGTTGGATTTGAACTTTAACATATTTCTGGCAGTGCAGAGTGCTGCTGGGACGAGAGCGAGCTGTAACTCCTTCAGTATTAATGCACAGATTCCATATTTAAACACAAACAAATCAAAGCCAGAGATGTTTTTGAGGAGAACAAAGAAACTGAGCAAATTTCATCCTGCAAAAGCTGGAAACAGAAAGTCTGAATGTTTCTGCTGAAAATTTCTTTTTGATTAATCAAGTAATCACTGCAGCTCACAGACCGAACCCCATAGGTCAAAGGTCACAACTGTACAACGTCACAAACAGGGTCAGTCTGGTAAAAAGGGGGTGGTCCTGAGAAAAGGTGGGCGGGTCCTTTGCTGATTTTTGTTCAGTTTCTGACAGTGATGCAACACGATGACATCATCAACATCCTGAGGCTGGGTGGAATAGTTCAAAAATCCATATTATGCAAAAAATTAAAATTAAGTAATAATTATGTAAAAGAAGTAATAATGATGATCATTATAATGAAGTGAAGCTGTTTTAATGTACAGTATTATAAAGGCCTAAAAGCTGTGTGGTGCTATCATGTTCTTAACTTCCTGTGTCTTGTTGTGTTCGAAACCTACATCAGGAAATTGCACTCAACTCCCCAAATCACTACAAAAGAAGAGAGTAAAAAAAAAAAAAGAGGGAATAAGCCTCAAATACTCGGTCACATCCTGTCAGTGTTGTATTTTTGTCTTGTTTCATTAACTGTGACTTTTTTATTTTTATCCTGTTTTATTACTTCTGCCAACTAAACCACATGATTTTGGGCCTCCTGATTTGTTTTATATATGTGAAGGAACATTAAAACTTATGTGATTTTCATATAAAATGATAAAATGTTGAGTCTTAAAGGAGAGGAAGGAGTGGGAATACGAGAGGGCTCAAATGAAAACAAAAAGAATAAAAAAACAGAGCCTTTTGTGTGTTTTTCTCCAGAAAAAGCCTTATTATATGCAAACCTTCTCACCTGTGCGTTTCTGCGAAGTGCCATCCCTGTACAGTCACATAACCTGTGTCCTCGGCTCTGCTTCAGTATTAAAATGAATATTTCATCCTGTTTTTGATTCGTCAGTATTTGCGTAGATAGAAGGCAGTTTGTTAGTTTACACGTTTGTGCAATTTTCTGTATTTTTGTTCCATGACAGTATTTTTGTCAGTATTACTTTTTTGTTTTTGTTGAATTTTCCACCACAAATTTGTGTTTTGTTTTTTTGTTTTTGAGAGTTTACCATTTTATTTATGTGACTCATTTTCTATTACCTAATTTTATTTATTTCATACTGTAGTGTACAGTATTAGAGTTCCTCACAAATAGATATATTTTAGTAAAAATTATTCTGTCATTGACTATTGGCGCAAAAATAAGAAAAAGTGTTACTGGTATTTGGAAAATTACATTTTTCTCTTTTATTTTATTTTATTTTTTTTTTGTTTAGTTTCTTTTGAAACTTCTGGGAATTCTAAATTCGGGGAACTTTTGATACAATGCGTATTGTGACGACACTGTATTTTTAAATTAAGGAAAAAAATCCACTTTATTCATCCCGCTGAAGAGGTGATGAAGGAATGGTGATAAAGATGATGATTCCTGAAATGTCTGAAGTATTATTAATGAATTTTTAATTTCGCTTGGAAATTACCATGCTCGAATAAATGTAGCCAAATTAAATTTTAATAAAGCTGTGTTATCCTTCTTGTAGCTTCCTCGGCAGCTGTGTCTGATTCACGGGCAGACGCTTTGTGAGAATGATGATGCTAAAGTGTATTTTTAACTTGCTCATGTTACCGTCACATTTCTGTTCACTCACATCATCACTCGGTTTGATCACATCAGGACAAACACAACAACACACACACTATGATTGCGGTCCATTGCCCCACAAATCGGCCTGCAGAGGATCGCCGAGTCCTTCGTCATCTTTGATGGACAGAAGTTGGTTTGGCCCAAACTGACTTTTGGAACTATTTCAGTAACTTTAGCATTCTGTCCCTGGAACTTGTCCTGCTCGCCCCAATACTGTAGAGACCCACTTCAGTTTCTGTTTCGGGTGGGACACTTTACACAATCCTTTTAAACTCTTAAGTATGAAATTAACACTGCAGCAGACGCACAAACTGCAAATGTTCCAGCTAATGCTACAGCTGCTACCTCTAATGCTCCTGCTAATGCCACTGCCAGTGTTTCTGCTAGCAGACGGTTGAAAAACTACCCCACAACCTGGAAATTTGTTGACTTTAGCAATTCTTTGGAAAGCATCGCCATAAACTTTGTTAGACCCTAAAATTCTTTCAACTTTAACATCTCTTGCTAACAGGCGGCTATTTGAGACAACTGGCGTCATACAGTGAGAGCTACATGCTAACACAGTTATCACACAATGAGAGCTACATGCTAACACAGTTAACACACAATGACAGCTATATGCTAACACACTTAACATAAAGTGAAAGCTACATGCTAACACACAGTGCGAGATACATCCTAACACAGTTAACACACTTAACACACAGTGAGAGCTACATACTAACACAGTTAACACACAATGAGAGCTACATGCTAACACAGTTAACACACAATGAGAGCTACATGCTAACACAGTTAACAAACAATGAGAGCTACATGCTAACACAGTTAACACACAATGAGAGCTACATGCTAACACAGTTAACACACAATGAGAGCTACATGCTAACACAGTTATCACACAATGACAGCTACATGCTAACACACAGTGCGAGATACATGCTAACACAGTTAACACACTTAACACACAATGAGAGCTACATGCTAACACAGTTAACACACAATGAGAGCTACATGCTAACACAGTTATCACACAATGACAGCTACATGCTAACACACAGTGCGAGATACATGCTAACACAGTTAACACACTTAACACACAGTGAGAGCTACATGCTAACACAGTTAACACACAATGAGAGCTACATGCTAACACAGTTAACACACAGTGCGAGATACATGCTAACACAGTTAACACACTTAACACACAATGAGAGCTACATGCTAACACAGTTAACACACAATGAGAGCTACATGCTAACACAGTTATCACACAATGACAGCTACATGCTAACACACAGTGCGAGATACATGCTAACACACAGTGCGAGATACATGCTAACACAGTTAACACACTTAACACACAGTGAGAGCTACATGCTAACACAGTTAACACACAATGAGAGCTACATGCTAACACAGTTAACACACAATGAGAGCTACATGCTAACACAGTTATCACACAATGACAGCTACATGCTAACACACAGTGCGAGATACATGCTTACACAGTTAACACACTTAACACACAATGAGAGCTACATGCTAACACAGTTAACACACAATGAGAGCTACATGCTAACACAGTTAACACACAATGAGAGCTACATGCTAACACAGTTATCACACAATGACAGCTACATGCTAACACACAGTGCGAGATACATGCTTACACAGTTAACACACTTAACACACAATGAGAGCTACATGCTAACACGTTTAACACACAATGAGAGCTACATGCTAACACAGTTAACACACAATGAGAGCTACATGCTAACACAGTTATCACACAATGACAGCTACATGCTAACACACAGTGCGAGATACATGCTAACACAGTTAACACACTTAACACACAGTGAGAGCTACATGCTAACACAGTTAACACACAATGAGAGCTACATGCTAACACAGTTAACACACAGTGCGAGATACATGCTAACACAGTTAACACACTTAACACACAATGAGAGCTACATGCTAACACAGTTAACACACAATGAGAGCTACATGCTAACACAGTTATCACACAATGACAGCTACATGCTAACACACAGTGCGAGATACATGCTAACACAGTTAACACACTTAACACACAGTGAGAGCTACATGCTAACACAGTTAACACACAATGAGAGCTACATGCTAACACAGTTAACACACAATGAGAGCTACATGCTAACACAGTTATCACACAATGACAGCTACATGCTAACACACAGTGCGAGATACATGCTTACACAGTTAACACACTTAACACACAATGAGAGCTACATGCTAACACGTTTAACACACAATGAGAGCTACATGCTAACACAGTTAACACACAATGAGAGCTACATGCTAACACAGTTATCACACAATGACAGCTACATGCTAACACACAGTGCGAGATACATGCTAACACAGTTAACACACTTAACACACAGTGAGAGCTACATGCTAACACAGTTAACACACAATGAGAGCTACATGCTAACACAGTTAACACACAATGAGAGCTACATGCTAACACAGTTATCACACAATGACAGCTACATGCTAACACACAGTGCGAGATACATGCTTACACAGTTAACACACTTAACACACAATGAGAGCTACATGCTAACACGTTTAACACACAATGAGAGCTACATGCTAACACAGTTAACACACAATGAGAGCTACATGCTAACACAGTTATCACACAATGACAGCTACATGCTAACACACAGTGCGAGATACATGCTAACACAGTTAACACACTTAACACACAGTGAGAGCTACATGCTAACACAGTTAACACACAATGAGAGCTACATGCTAACACAGTTAACACACAATGACAGCTACATGCTAACACAGTTAACACACTTAACACACAGTGAGAGCTACATGCTAACACAGTTAGATGGAGGAGGACTTCCCTTCCGACTCGGCTCTGAAGGCGACGTAATGACGTAGCAGGACGCAGGAAGTTGGCGCCGGGCAGCTGCAGAGGTGAGTGTCCGTTGTGGGACAGTGAGGTGAGCCGGACCTGTGAGGGAGCTGCTTCCGTTGTTTACTCTCCAGTGAAGGCTCCGATAACCGTGTCCCCGCTGGAAACAGCCGCCACGGTGCTTCGTCTGCCTGGGAGGCTGTTAGAGGGGGGTAATGAAGGAGGGGCAGTTATTTTGGCTAACAGGGCTAACTCAGCTAACGGAGCTCTTCAGAACCGTCAGTCTCCTTCGACTCGCAGGAAGAGTCACAACACAAAGTTTACTGTCAACACCTTCACTTAACGTTCGTCAGTGAAGTGAAGCACTTCAGTGAATAACTACAGACACAAACATCGACCCCATCTTATGACTACTAAAGGATTAAAGAGCACGAAGCCCAGTCAGAGTTAATACAGCTCAGGGACTGAAAACATGTGACCTCTTCAGACTGAGGTGAGGTTGACTGACTTCAGGACTGAGAGGACACTCACCATATTTAGATTTAAAGGCTGATGTCTATATGTTTGTTAATGTCAACATTTTATATACGTTTATAAGAAAAGGACATCTGAGGGATTATGTTCATATACAGTATTAACAGAAACATCCTTAAAATGGAAAGTACTAAACGTGCAGAAGAAACAGGAAATCCAGTACATCAACTAAAAGACGATAATAAAATCAATTAAGAAAAATCATTGGGCAGTAAATCTAAGTTACATGACAGACTTTCCATTCAGATTGATTTCAATTTTCATTAGAAGAACCATGAAGTTCTGTGAATTTCAAATCATTCAGCTCAGTCTGATTGGATATAGAAGGGCATTAAATCAAAAAGGGGGATCTTCCATCTGTGTGCATGAAGTTTCTTACTGGCAGTTGACAGTTTTTATTGTTGATTCATTTGCAGACAATTCTAAGACTCTACCAACACATTTATTTAATTGCAATAACATCGTTCTTTTATTCTTCATATGACACTGATTATTTTTTGTGTCATTTGTTCATTTACTTGATTGTTCTGTGAAAAGTCACAACATTGTAATCTAACAAGGTGACATCAGATTATCTAAATATGGAAATCACGTCTGAGAACCAGTTTGCTTCTGCTGTGAAGTCTTCATGATTAATTGATAAATGAATAGTTGATCAATTGTCAATCAGTTGTCTGGTTGTTAAAGCTGTTTCCAGATGTTTTATTTTTATCTGTGACAAATCAGTCTCTACTTCCTCTGCAGCTTTCAGAACAAGTCACCTGGTCATAATCAGAGGATGGAGCGTCTACATTCAGGTTCAGAGGTAGGTCGATTCAAATGTTTCTGGATAAATGTCCTTCAAATCCAGGACCTGATTTCACCCTCAGGGTCCCGACTGAGTGCCAGTAGGGATTCACAGAGTCTTAGTCCTGAGACCAGAGCCAAAGTGTTCGAGAGGATACTGACTGACGAAGACCCGATCACCACACAATGCTGCTACCTGGAGAGCTGCCATCTTCCCACTAGAACTTTTCTGATGCCATGACATTTTCATTTTGTTGGGGTTTTCTTGGGTTTCTCTGTTTCAGCTGTTTCTCTATCTTTCTTCTGGTTTTCTCATATGCCGTGGTTCAGCTGGTTATTTTTGGTTTTGCGTGGTCCTACTGGTTCTCTTCAGATCTGATTGATTTATTGAAGTGTTTATTTATTTAGCCATCAAGTTGTTCTCTGTGGGCCTGCTGGGTTAGGGTGTCCTACATGGTGCAGAAATATCTGGCGCTTTCTGTGTTCCCGTGTCACTGAAGATGTCACAATGACATCATGAGCTGAGGTGCCCACAGGTTCAGACACCATGACACATGAAGAAGCAGAAAAAACATTTCCAGCCTGGTTCCACTCAGACTGTGCTTTCCCGCCTCGCTTGTGCTGACTCAGCCTCTTGTTAACCCTTCGCTGCTCGGGGGGGGATCCCCTGGCGGGGAAATCGATGACATTAACCCTTTGTTTCCTGTGAGTCGGCAGCTTTCCATGTCTGCAGCAGTGGGCGAGGGAAGGTGTCTAGGTGAGATGAGTCTGCGAGGCTGGAATCCCCCGATGTGGTTTACAGGGACTCTGAGTTCAAGGGGGAATGATCTGCTCTCTGTGCTTCACTCATTTTCACATTTACTGACAAACAGGCTGAGTGTGGGCGATGGCTTTTATTTACGTTTTCAGTTTCCATTTTTCCTTAACTTCCTCATTCCGCATATCCTTCCAGCGTGTGTTCATCTTTTCATTTACTAACTCTTCCATCTTTTATTCTACATATACACACACCATTGGTCTGGGCCACACTAGGGAAGGAACATTTATGAAATCACTTATTTTACATTCCATACTTTGAATATACTGTCATTACTTTGTAGAAATCAATTTTCAGTTTCACATGTAAAAGTGTTTTTATAAATTCTTGTCAAAAGCAATAAAAGGGGAAAACATGCAAGGGGGTGAATGTTTTTTAAAGGTATTGTAGTCAAAGTCTGTGGATCAGTCCTGTATGTTTCTGATCTCAGTGAGGAGAAGTCGGTCTGAGTTTATTGTGTTGACAGAATAAAGACAATCAGATATTTAGAGTATTAGAGGATTTGGAACTGATTTTTCATCATTAATGAGCAGAACTCCCGATCAGATAAAGATAGAAACTTCAGATCAGCTCTAGAACAACACAAACACATGAGAGGAACTTTTCTATGGTTATTCTGTTTTACACAGTTTTGATCAGGAAAATAAGGAAACATTCAGTGTTTGTTTTTATTGTTGTGTGAGTTTCTATCCACAATGACAGAAACACAGTCTTGATTGAGTCACACAGAAGATGAGCTGATTCTGAATAATTGGACACTTTGAAACGTTTCTTTTTCAGAAGTACAGCTTTATATGGAAAAACAGAAAGATATGAAAACACAGAAAAGGCACAGAAATATACGTGTGAAATTGTGTGTTTGTGTGTGTATGCTGGTATGTACATACACACACATCTGGTTGTCTACAGTATGAACAGGCTTTAGACTAAGGTCCTGAGGGTTATGAGGGACCTGAATCTGCAGCTGTGTCGATTGGTTTTGGTTCAAGCCTCAGTCAGTGTCAGTCAGTGAACCTAAACCCAGTCGACACAACTTCATTTTAAAAACCAGAAAGGTCACAAAGCTGCAAGTTAAATCACCCCCAGACACATCTACATTTTTATATTTCACATTATTTTGCCAACAATCAGGGAATAAATTGACCCTCTCAACACAATGGGAGACGTTCTGCTGCTGTTTCCAATCAGATTCTTATTTGAGTTTCTGCTGAGCAGGAGCGATATCTGCCTTCACTGACAGACAGAGGAGGGCAGATTGTACAGCTCATTTCCTCCTCCTGATATGAGTGGCATTACAGAGCTAATATTGACTGATTGAGCAGTCTGTGGGCGAGCGCTGAGTGCTGCTGCAGCTACATTAGCTCCCATTGTGGGCAGCTAAATGTGGGGCGGACTGGAACTTGCTGGGAGGGAATTCAGTGGAAGGGCAGAGAGCTGGAGGACTGTGAGTCGTCCACTTCCTGCTGTTGGCTTCGTAAACCTCCTTGCATCATAATGGAGCCAGAGCTACTCTATCAGGGTTCATTGTGCAGCAGATGATGGCCTTTCTGCTTCATTGTGGTCTGACTGAAAACTTCACTTAATGCAACAACAAGAGTTTTTCATTTAGTGGCTGAAAGGAGCCAACTCCTCAGGGATCAGCTCCTGGGTCAGAACCATGTGACCTCCACCCGGCTACTGCACGCCTCACTTTTAAAGAGGTCCTCAGCTCAAAGGGCGTGTCCGCCTCTCTGTCTCTAACTGGTTTTGTCCTTTATTCTGGAAGCGCATGGTCAGGTTTATGCAAAACATAGATGTAGTCTGTAAAATAAATAAATCTCACAACAGCCACAGCGCTCCCTGGGGAAGCACGACTGGCTTGGTGTGTGCAGCAAACGAATCTCAGCCTTTTACAATTCCATTGTTGAATCAGTGCCTACTTTTGCTATCATTATCTGGTTTGATAGTTTCAGATTAGGAGCAAAAACAAGGTTAGAACACATTAGGGCTGTAGCTATCAATAATTTGGTAATTGAGTATTATATCAATTATTTCACTGATTAATCAAGTAACCAAATTTGAAGAAAAATTTCCTTGATCATTTTTGTTGTGAAATTATTCAAATTACTTGAGTAATTGTTGCAGCCCTTGAGGTGGCCAGTAAAATAATCTGGATCAAGTTGCCTGATTTCTCTCAAAACTTTTGCATATAGTAACATTAAAGGCTCAGGACATCATGCCTTGAGCATCCTCTGCATGCTGAATTCAAGCCCTTACCCTTCAGAATACCAAAGGCCAAATCCGATAGGATGAAAAATTCTTTCATCACTCAAGCCATCATACAGTGAAATCTGAATCTCATGTCTGATGAGAACATAGGTCAGGTCCGGGGGCAGATCAGTGTCATAGTACTCAAATGATTATCTACACACTATAAATTTTGTTTCATGCTGTGATGGACGTTTAACAGAATGACCCCCACTCTCTTTCAGACCCCCACCTCCCCCAGGGTCCTGTTGCTGGAGGCATTTTACGGTGGATCACACAAACAGCTGATTGACCTGCTGAGAGAGAACGTTGACGGGTGCTCCGTTTTCACGCTACCTGCCAAGAAATGGCACTGGAGGGCAAGAACAGCAGCATTGTACTTCAGCCAAACCATCCCCGCCTGTGCATCATACAGGTTAGGCTTGGGTTATATCGAATATAACCCCTCCAATGTCTAATATAAACCCCCACACCTCTCAAAAGCCACTCATCTGCTTTAACTCCTGAGACATATCCTCAAAGTAAAAGTGCTGACTTCCTGTGGATTTATTCCACTGGTTGATGACAAGCAGAGTCCATGGTCCACAGCTCCTGGTCTGTGGACTCACATTTGGGTTTACATCAGTGAAATGAGTGTTTCCTGATCCGTTAAATACATGCAATGATGGATCTGGTTCTCAGAAAACCCTGACACCAGATTTTGGCTGGTCAACTCAATCTATGCTTGTCTCTCTCCGCAGAGTCCTGTTCAGCAGCTCAGTCCTGAACCTGTGTGAGCTGCTAGCTCTGAGACCAGATCTTGCTCATCTGAAAAAGGTCCTTTACTTTCATGAGAATCAGCTGGTCTACCCAGTCCGCAAAGACCAGGAGAGAGACTTCCAGTATGGATACAACCAGATCCTGTCATGGTAAACACCACAGTTGTGTTTAGTTGTGAGTCGAGGTCCTGTAGTGTGTTAGTTCAGGAGGTGCACCAGTGTCCATAGATCACGTGGACTGTGAATTCTGGCTTAGCTGCAAAGCTGGTCTACTCAGGTGATGGAGGTGTAGATGTGATCTAGCTCCAACAGCAAGGCAGCCCTCATAAACTCCTATGTTATAATATTTTTCTCATTTTGGTCATTCCACCCTTTTGAACATAATTGGATCAGCTGGGATGTGGGGGTGGACAGAGTGGTGTCAGTGTTGCAGCTCAGAGCTTAAGAAACCTGTGATTGTGTCACAGAGGCTGTGTCCATGTTTGTCCAGTCTGTCACGGTCCACCATGATGTCATTGTCTAAAACAGGAAGTGTTATCCTAATCAAACACGATGATGCAAACTGTTTCCGGTGCCCCATTAAAGATGTGTTTCAGTAGAGACCAACAATTGAAACATAAAACTGAAGCTTTAATTCTGTGCTCAGTTTCGCCCAACAAGTCTGTCAGACTGCAGCTCATCGGTTAACGAGCCAGGCTGTCATGCTGCAGTGTTTAATTGCAGCGAGTCATGTTGTCATTACTCAGATGTCTAACAGCTCAGAGCAGCTCCAACAGAAAACTGATTGTTGTTGAACTGCAGGGCAGCATGTCAATAAGTGGCCTCCCTCCATCTCTTCTAACTTTGTTAAGACAGCATTAAAGAGCTCACACCACAGATCATTAAGACTCTCTGATTGGACCCAAGCCAGACTACTTTACTAATGTGAATTATAAAGATGCTCATAAGACACAGTATGTGTCTCAGTGATGTCCCCATAGGTTCACACAGTTTAAGTCCTGAGCCTGTAGATCCTGTTTGACTAGGACAACCCACTGTTGTCTCTATATGTCCTCCAGCCTGGTGTCTGACGTGGTTGTCTTTAACTCGCTCTTCAACATGGACTCCTTCCTGTCCTCCATCACCTCCTTCATAAAGAAGATCCCAGACCACCGACCCAAAGGCTTGGACCAGCTGATCCGTCCTAAGTGTGTGGTCCTAAACTACCCAGTCCAGTTTCCTGATGTCCGCAGGTCAGTGTGATCTTGTCTTCATCCTCATGTGAACCAGTCTGGATCGTCTCAGACCAAATCAGGGTCATTGAGGACTAATGGAATCCCTTTCAAACAGCAGATCCACGTCAGTGTCTCAAACCTGGTTTACGGTGAATCACACTGGGATCAGCTCAGTCTGATTTCTGTTAAATGAACAGCAGCTGTTTGTACCATCAAAGTGACAAACTGAGATCAGAGATAACTGGTTGGACTAGGAGATCAACAGCATTTGGTTCAGGGAATTGGACAGTGTTTTATGTTGGTCACACATGTTGTCATGCGACACGCATGTAACCAAACAACAAACGTTTGGAGATAAGTAAGTGAGATTGTTTACAGCAGAGGTTAAATTTGTAGAGCTGGGACAATGACATGACAAATATAGTCAGAAACTAATGAAATCAGATGAGGTGTCCTCAAGTGGTTTTCTATGAGAGACTGACGCTGGTTTCCAACTTTTGGTCAACAACATAACTGGGAACAAGCTCTATTTCACTCTTTATTCTGTCACTTCAGCTGATTTCTCTTTACTTCCAGATTTGAAGTGGGGATTCTTTTCTGAAATGAGGACGAACCAGTTTCTGCCCATCTTCAGCTGAAGTGAACTCACTTCATCTTCCTTCAGTTTTCTGTTTCATGTTCCAGGGCAGCAAGTTCAGAGGAAGAGAACTTGACAAACCAATGTTTTGTTGAGGGCATCTTGAGTGTGAGGCCTCTGGCTGTGTCCATATCCATCCATCAAATAGCCTTTGATCGCTGGACTTTGGTAATTGAATAGTGATTGACCCGAGTCAGCAGAGGCCTGCAGCGGGACACAAAGACCTCACATCCATCACAGCCCAGCAGCAGGACTTTCTGACTGGAGCTTGATCGGTGTGGCCACCACATGACCAGTGTGCGTCTGGGCTGCCCACATCGTTTTCTTCCTCTGTACTCAAGCTGTTTGTGCAGGCCTGTGTGCTGCCCGTGGTCGTTGCTGGTCAGGTGTTCAGCTATGAACCAGGATCCGATCCAGATGCTGGTTTTAAAGGTTGATAATAATTGTTCTTCTCTGTCTGGTCCACTCCAGATTCGGTTCTGGTTTTCTTTGGTTCTCCTCAGGCGTTCACGAGTTCTTCTGGGATCGGTCTCTGTCGGACCAGGTACCTAGAACAGGCCACCAGAGAGATGTGGGTCTCTGTGGATAGGGTCTAATAAGACCCTTTTTGTGCTGTGGTTCAGAATCAGTTCTGGGCTGTGACTGAGTCCTGACAACCATAAGGACTGAGCTGTGAAGGTGGAGGTCAGTCGTATGACTTGCCGCCCCCCTTTTGTTAGTGTGTGTGTGTGATGTATTTAAGCCTGGTCTTTAATTTGTCTTCATCACAGTCAGATGTGCCTCCCCCCCTCCACCTCCCCCTCCTCCTCAGAGTCTAAGGTCTGCCTCTAGTCTGTGACTTCATCAGGTGGTCGGCAGCTGTTACCAGATTAATCATGATGGCTGCGATTAGAGATACTTTAATCATATGGAGCCTCCAGACCAGGTCCTGTGAGGACTCAGCTCACATGGTGGACCAGTAGAGTCAAAGTCCACCAGTTAAAGGGCTCTTTAATGAGACCGGAACAGACACTGGACTGAGCTCATGATCAGTAGGAGACCTGTCCTTCATCTGAACTGGATCTGGGACCTGGTCCTTCCTGTGGACCAGGTCTGAATCCACAGCAGCTTCTTCTTCTGCGGACTAAAGACAGTCACTCACTGTTGATGTCAGTTTTCTTCCATATCAGCATCACATGACTTCCTGTGGGCCCCTGGACCAGCAGAGCTTGAGTTTGAGTCTCAGCTGTGTCTTGGTCCAGACTCACATCAGATGATGTCAGTGGTTCCACACAGACTGATGTAGATCTTAATGTACTGTAATGAGAGCCTGCTCCAATCCACAGCTCTGCCCCCCCCCCAGTTGAGTTGCCAGTTCTGCTGAGGAGGTGGTCAAAGTGATAGGAGCCTCTGAAACCAGCTGAGACCAGGACATAGAGGTGTTTTAAGTGGTCAAATCATAACCAGAACCCTGGTCCCCGCAGGTCTCTGGAGGTCTGAGCTGGTCTCTCAGTCAGTCTCAGATTGCAGACCAGTGACCTTCATCTTTAATCAGAGGTGAGGTCATCACAGAGATTACTGTTGATTTATCGATAACGTAATTGCCCCCCACATACACACACACATACACTCCCAGTCATGTTTTTATTGCCTCCAGTCAAACATCTAATTTCTAAAATGGATTATTGAACCAAGTTTTCCCAGAATCCTCGGAGGCAGAAACATCGGTCAGACCACCATAGAGAGAGAGAGAGAGAGAGGGAGAGAGAGAGCATGAAGATTATCTGTCTCTGTCTTTATGTCCACGTCTTTAGTTATTAATATATGTATGCTTAAATATCAAAATGTCCAAAGGTCTGTATTGTTTGAGTGTTTCTATAACTGATGATTCCCCATTAAAGTGATTGTTGTCCTGCAGCATCTCTTTGATGTGATAGCAGCAGCAGATATCATGGACTCTTAGGATCCTCACTTTGCCTCAAGTGGACTCAGATTAACATAATGAGCTGTTTTACCCTCAGTGAGTATGAGCTATATTTAGATGTTTCAACTCACTGAGCTCAGTATATTTCACCTGAATCTGATCCTGAAACCTGATCCTGGTCCTGACAATGAATCTCAATTTGATTTCGGTCTTTGGTTTTTACACTCCTGTTCAGGAGGTTAAGGAAGTTCAGAAGAAATCAAGAAATTCAGGAGCCTTTAGGGTATTCCGAAAGTTCATGATAGTTCAGGAGCCTCTTTGTCATTCAGGGGCTTCAGGAGGATCAGGAGCATTCAGGCAGTTCAGGAGGTTTGAGACTGCTGAGGAGAACTGGATGCTGCTGTGTTTGTCTGTGGTTGTACTCCTCTACAAACATGTGTCTTCTGTTTTTCAGGCTGCTGCCCAAACACAAACTCTTCCCTCAGCAGCAGATGAATCCTGATGATGCTCAGACTCCACGGTGAGAAAATGATTATCCTCAGGAACATTTATATCAGAGTTACCTGAGGACACCCAAAGTCTGCACTGGATTGAGTAGGACCAGGTCTCTGCAAGTCCTAGACTCTCAGAAACCAGAGTCAGCACGTTTGAAAACACCTCAGAAGGTTTCAATGAGTGTTGTATACCTGTGACATGTTTGACTGATGTGTCAGGGCTAGTGTCACTGGACTAACAGCCTTCTGTATCACGCTACAGCTTTTTACTTAAGGTGTCTTTGCAGATCTGGTTTCACGGTTCAGATCTCCAAAGACACAAAAATAGCTGCTGAATAGCACACATACACACACAAAAAATAACACAGTTGACTCAACTCTGATCTCTTGATAATGATCGACTTTATTGATGAGGGCTGCTCTAACTGACAGATCCGAAGTCCATCAGGAGGGTCCAGACCAAGAGGGTCTGGATGAGTCCATGTCTAATCCCAGGACAGACCAGAGTACAGTTAGTGAGGAGGACTCCATGGAGCAGATCAAACCTCTGCATATCGTCTGGCCCCACAGGTGGTGAGTGATGAGGACGCCTGACACGTTCACTTCCTACAGACCGGACATCAGGTCATAGGTCAGTCATGGAGTTTAGGACAACTGTGAAAGAAAGTCCTCATGTTTTTATCAAAATACAAATGAAATCATCACATTTCAAAAAATTTACCAGAAAACAGTCAAAATTTACAGTTAGGAGAAAGTCATGAGTAAAAATGTATAAAAAGGTTACAAAATTGAGTTTATGGAAAAAAATCCTGATCAATTTTTTTTTATGAAAAAAAGAAAACAGTACGTATTTTAAGACAAAGCTAATAAAGTTAAACTTAAAAGAAAATAGTCTCTATTTTAAATTTGATGTGAAAATTCAATGAGATAGAAAAATAAAATATGAAAAGTTAGAAATGACATAAACAACATTTAACGTGTAATTTAAAACTGGTGACAGAAATTTTTATTTTTTTTTTTCATTAAAAACGTTTTTTGTTTTTTTTTTATTTAAAATTGAAAAATAAAATTTTGTCACAGATCAAGTTGTAATTTACAAGAAATTACACTAATAAATGTTGTTTGTTTAAAAAAATCTTACATTGTAATTTTCAAATATAGAAGTAATTTATTGATTTATTGAATAAAAGAGTGAAATTCTGGTAAATATTTAGACGTGGTGTTTGAGCTGATTTTATAGAACATCTTAATCTGTGATGTAAAATAGTTTCAGCCAATGTGACTCAAATTTGCAGGTTGTACAAAACTTGAATGACATTTTGATCATTCAGTTTAAAATCATGTTTTAAAATCAGATTATTGACGTGAAGTGGAGCGTCCTGTTTTTTCACCTTCTCTTGTATCAGTAACAAAAGCAGCCGTCATGTAATCTGCTCTGAACTGAGCAAAACACAGATGGATTAGAGCTGTGCCGAGCTGTCTGCTTTTATTCTGGTAGCATGGAGGATTTCCTCAGAGATGTTCTGTTAATCTCTCTGATTGAAGCTTCTCTCCATTTCATCTGTTTTTATGTTTAATCTGTGTGTGGCCTGGATCCTCAGATTACAGCTCCGTCTTATTGCTGCTGCTGCTGCTTCCGGGAGGTGGGGGGGGTTGAACAGCTGTTTCAGGTGAAGATGCTGCAGCACAGGAGCTTCATCCTGCAGAGGGAGGGAGGGGGATGATGCTGAGGTTAATTCTGTGTGAGAGCTTTATGTTGATCAGGATCAGCTTTTACCTCCAGAGGATTGAAGTCTTGACTCTGATTGAAAGGGAAAAAATAAAAATACAAACAGCAGGTGGGGAAGAAACATCAGTTTGTCTACCTCAGGAAGGACCAAGAATATCTGAAGGAACTCAAAACCACATTGACTGCTGAAAGATGTTACTTTGGTGTTTGGTTCATGAAATAGGAGAGGAAAGGGGAAGAAAAGAAGTAAAGAAAAGCAAAGTGACAGCTGAAATATTAAATCAGCTATACTTTAGAAATGATGATATAAAGAGGAAAAAACAAAAGCAGACTCAGGCTGAGAGGTGAGGGGGGTTTGAGAAGAGAAAGAGGCAGCTGGATGTACTGATTTGTAATTGTAAAATATTACAAAAAATAAATAAAAATTGTAAAAATATTAGTTCTATCAAAAGTAAACGCTGCTAAAAAAAATGTTTTAAAAAATTATGTGTAAAATGTGCAATATGGATGGTGAAATACATACAGCAGGAAAAACTACTTTATGTTCAGAGTCAAGTATGATACAGTGCAGTTTATTTTTCAGTACAATGTATTTTAAAGTTCACTGTGATACAGCTCAGTGCATTAAAGTCCAGTGTGTTACAGTGCTGTGTGTTACACTGCAGTGTGTTGACTGGATTCATGAGTTTATGTTAACTGTGTCAGTCTGATCCTCACTCGTTAATTAACTCTCTCCTCTCAGCTCAGGGGGAGGGGGTGTTATCTCTCTCTCTCATTGGGTCTCGTCTGTATGTGCTGGGGGAGCAAAGGCTGCTCACAGACAGAAGGAAAGGGTTGTGGGGGGGTTCAGGAATTATCTGAGTCTGGGGGGAGACGAGGCTGAGAGCCGAAAATAATCTGCTCTAATACGTCACCTCAGGAAATCCACCAGGGCTGCTCTCTGTAGACCTGCACTACAACAGGAGGCTGGTTTACACTCAGGCCTGGTTCAGGCTCAATCCTGGTTCAAGCTCGGACTTATTGAGGCTCAGGCTTCAGAATCTCCCCTCAAGTTCTGAGAGCTCTTCAATGTCTCCTGGTCATGCAGCTCCCGAGAGATGAGATAATCTAAATTAGACCTGGATAATCTGTTCAGAAACTCATCCACCTGCTGCTCCATCAACAGGCCTCCAGATAGCCGCCCACCCCAACTTCCATCTATGTACGTGTAACATCAGTCACCGATGACCTGATGAAATGACCTCTTCACCTCTGTCTGTATTTGAAGGGAACATGATAAGAACCCTGAGCTGTTCTTCTCGACTCTGCTCAGACTGAAGGAGAAACACCTTCGCTTCCACCTGTCGGTGCTCGGAGAGACCTTCACTGACATACCCGGTACTAACACACACATGAACACCAGCACTTCCTAAAAGGACACGGGTGACGGGTGGCGGTCTTTGTCTTCTTTCCCAGTCTCTTCGTGGTCATGGTCCCGCTGATGGGTTTGAGTCTGGAATGATCAACTGACAGGAAGAAGGAAAAGTCAGACTGGTCTGACTTTGTCTCTCCTTTAAAACTCTGAGAGTCTGAAGTTCAGAGGTCAAGCTGCATCAGCCTCAGGACTCTTTTTAATTGATAAAACACCCCATGCATCATCAGTTGATGATGCTATAATGACTGTGTGTGTGTGTGTGTGTGTGTGTGTGTGTGTTAATATAATGAACACACTCTGAGATATTGAGACATAAAGTTTTACTGCAGCATAAACACACTGACCGTAAATCTGGCTTCATATTTACTGATTAGCTCTGTGGGCGCTGGAAGGCAATCACATTAGGACAATTTTAATGGACTTTGATTTTGTTAATAGGGTCGGAGTATTGATTATTTTCACCCCTCACCTGTTTGTCCATAGCCATAAAGATCAGCTGCTTTAAAAAGTAGTCTGGTCTCATTTTCCTCTGGACTCATCTTTACAACCAGCTTAGATCTCATGTCTTTGATTTAATTTTCAGCTGAGTTTGGATTTTATTCCTGATTAATAACAGAAAACGTCAGAGCTGCAAAAGCTCTGCTATTCACTCTTATTGATCACGATCAAGTCTGTCCAGGCTAAGATCATCAGTATTTCATTTCTGTTTCTCAAGCTTTTTTTGTTCCTTGAGGACAGTAACGTAAAGACAAACGGATGCTGTGATTGGTCAGTGACACATGCCTCATTTTCACCTGTAAGTTTCTTCTTTTGTGATTCTGCAGAAATCTTCACAGAGGCCAAACATCTGCTTGACTCTCACATCTTGAACTGGGGGTTTCTGTCCAGGAAGGAGGACTACATCAGAGTGCTGTGTGAGGCTGATGTGGTCGTCTCTACTGCGAAACATGAGTTCTTTGGAGTCGCCATGTGAGTTCACTGAGTGATGACCATGACCAAAGGTGGTCCAGGTCTGGACAAGGAGTTTAAACTTTTTAAAATCACATCCAAATAACATTACAGCAATCAGTCAATTAAACTGGTTATATATGTGTGTGTGGGTGTGTAAACCATCTTCAGGGTTATTCAGAAGAGTCACCTCCTCCATCAGCTGCTCTCTGATGGTTCTTCCTGTTTCCTCCTTAAACAGAATCAGCTGATCAGATCTGGATCAGTCTGACTCTCTGACTCCTTCTGTGTGTTTATCCGTCCATTCTCATCCTCCATCTTTGATAGTGACGTCTAGAGTCACGTCTCTACATCGGACGCTCCTATTGGCTCCGGTGGGTGATGTCACAGCCAATCAGAGTTTCAGGATCAGTCCTGTATGTTTCTGAGTTTATTGTGTTGACAGAATAAAGACAATCAGATATTTGTAGCTGATTTTTCATCATTAATGAGCAGAACTCCTGATCAGATAAAGATAGAAACTTCAGATCAGCTCCAGAACAACCCAAACACATGAGAGGAACTTTCTGTGTTCAACTTTTCTTTGCTTATTCTGCTTTACTGAGGTTAGCTGAGGTTGAGCTGATTCTGAATATGTGGAGGCTAACCCTAGTAAAAATGGATGAATCTAAACCATAAACACAAACGTCACTAGTTCGAAGCAGCAGATCAGTTAGAGGCAGGAGAAGTCTAACTTAATTAACCTGAGCTGAAGCAGAACAAGTGTCTCCAAGTTAAATGGATCATCTGACTAGAGTCAATCCTGAGCCTGGTGATCCCTCAGAGCAGAACTGAACTTCAGGTGGTCTCAATAGATCAAAGTTCTTTATGAACCAGTCCCCTAGGTGTGAAGTTGGTGTATGTTAGGATGCGAATCTGCCTGCAGCTCAGACTTCAGTCACCTGAACACTACTCTGATCTCAGGTGGATCTGAGCCACTGGTTCACCAACAACCAATCAAACGCTCCGCTCTCTGAGGCACAGCCAATCAAACGGCTCTGATCTGATTCATGTCAGGTCTGTTTGTAGCTGCAGAGACTTCATTCAAAGAGTTTTCAGAGCCTCAGTGTTCGATGCGTCATTGATGACATCATCATTTCTATTTCCTCAGTCACTCTGACACTTTACTTCAGCTGCTCTGGACCAGAGTCCAACTGAACCAAAGTCCACCTGGACCAGTGCCAACTGTGATCCTTTCAGCTGATTGGACCGGATGTGGAAACGCACACAGATGTGTGTTAGGAGGTCAGCATTTTAATGCTAACGGATAGTTACAGATCTTGAATCTTTTTGTTTATAAATGATCACTTAACCAAAGATTCAATAAGTGTGTTGATGGTAACATTAGCATGTTAGCATCAACATTTAATGTTTTGACTGTGACAGTGTCTGAGGACAGCACTCAAGCTAATCCAGTTATTGAGAGACCAAGTCTTGACTTCAGGTCCTCAGTAAGTAGGGACGTCTTCAGTGGTGGATGGGAATAAATAAAGTGTATTATCTGTAATGAAGCTCTCTCTGTTCCGTGGCTGTGATAATGAATCCTGAGCTAATTATTGCGGAGAGAAGAATCGGTGTGGTCCCTGAGGGGGACTCATGTTTGTGTTTGTCTTTGATCCAGAACCAGGAGGGACCAGACCCTTTGCCCCCCCATGGAGCTCAGCACAGCTTCAGCTCGCTCTGAAGGTTCACATGAAGAAATGTAGACTTTTCATTTTTATCATGAGCTCTGGGGAGAGAAGGTCACAAAATGGCTTCTTCTTCTTCTTTTAATCTTTTCCTCTTTTCTTTATATTGAAGGGCTATAGAATACAAATAAAAGGTAAATATTAGGAAAATCACAGCTCTTTTTATTCATAACTATTACATAAAATTAAACATGCTAACATTGCATACTGATGGGATAAAAACCTACATTTCAACTGTTTTACAAGCTAATTAAGTGTGCCATCAAAAACATTAGTATGTTATCTTTAGCCACGGTACTATACTAATATTTACATTTTTGCTGCTAACTTAGTTGGCACACTTATGTCCAAATGATTAAAAATGATAATTCCATTACTGCTGATGCTAAATATTTCTGTTGTCACAACAACATAACAATATACAATCTGTTTTGGCAAGTTAATGTTAAGTGCAGTTACGTTTATGAACCTCAATTCAGTGCTAGCGTGCTTATTCTTACATCATATGAAAGATAATGGAAATTGAACTGAGACTTTTTTTAAATTTAACATGAATATTCACTTCATTATTAAAAGCTGACTTTGCTATGTTTTCTGTGAAATGATTTGTAATTGGAAAGCCCTTTGAATGACTCAGAGACTGGTCTGAAAAATAAGAGCTTCATCTCAGGTACTCTAAATGATCTCATCTTTAGGTTAACAAAATAAAAGCACTGGTTCCTGCCTCTTCAAATACAGAACACATCTGTTCTCCAATGTGATATCATCACTAACCATCTGTCAGAAGCACCA
The DNA here is from genome assembly GCA_034769265.1 of Remorina albescens. Taxonomy (NCBI): domain Eukaryota; kingdom Metazoa; phylum Chordata; class Actinopteri; order Carangiformes; family Echeneidae; genus Remorina; species Remorina albescens. Next base: position 25,142,391 of record CM068481.1, on the reverse strand, counting down.
GCTTTACTGTAGGAGAAGAACCCGTAGAACCTATATAACCAGTAAAACCTGTAGAACCACTAAAACCTTAGAACCAGTGTTACCAGTAAAACTTTTAAAATCTATCAAATCAGTAGAAACTATAGAGCCAGTGAAACCTATGTAGAACCAATAGAACCATCTATACGGTGGTGGCAGCAGGCCATCCACTCACTCAGAATTACTGTGACGTCAGTGTGACCTGAACTGATCTGAAGTGACATCAGTAACTACTACCTAGACCTCCAGCCCAGATGTCAGACCTAAGACCAATACCTGGAGCTCTAGGCCAGATGTCAGACCTGAGAGCAGGAGCTGGTCCCCGTGTGGTGAATCCATGGAGCTGTCTAAATGCGATGAGGGGTTGAACAGGGGTAGAACTTGTCAATCATTCATCGACCACAGCATATTCAAATGTCCATGTCTCATCTGGTTGTCATGATTACTTGAACTAACTGAGCATGCTCAGAACAGTCTAGCCAGCTTATTGAGACGTCAGTCATTGGCCATGCTTCACATGACTTCAACTTCTGAGCTGTTGATGCTCCATAAAAGTGTCCATTTTAATGACAACGCTGAAAGAGACTCTGACTTCTCATTTCTGCAGTCGTATTTTTGATTGGGCCTGTTTTGTCTTGGTGAGGTCAGCAGGCAGCTTCTCACATCACTTCTCTTCACAGGTTAGAGGCTGTCCACTGTGGCTGTTATCCTCTGTGTCCCAAGAATTTAGTGTATCCGGAGATATTCCCAGGTAATGTTCACTGTGTCATGTGACTGTCCCCGTCAGGGTGAGGTGTGTTTCCTGGTCTCAGTGGTTTCTTCTTCTCTGCAGCTCAGTACCTGTACTCCACACCCGAGCAGCTGTGCAAACGTCTGCAGGGACTCTGCAGGACGCCCGACGCTGCCCGGACACACGTTGTCAAGGTAATGATGAACAGTCTGAACAGCTGAATGGAGCAAGGGTTTTCATCCATAATGCTGGATCCTACGTGCACCTTCTGTGTCCTTCATCAGATATTTATTAAAACTTTGGAAGAAGATTTTGAGAATCAGTAAATCAGTTTTTGAAGCTAAAGCCCAAATAAATCAGATTCACCAACACACAAGTCAGGTTTTAATAACACAAGAACAGAGCTCTGCTCAGCTAACGTTAAGCTAACTGAGGCAGTGTAATGCTAGGCTCACACTGAACTAACTGAACTAGCACTGTGCAAACATTGAACTCATGCTGAGCTACACTGAGCTAACTCCTGCTAACTACTTCTGTAAAAACATTTACTCAAAGTTTATTTCTTGAAAATATGAACCGTAGCTAAGGGATTATCACTCAAGACATAGACACCAAACTGCTTTCTAAAAATGTGTCAGGTTTTATTTGTGATCTCAGTTCTCACAGTAAGACAGGAAACGGCCTGAACTGTCAGGTTTGAGGAGAAGTTGTGTTCAGGTCCAGACCAACCAGACTAAAGTGTTAAATGGTTCCTTTAAACTGCGGGATGATGACATCATTCGCCTGTTCTCCAGGTCAACACCGCCTCCTTCTCCTGGAGCTGTCTGAAGGATCGTTTTAAGGCTCTGCTGGCAGTCTGAGGTCCCTAAATGCACCATGGACCCGGAGAATGAGTGTCCCTTAGCTTTTGAGGCGCTCAGAGCGCATGCCAGGCCGTCATTCTGCCTGACTCCGCCCCACGTCCGCAGAAGGGATCGACGTCCAGGTTGTACATCACGTCCTCTGAGAACTGAATCCAAATCTGTCTGCCGTAGTGGAGACGCCAAGTCTGGACCTGTAAATGTCCCCGTTTTCTCCACTGGCGGAGAACTCTCTTGTGTGTGGGTTTGTTTTTTTTGTTTTTTTTTTGGGGGGGGGGGGGTAATGTGTTAAAGCCTTCGTGTTTCCACAGGCAGTGCCACGTCCTATATCCGCCTGGATTTGTTTTTATCCTTTGTCCTATTTCTGTTCTTTACCACACAGACTGAGCGGTGGCAGCTCCACCTGAGCTGCCAGGTTCAGGCCTGGAACTCATTATCACCACCAAGCCGATTTACAGACGCTCAGGTGGTCATGGAAACCATGACACATCATTTTTGCCAAGATACAAAACTTCAGAGTCTTGGTGTCACACGGACCCTCATCCCAACCTGTCAATCAGGAGAAACATCACCTCTTGGTGCAAGGTTAGGGGGTGGAGCTAATCCCATCTGACTACAGGCAAGGGAGGGGTCTACCCGGACAGGTCTCAGCCAATCACAGAGCATGTTGATGTTCACCTAATGTTAAAATCATGACCTTGTGACATCAGCAACTTGCAAATAAAGTTTTCACTGCAGATTCATTAACCACTCCAGTTTTTCAATGGACGGTAAACCTTCGTTTCCTGATTGACCCTCAAACTAACCTCCACGCTGCAGAATCACTCCTACAATACAGCACACTTCTGCAACACAACTCACTGACACAGACGCACATTTATGAGACCGTTTTATTGAAGATCATTTGAAATGATGTTAAGAGTAAAAAGATTGAGAATGACTCTCAAACAAAGAGGAAACTGTTTTTATACCCACAACGTTAACATTAACAGGAAATGGTGTGATTTAACACTGAAGCATTAATGCTGATGATGAGAAATGAACAATGTTTCCACAGAAGAGGAGAAACGTCTGAAAGTCAAAGAAAAGCAGTTTGGTTTGAGGCTTTTTGAAAACTGTTGGATTATCAACAAAGAACAGCGACTAATTTCACGCTTCAGGAATGAAGCTGGTTTCAGTCTGACAGCTCTGATTGCAGCAGCGACACCTCCAGCACCAAATGCACAAACTGCAGAACAAACATCCACACAAACTGCTGTAATACGGAGACCTGATGTCTGAGGACCTGTGGGTCTCCTGTGATCCAGACCAGACCATCTGCAGGAGCTTCATTAGCGTCACTCTTGTGTGTTCAGCAGGTGTTCTGATTCTGGTTCTGGTCTCGGGTCTATTGAGCCTCACGCTTCCCTGTTAGACAATGTTGGATTTTAATTTCGCTGGTAACTAAATTCTTTTTGCCTGGTTTCCAATGTGATCTCACTATTAGCTGCTCTTGGCTCAAGCTGGATGTCTTGTAGCTGTCATCTAGCATTGTTAGCATTACTTTGCTAATTGCTTTGTACCTTGTTAGCTGATTGGTGCCTTATTTTTTTCCTCTTTATGATCTGTTGACAGATTATTCAGGAAGTATGAACACGTAATGCTATGTAGGAAAACTTGCATTTATCATGTTTCTCAAGGTGACACGCTTTGAACAACCATCGCCTACTTTATTATGAATAGTTGTCTTAGTTTTGTAACTTTGGGCTGCTGCCTAGTCAGCTTTGTAGCATTGCTTATTATTAATTATTAAAATAAATAAGTAGATCATTTGCTGGGTTGACGTACATTAAGGAGCCATTTTCCCATAAATGATTCAAGTTTAATTTGGCAAAGAAATATATGCGCTAGTTAGATAAGGTAATATTAGCATTAGCTTTGTGTCCTGCCATCTGAGTGCTGGTAGTTCACCCCCACCCCCCTCTGATTTGTCACACCTGCCTCTAGCCTTTGGTTAATTACTGACAACACTTTCCTGGACGAGGAAACACATCTGTGTTTAAACGTGTTAAATAAATGTCTGTTGTGGAAATGTAATTTATCCAATTTTGTAGAGAGAGCCGAAGAAATAAAAAGAAATGTTAACTACGGGCATCAAAGCAGCAGCGACTGTCAGCCGCTGTCTGGGGATTTACTTAAAAATGCAGTTGAAGTTGAAAGAGCCATTTTTAAATGAAGGCTGGCGTCGGTGTTGCTCCAGCTTCAGAGGAAGACGCCCCTCCCTGCAGACACTGGAGCATTAAAGGTGCTGTAATTATCGGAACGAGCTGCCAGCTCCACATTAGCTTTTTACCGCTGCCACATGTTCGTTGTCGTTCCTTCACCAGGGGACAAAAAGAGAGGGAAAAGACGGCGCTGTCCTCATGTGACATGGTCATATGTTATCAATATGCTGCCATGTTTTAATGGGCTCTCTGGTTAAAAGACGTCAGAGCTGCTCTGAGGTTTGGCCCCAACACAACACACAGTCCCCAGCCTCAGAAGATCCACTAATATTAGCATCTTCAACAGTTCTTCAGTTTCTCCTCACAACAGGTTTAGCAGTGTGTATTGTTTGTGTACAGTATGTACTGTGTGTGTAAAGTGTGTACTGTGTGTGTATCATGTTACAGACATTTTCCACTCAACCTCATGTTGTTAGAATCAGAGTTTTGTGTTTCATATCAGTATAGTGTATGAATATTTTTGTCCTCTAGTTGTCATCATAAATAAACAGATGTGTGACAGTATACACACATGTACGTATATATGTGTGTGTGTATACAGTCTATAGTGTATATTGGAGTGAGGTTTGTGTCTGTCTAATCTTCACTGGCCTCGTTAGTCTGGTTTGGTTTTCAAGTTTGGATGTCTGCCCCCCGTTTCAGGCAGTCACTTTCCCATCATTCCCAGTCCAGCTGCCAAGTCCTGAAACACAAAGTGGTTTTTCTATAATTAGGCTGTGATTGGGCTGGACCATGTAAAACTGTAACAAAGTGTATCTGATCTGAACCTGATGTGTCGAACTACAGCTCAGTATTTTCCTGACTGACAATGACATCATCATGACTCCCTAACGAAGTGATATTAATTAATATATATCCGTCACACAGCTCTGTCTAATGCTGCTGACTATTTCCAGGACTGTGGTCCTGGTGGACTTAGGCTCTGGTGGACTGTGGCTCTGGTGGACTGTGGTCCCGGTGGATTTAGGCTCTGGTGGACTGTGGTCCTAGTGGATTGTGGCTCTGGAGGACTGTGGTCCTGGTGGACTTCGGCTTTGGTGGACTGTGGTCCTGGAGGAATGTGGCTCTGGAGGACTGTGGTCCTGGTGGATTGTGGCTCTGGAGGACTGTGGTCCTGGTGGACTGTGGTCCTGGAGGACTGTGGTCCTGGTGGACTTAGGCTCTGGAGGACTGTGGCTCTGGAGGACTGTGGTCCTGGTGGATTGTGGCTCTGGAGGACTGTGGTCCTGGTGGACTGTGGTCCTGGAGGACTGTGGTCCTGGTGGACTTAGGCTCTGGAGGACTGTGGTCCTGGTGGACTTAGGCTCTGGTGGACTGTGGCTCTGGTGGACTGTGGTCCCGGTGGATTTAGGCTCTGGTGGACTGTGGTCCTAGTGGATTGTGGCTCTGGAGGACTGTGGTCCTGGTGGACTTCGGCTTTGGTGGACTGTGGTCCTGGAGGAATGTGGCTCTGGAGGACTGTGGTCCTAGTGGATTGTGGCTCTGGAGGACTGTGGTCCTGGTGGACTTAGGCTCTGGAGGACTGTGGCTCTGGAGGACTGTGGTCCTGGTGGATTGTGGCTCTGGAGGACTGTGGTCCTGGTGGACTGTGGTCCTGGAGGACTGTGGTCCTGGTGGACTTAGGCTCTGGAGGACTGTGGCTCTGGAGGACTGTGGTCCTGGTGGATTGTGGCTCTGGTGGACTCTGGTCCTGGAGAGGAGCTTGAACCTACATTTATCTGGGTCTAGAACAATGTGTATACGAATCTGTCTCCGCCCCCGGGCCTCAGCAGGAAGCTGTCTCAGTATCAACTGTTTCTGGAAAAGGGGGTGTGGCTGAGGCTTGGCCAGGAGTCAGACTGTGAGGGGGTGGGGTTGGGCATGGGGGGGTCTGTGCTGCTGTGGATCCAGTCCTGGATCAGGATGGAAGGACTGCGGAGCAGGGCGGTGCTCCAAGCTGTCAGCAGGCTCTTGACAAGCCCTCTGAGGTGAACCGGCCTTCACGGGGCCTCTCAGCACATAATTGCATCCAAAAGGTGTTGTCAGGACGCCAGGCGGCCTGTGGCTGCCGCCGACGCCACTGAGCTGCACTGACGTTACCTCTGGATTACAACTCTGACAACACGCAACAGACACACAAGTCCCTCGCTCTGCTGAGCACATAGATAATAAAATGACAGCACCTCAATGTTAGAATAAAAGTCCTTCATTTAAAAGTTAAGCTTGTTGCTCAGCTACGAGTTCATTTCCTGTCAGATAAATCTAAGAAGTCGTGTGATGCATCGTGGGAAAGAAGAAATAACGTCATCTTGGCATCTGTTTGTCACTGAAGAAGTTGGGTTAGGGTTAGCTACACTGCTGTTGGTAGAGACGCTTCAATTCCCCCTCTGAGGGACTACGTGGTCTGGAGTTACCTGTTAGCCCCCCCCCCCCACGTCTCCTTCAGCCGAGTCTCTGATCAGGACTGATCCGTCTGGGTAATGGCATCTAATGGTCCACATCTTGGCCCGTCATGTGTCGTCATGGTGCCGTGGGCTCCAGATCAGGGAACTGCACATGATGGGGAGGATCCTCTAAAGTTCTGATTTGATACAGTTCACAATATAAATGTCAGAGGTGACATCACATCCTCTGACTTGTCACAATAAGACTTGAAAAGACAAGGAAGCTGATTTTTGACCCGAAGTGACCCAACAACAGCTGATCAATGATCACCGTCTAACTCCAAGATTTATCAACCCAGACCAGGATCAGTCTGGAGTAGACCTGGTGTCAGTGATATCAAGGGTCCAGAGTTGGACCCAGAAACCTGAGTCCTGAGAGAAGAAACCAGGAGTCTGGTTTCACCCAGTCCACATCAGAGCCACAGATGAAAACCAGACCCTGTCAGATCCAGAGCTAGGGCCCACACCAGGCCACAACAGAGACCTGCACCCTTTGGAGTCCTGCACGAACAAGGACTGAAATAAACCCTGTTCAGACCGGATCCAGAGAAACCACAATCCAAAACTGACTCAGGCCATAAGGATCAGAACCAGATCCTCAGCAGGAAGCCAGAAACAATACCTTCAAATTAAAATAAAATTTTTGTAACTTGAATTTGATTTGCTATTATAAGGAAAGTCTCCGTCCATGAACCTGTAAAAGTCGTTAATGTAGAAATTGTTTCACAAAGTGGACTCTGTCTCCTCCGCTGTTAGCTTAGCTTAGCACATAGAAACAGGGATAAATTCCTCCAGGTCATAGTCATATCTGGACTTAGGTTAACATAAGTCCTAAATCCAGTTGCTTTCGATTCAATTGCTGGCCTCCTTAACCGTTGTGTTGTTCTTTGTGACTGTGTGGAATGCGGTAGTTTTAACACGTTTTCACCACCTTTTTAACTACGTTAGTTCATAAGCTAATCACCTGCAGCAGCCTAGCACCCTCTGTTGAGGTTCAGTTTGACTTCAGTGGTTAGAAATTGTAGTTATATGTTAAAATGATTAAAACATTTATTTCCTTCCTTCTGTCTGACTTTCTGCCCAAAAACTCCTGGAAACCAACAGCGAGAAATTAATCCTCTCTGGTGAGATGATATTGTTTTACAGCAGTCGACATGCTCACGTAACTTTAATTCTCCTTTCTCCCTCTGAAAGTTTGCCGGGGCCTCAGTTAACAGCCAGTTAATATCTAAATGGGTCGGCTCTGCCTTTTATGTTGATTAGTTCTTCAATTTCTCCAAAACCACATTTCCTCCTGGTGCCGAGTAAAAACAGGTTTAATTGAGAGGATGGAGACTGAGCAGAATGAGAATCACAAAACAGAGAAACAAACAGCGTTCAGGATATTTTCAACATGATGGGAAGATACAGAAGACCAGTTCTGCCAAGATGAATATCAAAAGTCTGAGATGTGTGAGATCTGAGCCAGAAGAAAAATGTGATGTGAAAACTGATTACTGAAATCTCCACCAGGAGAAATCCTCACAGTTTCAGCTCAGTGATGTCATCGGGGAAATCTTGTCATGCTAACGTTAAATCTTTTATCACTGTATTTTTTAAATACAATTTTATGGTAACATTATTTATTTTTATGCTAACTTCATATTGTTGCTAATGTCACTCTCAGTGCTAACGTTCAGTCGTCAGCGGTGTGGAGCTCTGGAGCTTTGAGATGTTTCACTCATAGACTCTTGGACTACACACTCATCTGTGTGAAACATCGGGTGACTGGGGTCCCTTCATCAGCAGGACCACCAGGTAAGCTCTGGACAGGTAGCCACGATGTCTGTGACTGAGAGAGGGGGAGAGTCGTGCAGCCGAAGCTGCTCCGACAGGATTTCTCTGATAATCTGAGATAAACCTTCACACGATGATGAAGGTCCACGGCCACAGAAAGTTTTCACCAGGACCAGAGTGATGAAAAGGAGGAGGATTTCCACATCTCATCAGACGCTTTCGACACTTCATCGCAGAGTGAAACTCTCCAATTTTAGAGGAGGAGATTAAAAGAGGAATTACAACATAATCTTAAATAATCCAAAGAGTACGGACTCCGGAGAGCAGAGTTATTCTGACAACGCTGTCAATCAACACCCAGATTACAGTTAAAATTAGCACGAGAACCTGCTGCTGATTTGTCCTCGTCACCGCCCACACATCGTAATCTGACGAGATGACACTGTGATTAGAAGCATAATGGATTTAATAATCACACGTTCCTGTAAATCTGACAGGAACTTTCATGTGGAGATTAGAAAATAAAAGACTTTGAGGGTCTGGATCGGCTCATGGTCATGTGCGTCCTCTGGGTACGGTGGCCAACGAGGGCCAAGTGCTTTGTGTTTCAGTCTGTTCACGCTGTCATCAATCAGCTGATCTTGTGTCACTGATGTCATCATGATGTCACTGTCTCACTGAGAATCTGAAGGACATTTAGAAACTGGAGGATTATGGGTCAAGATTTATTGTGGAGGGACATCAGAGGTAGTGACTTCCTGAGGAGGGAACGTGGACTAGATCAGGTCTGAGGATCCAGGTCTCACTGTGAAGACTGCAGTAACATTAATAACTTGGACTGGGATCTTTAATTTGAAGTTGTGTGTGTGTGTCAGTGTGTTGTTTTGTGTGTGACAGCAGATATCACATCAGTTTCTGAGAGGAGCAGGGTGGTGTTTATTCAGCTGCTGCTTGGCCTCCTCTCCTCCTCTCCTCCTCTCCTCTCCTCCTGTCCTCTCCTCCTCTCCTCCCTTCCTCTCTTCCTCTCCTCCCTTCCTCTCCTCCCTTCCTCTCTTCCTCTCCTCCCTTCCCTTCCTCCTCTCCTCTCCACCTCTCCTCCTCTCCTCTCCTCCTCTCCTCTCCTCCCTTCCTCTCTTCCTCTCCTCCCTTCCTCTCCTCCTCTCCTCTCTTCCTCTCCTCCCTTCCTCTCTTCCTCTCCTCCCTTCCTCTCCTCCTCTCCTCCCTTCCTCTCCTCTCTTCCTCTCCTCCCTTCCCTTCCTCCTCTCCTCTCCACCTCTCCTCCTCTCCTCTCCTCCTCTCCTCTCCTCCCTTCCTCTCTTCCTCTCCTCCCTTCCTCTCCTCCTCTCCTCTCTTCCTCTCCTCCTGTCCTCTCCTCCTCTCCTCTCCTCCTCTCCTCCCTTCCTCTCCTCCTCTCCTCTCCTCCTCTCCTCCCTTCCTCTCCTCCTCTCCTCCCTTCCTCTCCTCCTCTCCTCTCTTCCTCTCCTCCCTTCCTCTCCTCCCTTCCTCTCTTCCTCTCCTCCCTTCCCTTCCTCCTCTCCTCTCCTCCTCTCCTCCTCTCCTCTCCTCCTCTCTTCCCTTCCTCCTCTCCTCTCCTCCTCTCCTCTCCTCCTCTCCTCCCTTCCTCTCTTCCTCTCCTCCCTTCCCTTCCTCCTCTCCTCTCCTCCTCTCCTCTCCTCCTCTCCTCTCCTCCTCTCTTCCCTTCCTCCTCTCCTCTCCTCCTCTCCTCTCCTCCTCTCCTCCCTTCCTCTCTTCCTCTCCTCCCTTCCCTTCCTCCTCTCCTCTCCTCCTCTCCTCTCCTCCTCTCCTCCCTTCCTCTCTTCCTCTCCTCTCTTCCCTTCCTCCTCTCCTCTCCTCCTCTCCTCTCCTCCTCTCCTCCCTTCCTCTCTTCCTCTCCTCCCTTCCTCTCTTCCTCTCCTCTCTTCCCTTCCTCCTCTCCTCTCCTCCTCTCCTCTCCTCCTCTCCTCCCTTCCTCTCTTCCTCTCCTCCCTTCCCTTCCTCCTCTCCTCTCCTCCTCTCCTCCCTTCCTCTCCTCCTCTTCTCTCCTCCTCCCCTCCTCCCATCGTTGTCCCGTCCTCCTGCCCCCCCCGACGCCTGAGTGTCTCTGTTAAACCAACACAAACAGAAACAGGAGCTGCTGGAGGTCGTCCAGCGCTGATCCTCTGACCTACAGCAGGTCCCGGTTTTCCCTCAGAGCGTCTCAGGTTCGGACTGAACGTGTGGGAAATATTCAACAGGAAGTCCAGGCGGTGGACGGTTTCACAACAGCAAGAGGAAGGGAATCAAACCTTTGACCTTGAACATGCACAGAGATGCTGCAGCCTCCCTTTACACCTGAGTCCCGATCCTGTTTTGGTATGATTTGGTCTAATTCTGGTTCTGGTCATCAGTTCAGTCATCAGAAGTTTGAAGATCCAATGAATTTTTCATGAAGTCTTCGTAGTGGAAACAATCGTCTGCTGTTTCATCATTAATTGATTCTTGTGTCTCTGATCCGACAAACAATCTGCAACAACGACCAGAGACCACCAGGATGATGACACGCAGCTCGGGGGCTCAGAATAATGAGTCCGCTGCCAACAACAACCGCCAGCACGCCTTTGTCTCAGAAAACACAGAAAAGTTTGACCTGAAGACCCTGATGATGATGAAGATGATGAAGATGATGAAGATGATGCCATACATCTTTTCTTCAGCTGTTCTATTCAGAGATGCTGATTAGCTGGTTGGAGACTGGACCTGGACCTGGACCTGGACCTGGACCTGGACCTGGATCTGGATCTGGACCTGGACCTGGACCTGGACCTGGACCTGGACCTGGACCTGGATCTGGACCTGGACCTGGACCTGGACCTGGACCTGGACCTGGATCTGGATCTGGACCTGGACCTGGACCTGGACCTGGACCTGGACCTGGACCTGGACTTGGACCTGGATCTGGATCTGGACCTGGACCTGGACCTGGACCTGGATCTGGATCTGGACCTGGATCTCGGGTAACATACGAGGTTTTCTGTCATGTTTCAGGATGGGCTCTGTGGCTGCAGCTCTTCATTTTGTGTACAAGGACAATAAAGAATATCTGATTTGGAAAAATCAGCTGAATTTAACTGAAGATATGTTTGATGATTGTTCATGAAACCATGGTAACGAACCTCCGATTGGACAGACACCTCCTGCTGAACTTAACGAGCTGCAGAGACGATCACAAACACGCTTCAAATTAAAACTCTCTGAGGGCAGACGTGATGAAACTGCTCTGTTTTCTTTACATCTTCACTTTGACACATTCACACTTATTTTGTTGCAAATTGGAAATAATTAACTTGGCAAAAGCAGAATGTTTCAGTTCTGTATTGTTCCTTTATGAAGCCCAGTAATTCATGTTTAATTTAGGAGGCAACTGCAGAACGGGCACAAACGGCGTCTCTGTAGCTGCGTCTTTAAATATTCATGTCTGCGTCAAAATAAAACTCCACTTCCTCTACACAAAGAAGACATTTTTTTTATTTTTCTTTTCTCGATGAAAACTTTTATTCACTTTCTCTGCTCTGTGTTTGTCTCTGAAGTCCAGGACCAGAAGACAGCACCTGCTGCACCAGAGAGACAAAGACACACACTAACATAAAGACACAAAGAGGTCTCAAAGTCACAGAGGCCGTTGTCAGCCTATTGTTGGTGTATTGCCGGCCTGTTGTTGGCCTGTCTCAGGCCGGTTGTTGGCCCGTTGTGGGCCTGTTGTGGCCCTGTTGTGGCCCCGTTGTGGGCCTGTTGTGGCCCTGTTGTGGGCCCATTGTGGGCCCGTTGTGGGTCCGTTGTGGCCCTGTTGTGGCCCTGTTGTGGGTCCGTTGTGGGCCTGTTGTGGCCCTGTTGTGGGCCTGTTGTGGGTCCGTTGTGGCCCTGTTGTGGCCCTGTTGTGGCCCTGTTGTGGCCCTGTTGTGGCCCCGTTGTGGCCCTGTTGTGGGCCCGTTGTGGGTCCGTTGTGGCCCTGTTGTGGGCCTGTTGTGGGTCCGTTGTTGGCCTGTTGTGGCCCTGTTGTGGGTCCGTTGTTGGCCTGTTGTGGCCCTGTTGTGGCCCTGTTGTGGCCCTGTTGTGGGTCCGTTGTGGCCCTGTTGTGGCCCTGTTGTGGGCCCGTTGTGGGTCCGTTGTTGGCCTGTTGTGGCCCCGTTGTGGCCCTGTTGTGGGTCCGTTGTGGGCCCGTTGTGGGTCCGTTGTGGCCCTGTTGTGGCCCTGTTGTGGGCCCGTTGTGGGTCCGTTGTTGGCCTGTTGTGGCCCTGTTGTGGGCCCATTGTGGGTCCGTTGTTGGCCTGTTGTGGCCCCGTTATGGCCCTGTTGTGGCCCTGTTGTGGCCCTGTTGTGGCCCTGTTGTGGCCCCGTTGTGGCCCTGTTGTGGGCCCGTTGTGGGTCCGTTGTGGCCCTGTTGTGGCCCTGTTGTGGGCCCGTTGTGGGCCTGTTGTGGCCCTGTTGTGGCCCCGTTGTGGGCCTGTTGTGGGTCCGTTGTTGGCCTGTTGTGGCCCTGTTGTGGCCCTGTTGTGGGTCCGTTGTTGGCCTGTTGTGGCCCTGTTGTGGCCCTGTTGTGGCCCTGTTGTGGGTCCGTTGTGGCCCTGTTGTGGCCCTGTTGTGGGCCCGTTGTGGGTCCGTTGTTGGCCTGTTGTGGCCCTGTTGTGGGCCCGTTGTCGGCCTTGCTGACCGTACCTTTGCAGCCAATGGGAGGAGGTCATGTGACCAGCGGCTGTGATGTGGCCGTGGCAGCGAGGAGCTTATCTCCAGTTTTCATTAGGACAGTGAATAAAGGAGCAGAGCAGGACGGAGACTCTAATCTTTAATACATCTCTGAAGAAACTGGATCTGTTGTTGAAGTGATTAAAGCTGAGACGTTGTGTTTAAAGACGCTGCGCTTTAATCATCCTGCTCCGTGAATCTGTCCACTTCCTTTGAGATTTAAGAGGATTAAAGATGATTCCAAGTGAACATCAGAGTTAAAGTCTTCTGACGGTCCCGTTCATCCTGAGTTGACATCACAGCGACCAGCTGCTCCCACCTGATCTAAGTCGAAACACCAAACCAGTTTACCCAGTCCAGCTGGTTGGTTGGTTGGTTCTGGTCTTTGGACTACTCTTTCTCAGCAGAGTCCAGTTTGACTTGGGCCCACGTTTGTTTTTACCATCACGATGTGACCTGATACTGACTGAAGTCCAGAACAGACCAGGACCGAGTCTGAAGAAGCAAAACCGTTTGTTTCCCTGTTTCCTGTTTGACATCAGCGGTAAACTGTCTGTGACCCTGAACACCACACGAGGCATTTAGGGGCACTCATTGAGGAGATGAGCTGTGAGGTCTCCTGATGTTTTTGGCTAAAACGGTTCATTTTAATTACTCATCGGATGAGACATGGAAACAAGCTGATTATCATCATGACAGCCTTCGCCACGTAGCAATTATGTTCTGAGCGATTCGAACGCACCCTGTCACCTTCAGCTTAGAGACGGACGATCACGTGAACGCAGAGTGGAGACGCCACGACCACCTTGACCACCAAGACGGCCGGGACCGCCGGGAGCCACATGCATCCCGTTGGACATTCAGTTGTCAACTGCATCAAATGTGAGTTTCTTCTTCGTGTGTTCACCTTCAAATGGTAACGTGGTCAGTACGGAGGCCCAGAGCTGCCAAAAACACGTCAGACCATGTCCATGTCCAGGTTCGGACCTGTATAGGTGAAGATGTGACCTGATGATGAACTGAGGTCACACTTCCTGTCCTCTGTTTCCTGTGAACCACCTCTGTGTTGCAGCGAGGAGGCGTCCAATGAGAGACGGCAAGTGGCACGGCTGTGTTGATGGGGGGAACGAATTGATGGAGCTGCTGGTTGGAGGAAATGCTCCATTAAAGGGCAGATTTAAGCACATTTGCAGAAGGTAACGCTTTTTGAATTTGCCCCAGCTTGAAGGAGAGTCTTTAATGTTGTGTCCACGGGACAAACGCACATCAAAGCAGAGGACGTCCTGATGCTCCAAATCAAATACTTGTGGATTAGGTGGGGGGCGGCAGGTGGCCCCCAGACTGTCCTCTGTGGCAGAGCTGCCGGGCACGCCGCCTCACTCAGCTCGCTCCAACCGCCGCCTCGTGCTGCACTATCGTTTCTCAAAATGCAAATTAAATCCAGGCGACGGGAGCTGCTTTGAATTCCTGTAGGGGGGTGACCCCCTCCCTTCTTATCAGCCCAGAGTGGGGGAGATACAGGGGGGCGGGCAGCTCCCAGTCCTCTGTGTATCTGGTGCACACACACACAGACACACAAATGCACAAACAAGTCCAGGTCTGGTTGTTTCTGGTCGGTCCAGGTTTTTGTCTCTCTGATATGTCAGAACATTTTCAGGACGCTGATGGATTTTTGTCCCCCCCCATCCCCCAGTCATCTCTGTCTGCCCCCAGTTCTCCCCGGTCTTCTCAAGTTGTCTCTAGTCGTCCTCGGTCATCCCTGAATTTTCTGATCATCTGATGGATTATTGATTAGTTATTGGATATTCTGTCATCGTGGAAATTGACAGATTTTAAATCCTGTCTGTTTCCCATGATGCTTTGTTGAAGTCTCGTGCTCACAGCAGGTGCAGCAGTTTGTTTTGAGTGGGATGTTTTGTTTCTGTTGGGGGGGAGGGGGGTGTGTCAGATCAATCTATCCAGATGAATCTGAGCCACCTCACACTCTGGGGGTCTGAAGTACTGAGGGTCTGAGGTTCTGAGGATCTGGGGCCTCTACCAGGTAAACATTAGCATTAGTAATTAGCTTCTGTTAATTCAGCCAATTAAACTGAGCTGTTGTTTCCTATTTTGTCCCAGAAGATGAGCTAACCTAATCCTGTTTACACCTAGACCTTCCTCTGCGCCTTCAAAGTGGTTTCAGGTGAACCTTACAGACCTCAAAAAACTGAATCACATGGTGCCAAAACCATTTGGGGTTGAGCTGGTCCTGACTCTTGGCCCGGATCAGACCTGAGTCCAGAGAACCAGCCACCTGGAGGTCTGCATTGGAGCCCTGAGCCTTCAAAAAATAAAATGGCCAGTAACATGTCTGAGTCCCTGAGCCCACCTCAGGACCAGAACCTGAAAAACCTGAGATACCAAATGTTGTTGTTATTGATGTCACTGTTGTTGGACCAGGACCACAACCTGGACTGGGACCAGGACCAGGCACTTACCAACAGCTTATGTACAATGATGATGGTGACTCTTCTCTGTCTAAATTCATTTTGGACTAAAACTTTTTCTGTAACTGAACCAACAGAGAGAGGAGGATCTACTTCCTGTTTACCGCCGCTCACACATGCTCAGTGCAGGTAGGTGGTCATGTGATCTCTGTGGAGCGGGATCAGGATGAGGACGTGGATCACAGATGGATGTTCAGGTTTTAGACTTCTGTGGAAAAACAGTAAAAAAACCTGATTTTCAGTTCAGTTCTTAATTTTTCACCTTTCAGAACAGGATCAGGACCAAGAGCAAGACCAGCTGGACCTGCAGAGTCCAGATGACCCGAGACCTTCACTGTCCTCCGGAACATCAAGTTCAACTGAGAACTGGTCTGCCTTTGTTTGTACAGTTAATGAATAAACCTCTCAGATACCAACACAAATAGGAAGTGAAAAACTGTGGAAGAGCGCACACACACACACACACACACACACACACACACACACACACTGTTATTCGGTTAATTCAGAAATGCTAATTAGCCGTATTTTCCCTGGTTGTTTGGTGTCCTCGGTTACCATGGAGACAGAGTCATGTGAGTTGGAAAGTGGACCACGCTGCCGGGACTTCCTGCTCTGCAGCTTCATGTTTCATCTGTACGGCGTTCAGCTGTGGTGCAAACAAACACACCGCACTCCAAATGACATGATTGTCAGGTTTTGTTGCTAGGCAACATCTAATGGTCATAGTGAAAATGGACAGAGTGAGGGGAAACGTTTATAGAGTTTATAGACAGAAACCAGGTCAGGATGGAATATGACAGGAGCGCTCCGTTCGATTCCCGTGTCACAGTAACCGTTTACGTTGTTTGTTGTTGTTATTAATGACTGACGTTGTTGTAACCATGCCAACAGAGATCCTCTGATTGTGAGGAAGAACTTGCTTTAACCGTAATAATCATCATCCTGAAGGCAACCAAGCTGTGTCGGTTACTATGGTAACGATGGTGATGGAGGGAGGTACATCGCTCCAGGTTCTGTTTTCTGTGTTGGTTTCACTGGTTTGAATTGTCATTATCTACATTTTCACCAAGTCTGATCCAGGTCAGAGAGGCCAACCTGACCGAACTTAGATGGTCCTCACAGTCCTCACCATCCTCAGGTCCTCAGGTCCTCACCATCCTCAGGTCCTCAGGTCCTCACAGTCCTCACAGTCCTCACAGTCCTCAGGTCCTCACCGTCCTCAGGTCCTCACCATCCTCACAGTCCTCACAGTCCTCACCGTCCTCACAGTCCTCAGGTCCTCACCGTCCTCAGGTCCTCACCATCCTCACCATCCTCACAGTCCTCACAGTCCTCACAGTCCTCACAGTCCTCAGGTCCTCAGGTCCTCATAGTCCTCACAGTCCTCACCATCCTCACAGTCCTCACAGTCCTCAGGTCCTCACAGTCCTCACCGTCCTCAGGTCCTAACCGTCCTCACCATCCTCACAGTCCTCACCGTCCTCACAGTCCTCAGGTCCTCATAGTCCTCACAGTCCTCAGGTCCTCACCGTCCTCAGGTCCTCACAGTCCTCACAGTCCTCAGGTCCTCACAGTCCTCACAGTCCTCAGGTCCTCACCATGCTCAGGTCCTCAGGTCCTCACAGTCCTCAGGTCCTCACCGTCCTCAGGTCCTCAGGTCCTCACCGTCCTCAGGTCCTCACAGTCCTCACAGTCCTCAGGTCCTCACCGTCCTCAGACACACAGGCAGTCGGTCGGTCAGACAGACAGTCAGGGTCCAGGGGGGGCTGTTCCAGTTTGTTGGGGGTCATAAATCTGGGATGAGTCCATGGTCCTCCTGACCAGTCTGGTGAATGTGG
This sequence comes from Remorina albescens, assembly GCA_034769265.1. Lineage (NCBI taxonomy): Eukaryota > Metazoa > Chordata > Actinopteri > Carangiformes > Echeneidae > Remorina > Remorina albescens. The sequence continues at coordinate 25,125,274 of CM068481.1, read as the reverse complement.
AGCAGAGCTGATGGATCAGGACTCTAGGGACGGGGGTTTAACCATCTGGCCCTCCGGCCCGGCTGCTGAGGTCACTTAAAGAGGAACCTCTGCTGATGTCAGGTAAGCATCAATCTGCCAGAGATCTGGGTGGGGGGGGGTAACATGCACACCTGAACAGTAACACACCTGTGTGGTGACTGTGCCTGTGGCTGCAGCCTCAGTCTGTCTCTGCAGTGAGGAGGAGTTGGACAGAGTTTGACACTCGGGGGGCTCAGAGGCGGCTTTGAGTAAGTCCTCTGAGCTTCATTAAAAACCATGAAAGCTCATTTTAGAGATGCCCCCCCCCCCAAAAAAAGAGCTCTGCACCGTCTGCAGCTCCTCTGCTTGTCTCAAAGAACACATCAGGGGCTCAGAGACCAGGACCAGACCCTGAACAGGATCCACCTGATTCACATCACCTCATCAGAGTCCTGATACAGCAGCTGTCAATGACAGACTTCATTTTACAGTGATGACAACACACACACACACCAAGAGTAACAGCTCAGATGTGTGTGTTCACAGACCATGACCTGGTTTCTGTGTCTCTGTGTGTCTCTGTATGTGTGTGTGTGTCTTTGTCTCTGTGTCTCTGTGTCTGTGTGTGTGTGTGTGTCTGTGTGTAGGTTGATCTTCAGTCCTTGTTGGGCTGAAGTTATTTTGTCAGTTTTAAAATTAATCAGCAGAAGAAAGTTAGAAGAGAAGAGAGAAGAGTTAAAGCTTACGGACAGCAGCTCTGTGACATCATCAGTGGCACGCCTTTTCCGGCTCCTTCGTTTTGCTTTAAATGATGATGATCTAGTTTGACTTTATGAGGATCTTTGATCAACTGTGATAAAATGTTAGTGACAGTTTGAAGAATCTGATTTTCCTGAGATCATCATTTTATTTACAGTCTCTGTCTCCTTGTTGTTGTTGTTGCTGTTGATGATGATGTTTTGCAGATGTTGTGCTGATGTGAACATGAGTGGAGGTCATGAGCTGATGTTTCATCTGGAGATGTGAGTGTGCTTCCTGTCAGTGTTTCCATGGTGACGCTCCACCCTCTGCTGGAGAAGCTGCAGCTCTGCAGCCACAGACCGACTCCGGTCGCCTCCACGGATTCATCTGTGAGTTCCTCAATCGACAATCAATAGACAGAAATATTAGCAGGAATGAAACAGACATCTTCACTTTCAGACCAGATGAACTTGATTGAACTTTTCTATCAGCTGATTATTGATTATGATTGAAAGAGCAACCGTTTCTGAGTTTAATCAACACAACATGACACAGAGAACAGGTCTGGATTAGAAAAACAGGTTTCTGACCCACATCATCAAAGACCAGTCCCAGTTTACCCCAGAGCCCCCCCCAAGTCCAGACCTGGTCTGGACAGACAAGCATGCTTCCTTTCCTTTGTAGTGTGGCGAAGGACACACAAAGGTGTCTGTAGCTGTGAACAGCAGGGGGCACTGATGGTCTGAGCTGCCCCCCCCCCCAAAAAAAGATTCTCCTCCTGTCTGAACAGGATCTGGTTCCTGCAGCTGTTGACACCTGAGCCAAATCCTCCAAAACAGAAACGGCTGGCAGAGCAGAGTCTTCTTGGGGGGGGGGGGCTCCTCCTCTTTTACACTAACAGGAAGTCTGAGGTCAAAGAGGGCGGGAAATAATTACAGAAAAAAAATCACATTTCCTGCTGTTGTTGTTGTTGCTGCTGCAGGGGGTCACTGATGTCACAGAGGTCACTGAGGTCACAGAGGTCACTGAGGTCACAAAGGTCACAGAGGTCACTGATGTCACAGAGGTCACTGAGGTCACAAAGGTCACTGACATCACTGAAGTCACAGAGGTCACTGATGTCACAGAGGTCACAGAGGTCACAAAGGTCACTGACGTCACAGAGGTCACAGAGGTCACTGACGTCACAGAGGTCACAGAGGTCACAAAGGTCACTGATGTCACAGAGGTCACTGAGGTCACAGAGGTCACAGAGGTCACTGAGGTCACAAAGATCACTGACGTCACAGAGGTCACAGAGGTCACAAAGGTCACTGACATCACTGAAGTCACAGAGGTCACTGAGGTCACAAAGGTCACTGACGTCACAGAGGTCACTGAGGTCACAGAGGTCACTGAGGTCACTGAGGTCACAAAGGTCACTAAGGTCACAGTTGTGTTGACAGGTTTGATGTGCTAGCGTGTTCAGTCGTTACCATGGTGATTTCTCCTGGTGAGAAGAACCAGCTTTTAAAAACAGAAACAGAAAAAATGAACAAAAATATGAATCATATTAATGTTCAGTGGTTTTAGGCCACGGTGAGAAAAAATAGAGGAGAAGAATATATTTAAATCAAATAGAAATTCTTTTTCAAGGTTCAAGGTTCAAGGTTTTTATTTGCCATTTGTGCATAAACAGTCAGTCCAGACACATTGGAAATCTTGTGCGGTGTTCTCCGAGTCGGCAGTCTTTAGTAGTAAAATTAACGAATCGTTCATGACACATCACACGGTGGACAGGTAAGTCTTCCATCTTACCTTTGTTGTAGTCTTCCGCCTACAACTCAGGGAAGTAAGCCGATGTTCAGTTGATTAACCCTAGCTTTGTTTTATCATATCGAGGCAATTTAATGTAAGTAATCCTTTAAATCCAGATTTAAATCTTCATACATATATATGCTTGTACCTCGATTGAACCATAAATCTTTTTACATTTGTCTTCTGTTCATTCAATTAGCATTTTGTTCACTGATAAAAAACAAACTATCGACAGTTTTAATTTTGAAAGGATGTTTACTTTACAATTTTTCCAACCTGTCTACAGATTTTATACAGTACTGCATATCTAAATGATTATATTAAAGTAACACAACAGCCCAACAGCCTTCATTACAGTCAGTAAATATTAGCTAAAAAAGAAAATGAATCTTCTCTCGGACCGTCTGTAATCAGCACACAACAAACACACTTTATTACACAACAATAACTATCAGGACTAACGTTGCTGCTAACTATTGGTTTGGTGAAGGTTTTTCTTTTATTTCTTTTATAGACTTTTTGAGGTCAGTGTAAGACCAACAAAACATCAGTGGAACTCTGGAAAGTCCTGAAGAAGTCCAGAGGAAGCTGATCTGTTGAACTGTTGAGCTGCTGATGGAGGAAACGTTGTTTTCTACAATAAAAACAAAACTATCTGACTGAAAAACACGAATTTTGATGAGTCACATTATGAAGGAGGTTCTTCTTCCAGGTTCCTCCAACGACAGCGACTGAACCACGGCAGCAGCATAAAGGTAAAAATAAGTGGAACATAAAAATATCAAATATACTCTGAAAGGTTGGAGGTTCAGTTCTGAATGTGCAGATTATATTTAAAAAGAAATACAGAATTAAAGTGACAGTGACGTTGATAGAATTCAGTCTGACCCTTTTTGTTTCCTTTCTGAGGGGGGAGGAGTTAAAGTGTGATGGTCCCAGGGAGGACACTTCCTGTGGCCTCCTGTGCCGCTCTGCATGGTCTCAGGCCCGGGGGGGGATCTCTGTGGGTGTCCAAACAGCAGGTTAACCTGGTTCTGACCTGGTTCAGATTCATAGTCTGTATCAATCAGGACCAGGTTTATTTGGTCTGGATCCCGAGTTTGACAGCGGAGCAGATTCCTGGTGGAGGGACAGGTGATTGACAGCTGAGTCCTGGTTATTACCAAACACTGTTACCAAACCAGAAGGGAGCAGCAGGACATCCATCTGAGCTCAGAGGGTCCAACAGGCCACCGTACAAACTCACCCTGAGACCTGGGACCTGACCAGGATCAGACCGAGACCACACTGGTCCTGGTTTGATACAGAACTAATGGACATGAGTTGTGTAAACAGAGTTTCTTGGTGTGTTGTAACGTCCGGCTGGTCTTCAGGGGGGAGGGGGTTGAGTGACAGGAACAGCTTCTGCCTCCTTTTGGTCAGCAGATCTTTAATGACTCGAGGACTCGAGTGGTTCGGCTCAGACAAACTGCTGCTTCACTGCGAACCGACAGACTGACCGACTTTAATGAGCTGCTGCCAAACGATCACTGTTCAATCTGATCGCAGCCCGATCAACTCACACAAGCCACCAGTGGGGGCTGGGGTGGGGGGTGGGGGGTGGGGGGGTTGCATAAATGGCTGCCATGTCCCGTCATGCCCCCTGAGGGTCCTGAGCAGCCAATGGGGAGCTGCGGGTGGGTGATGATGCAGGTGGTCCCCCCTGGTATAAAAACCTACACCACCATCTGGGCCCTCCTGAGCAGTTGGAGCATTCCCGGCCTCGCCTCGGCTGGAGGGATTGCGAGGAGGGAAAGCAAAACTACACGGCCTCTCACTGTGTAGTTTTGTTTTTTTGGGGGTGGGGGATATTTTGAGGCTCAACCGTTCTCATCTTGGATTTTTCTGGAAAAACCTTCCTGGATAAGGAGACCGAGGGCTGTCAGAGTCAGCCGGGCTCCGTCCCATCAGTCCCAGGCACCTTGGAAACAAGTGAGTAAAGTCCAGCTTGTGTCCCCGTGTGTCCTCTGATTATCTGCCTGTCTGCTCCGACACGTGGTTTATGGGGACCGGGCTCGGCCCGAGGGGTCGGGGTCTTGGTTTTGCTCGGCCCTGTGAGCCTGGGGGTGTTTCTGTGTTGCTTTGGGGTGTTTTTGGTGAACTGGGCCGCGTGCAGGGCAAATTGTGCAGTGATTGAGAAAAGCCAAGAATAGCCACTGATAGCATGAGCGAGGAGCGTCAGCTGGAGCCTGATGGCTTTTTAAGGGAATCAGCAGCAGAGATATCAGCTCTCCCCCAGCTATGTGCCACATGCTGCCTGTCAATCAAAGCGCATGGTGGGGGGTGGGGGGGGTTGAGAGGGTCGGTGTATTTTTGGTTACTGCCATATCTGTCACTCAGATTCCAGCCTGTAAATATCAGCTGAGTTAAACAGCTTCATTCCAGCTTCTGCGTTTGAAGCTGTTTATTGATCATTGATTGGTCCGAGAGACAGTTCTGATGGACTTCAGTCAGAGAACATGACGAGGTGGACACCTTCACCTCCAATCAGCTGACAGTCAAAAGAAACAGCTGTCCTGACGGGGCGTTTAATGTCTCAGCCAGAAAGCTGGAAAACTCTAAAACCTCTTTAAATATGAAACCTGATTCAGTTAAAATAAAATCAACTTGGTTTTCGGTCAGGTTTTTATTTGTCCTGTAGAGGAACATCAGACTGAATCTTTGATGATAAAACGGGTTTTATTTTTATCAAAGATCATACTTAACCAGAGAAATAATCCTGAACTCATCTGATTATTCTGAAAGTTTCTGTTCCTGTAAAGTCATCCGAATCTCCTCTTTATGATGCGGTTTAAGAATAGCACGTGTCACATGATCCACTTTCCTGTAAATATAGAGGGTCCTTCCTTTCAAAATAAAAGGGATGGCTGCTTTCTGCTGCGCTGCCTCATGTTTCTTTTCTGGTCATTTTATTAATTAGACTTTTTGATGCTGTTAAAGATTTTTCTTTGGCAGAATGTGAACTATTACATATAGAGTAGAGAGAACATTTTAGAATATAGATTATACATGTGGGTTGGTTCCTGCTCACTGTTGGTGTTTCCTGTTTATTTCTTTCTGAACTTATTATCGGTGATATTCAGATTGATATTACATTTTCTCTGATTGTGACATTTATTTATCTCAACAAACTGAAACAAATGATGAAGAAAAAGTGAATAAATCAAACAGTTAAATGGATTTATATTCATCTGTCAGAGGGTCATTTACAGTTTCAGTGAACTGACTTTTTTCATTGTCTTTGTTTATTTCTCTGTGATTCATCTGTCAGTCAGCTGACAGGAAACCAGGTGGCTTTTCAAGATAAAAGTTTGCATTTTCTTGACAGCAGAAAGTTGCTCAGATAAACACAGTAACTGTATATTTACTGTACCGTCAGTGTCGTGTTGTTGTGGGACTGTAGCTGTAGTTTCCAGCTGCTGTCATCAGTTTTTCTGGTGATCATTCTTTAGGATCAGTTCGTTGATTGTTGGTTTACTGATTATCAATTATTTGCTGATGAAAATGTTATTTGAGGAAAACCAATAAATAATGTGTATTATAACCAGTAAATTGTGATTAATATAAGTGAAGACTCAGAAACATGGATTCAACCAGATCAATATGATAATTGATCCAGCTGATAATAACTACAGTTCTGTGATTATTGTACTGATATTCTGTAACAGAAATAATAAATAATTTATCTGAATATGAGGCAGAATATAAAGAAGAAAATGTATCTTTTCATTTAAACAAAAACAACTACAATTAATTGACTAAATTGATGTGATTTAATTAATTAAAAAAAAATTCTTTGAACTTTCTGTCTGGAAAAAAAAGTATTAAAGATTGATGATGACGATGTTGAAGAAATGGAGGCTAAGCTTTATTCAGCTGCAGCTCGTCCCTGAAGGTCTTCATGTTGATCAGGTATTGATCACCTGCAGGTTTGACTCTCAGGTCAGATCAGTCTGAGCTGTTTCTCCTTCTGACGACACAAACAGCTGCTGCCATCCATCAAGCCCCGCCCCCTGACACTTATAGCTCCGGGTCTCACCTGTCGCGCTGAGACGCCGAGGTCACGTGACCTCACGTCCTTCCGCTTTACGTTGGATCGGCCGCGAGCCGAGAATGGTCTGAAGCGTCCTGGTCACATGACAGGGTTCAGTTCTAAGTTAGTCCTGATGATCCAGGTGCATTATGGGAAACATCGTCAGCCATAATGGACGGTGGTGGACCACAGCTGGTCTGTTTCATTATCCTTCCTCATTAGGTGATGACGTCACTGTGTTTGTGTCGCAGGGCGCCGTCATCATGTCGACTCAAGCACCAACATTCACGCAGCCGCTGCAGAGCGTCGTGGCCCTGGAGGGTAGGGCCGCCGCGTTCGAAGCTCAAATCAGCGGTAACTCTTTTATGACTCTTCTTCTCTTTACACTGATTTGTTGAGTTTCTTCTATTTTTTTTTACAATTTTTTGAAATGTATTTTTATTTTAGTTTTTGTTCCTTTTACTGAAATATCTTTTACTTGCTGAAGTCACACACATTATTTTGACATTAGGTTTTAAATTTCTTAAACTTTTTATTCAAATCAAATATTTCCTAAAAATTCTCATGTAAAATCTCACATTAATAATGGAATTATATATATATCTTATATTTGTGAAGATGAATTCATGAATCTCTTCCTGATAATCAGTTCTTGACGGTTCTTGTCCCTGTGCAGGTTCTCCAGTTCCTGAGGTGAGCTGGTTCCGTGATGGCCAGGTTCTTTCCACCGCCGCTCTGCCCGGCGTTCAGATCTCGTTCAGCGACGGCCGTGCTGTTCTGAGGATCCCCGCTGTGACCGCCGCACACAGCGGAAGATTTTCTGTCAGAGCCACCAACGGCGCTGGACAAGCCACAAGCACCGCCGAGCTCCTGGTTACAGGTGAGACCTCAGGTGGACCTCAGGTGGACTCCTGGTCCTGGTGAGACCTTAGATGGACCTCAGGTAGACCTCAGATAGACCTCAGGTGGACCTCAGGTAGACCTCAGATGGACCTCAGATAGACCTCAGGTGGACCTCAGGTAGACCTCAGATAGACCTCAGGTAGACCTCAGATGGACCTCAGATAGACCTCAGGTGGACCTCAGGTAGACCTCAGATAGACCTCAGGTAGACCTCAGGTGGACTCCTGGTCCTGGTGAGACCTCAGGTGGACCTCAGGTGGACTCCTGGTCCAGGTGAGACCTTAGGTGGACCTCAGGTAGACCTCAGATAGACCTCAGGTGGACCTCAGGTGGATTCCTGGTCCTGATGAGACCAATTAATTTTACTGGAGAATCTTTTGTTTCCAGTTCCAGTCTTTTAATGAGGTTTCTTGTGAACTGATGAGATTCTCAAACATGGTCAAATCTGGTTTCTGAGTTTGTCAACTTTTCCTCCTGCAGTGGAGACGGCGCCTCCAAACTTCCTTCAGAGACTGCAGAGCTCCACAGTGAGACAGGGCAGCCAGGTGAGGCTGGATGTCCGAGTCACAGGCATCCCAGCACCTGTGGTCCAGTTCTACAGGGAGGGAGCCGAGATCCAGAGCTCAGCCGACTTCAGGATCCTCCAGGAGGGAGACCTGTACAGTCTGATGATCGCTGAGGCCTTCCCAGAGGATTCTGGGACATATTCTGTGACCGCTACCAACAGCAGTGGACGAGCCACCTCCACCGCCGAACTGCTGGTTCAGGGTGAGGACTCTGAAACCGGCTGCCATTTTAACTGAGTAACGTTCTTATCTCAACAGAAAACCTGTATGATGTCATCAGAGCCACGTTCAGGGTGTGTTAGCCTAGCTTAGCACCAAGATGTAAAGGTTTTATTTCCAGTGAACCTTCAGGTGCTGGGTCATCAGCATGTAAAGGTTTAGATCAGGGGTCGGCAACCTTAAACACTCAAAGAGCCATTTGGACCCGTTTCCCAGAGAAAAGAGTTCACTGGGAGCCACAAAACAATTTTGACATCTAAAATGAAGATATCACTGCATATATCATTTTTTAGCTTTATGCTTACTTCTATTGCATTTATGAAATCAAATAAACGCAACAAAGAAAACAAAATGTTATTTTTGCATGCAACAAAAACATGTTGAACTCTGAAAAAAAGACACTGGGTTGAAGGTTACCTGCAGATAAAATACTTGATGACTATTCGAGTCCGCCTCGTATTTATGAAATAAAAAGCCGAACTTAAATTATCTGCCTGCAGCAAACCAAAACTGCCGTCTCCTTCTGTGAGCCCTCATCCTTTTGTCACCGTCATCACGTGTACTGGAGCATTCAGTCAGCTGTCAACCTGAATTAAAAAAAAAAAAAAAAAAGGACTATTTCACTGAACAATGTAAAATATAGATTTGCAAAATAATAGCCAATTAAAATATTCATTTTACTTTGTTAATGTGATTTTTGCTCCTGAACCTCAGCGTACAGCGTCTGCACATCAGGGCTGTATGACGTCACCATCATCGCAACATTTGACTTGTTGTCTGCCAATTTCTCCCCACATATTAAGCATACGGATAAACCACTCTCGTTTGCAGTGAAAGCAAATGAATCTGCCCACGTATCATTAAACGTTCCGTTTTCTTCAGAAACTTTTCTTTTCTTGGGTTTATCCATGATTTGCCTACCTGGAGTTGAAAAAGTTCAGTTAATCACACGCCGGCGGGTGTGACGCATATTTTGAGTGACAAAAAAAATATCCACGTTCTATTTTAATAATACAAGACGACCATAATCTTCAAATTTAGAATTACATTTAAAAAAACTAACATACTAAATAAAAATGAAAATTAAATATTAATGATTTATTTTCCAAAGCCACAGGGAGCCGCAGCAGAGGGATGAAAGATGTTTTAAGGAAATGTGTCAGGTTTCAAAATAACATTCCTAAATTTAATGTTCTTGTTAGAAAACAGTCAGAAAATTGATGTCATGTTTCGGCCATCCGCAGACTAAAGTTTCTTTTTTGTTTTTTATTATTTCTTTGTTTTTAAATTATGGTTCATCAGACTGTAATGAAATAGGACAATTGTTTTTTTTTCTCCCTTTTAAATTGTTGAAATGAAAAATGGGTTTGAGGTGATAAAGATCTGACGTCAGCTGGTTGTTGTTCAGGTGAAGAAGCTGTTCCAGCAAAGAAAACCAAGACCGTCATCTCAACCTCCCAAGTTTCACAGACACGTCAGACCCGAGTGGAAAAGGTAGGAAGCTCCTCCACCAATCAGCTGCTGAGCGTCACGATTACACCAGAGAGTAAGAAAAGGTAATGACTGACCCCACTGTGGTTTATCCTCAGAGGATGGAGGCCAGCTTCCAGGCCACCTCCATGATGCAGATGCAGGTGGAGGGCAGTGAGCTGACTCAGCAGCTGGCTCACAAGACTCCGCCCAGAGTCCCTCCCAAACCCACATCCAAGTCCCCAACCCAAGCCTCGCTGGTTGCCAAGGTGACTGGAGTACGCCAACAGTCACCATCGCCTGTCAGACACGTGAAGGCGCCCACGCCCACACCAGTCAGGTGGGTGGAGCTTGTTTATCATTGATTATTGGTAATTGATTACTGTTATTGATGTTAGTGTAAAACTTCCAGTTGCAAAACACAAACACCCCCCCCCATCAGACCTGTAACGTGATCTCCCTCCCCTGTGTCAGGCCCGCCTCTCCCACTTCAAGACTGTCAGTGTCTCCAATCAGGCCCGTCAAGTCGCCCATCACCACCCGCAGACAGGTGGTCGTCGGCGCCGACGTCTTGCCGCCATGGAAACAGGGAGACTACGCGGCTGAGGCCAGTTACACCAGCATGACCACTATGACCAGCGGCTCCGTCACCCAGCTGGGCCAGGAGCAGCACTGGGAGGTCGCCGGGGTCACAGAGGTGAGGGGGCGTCATGTGTTTTGATGTTTTGTCTCTGGTGTGAAGGGGACTCACTGACGTGAAGAGACAGAGCTGATCAATACAGTCACATCGCCTTGTGTAAGGTGACCAACGTGGGCCTGCCCTGTTGTCATGGCAATGACACAGCGAGGCTGGTTGAGGATGATTTATAACTGTTTAACAGATTCATCATACATTTTTTATATTTTATACTTTAAAGGGACATGATGTAAAAATTTTTCAGCTTCAGTCTGATGTTCTGATTGGTCACTTATCTAACCTCACTGTGGTCCCTGGACCCGGACAGACCAGATCCCAGGATCTACTCTTTGGGGTCAGGTGATTTGGGCCAGTGGGATCAGCCGAGTGATTCGTACCGACCACACAGACTTCTGTGACCTCTGACCCTCTGATCTGGGCTCATATCACTTTTTAAAAAGTCTCTGGCTCAGACAGTTTAAAGGTTGAATCTCTCCTTCTTTGTTCCACTTGGTCAACTGGTTTACCCAGAAGGCAGTGCGGCTTGATGCCAATACTTCGAGCGACAAGGACATGACATGCGGTATTGGTGAAGATATGACCTCAGAGAGTCATGTGATGTCATCAGACGAGTCAGTGACTGAGCTGCATTTCAGTCCATCATACATCAGTTACCATATTTCGTTTGTCTTTAACCTCAAAGACTTGTTTCCTGTTTCAAACTGTGGCTGAGCGGGTGAACACGCTCAGCCACAGTTTGTCTGATGAAGAGATTCCATCAGGCCTGAAGCTCGACCCAAACCAAGATGTCTTCCTGGTGACCCGGCTGCCAGAGGAGCAGGTATTAGCACTTATCACAGTGGCTCCGCCTCTTTTTTCAGCACCTTCACAGCTTCTTTTTTGAGTTGTGGTGGTCACGTCACCTTCTTCACTATCATCAGTTCCTCCTTCATCTTCTTTCAGATCTCAGTATTTTGGTTTTTCCACGTCAAACTGAACATGTGTCGTAGTGATGTCATAATGGGAGCACGTTGAAGCACACAGCAGCGTCCTGTCCATGACCTGCAGATAAATACATAAACTAAACATTATCACACGTTTGATTTTCCTGACTGAGTCTAAAGGTTTCTGCTCCAGATCCAGGTCTGAAGTCTAAGGTCTCAGTGGCAGTGATCCTGCTGCTGGTGTTCAGCTGCTCCAGCAGTTTGTGCTGTGTCTCTACAGAGGCAGGTGGATGTTGAACCCTGTTAGCGTAACTTCGCACACAGAGCACACAGCATTTTCTCAGATCTGTTGAATGATCTGAGGGATGTCGTTTTGATCTTCCTGCCTCTGTATCTTCATCCTGCCATGGATGTCCTGAGATCTATGTGCTGCTGGTTGTGTCTCCAGGCTGGGGGAGGGCACAGAGCCGGGGCGGTGGCCACGGTGGTGGCCGCCGTCGACCTGGCCCGCGTACGTCAGCCCGTGCATGTGGAGGGCGGTCGAGCTGAAGAGGAGGGGGCTGTAGAGGTGGTGATGAGGCAGCAGGGTGCCGCCGCAACCGCTGCCGCTGCCGCCACCGCTGCCACCTTCCCAGCTGCTGATCAACAGTTTGGAGCCGGATGGAAGACAACACGAGTGCAGGCGGGAAACGTGCTCACTGCTGCTCAGGAGCTACATGGTCCCTCCCCACTACCGCCTCAGGTCAGAGGCCACAGAGAGGACCAGATCAGCTGGTTTATTAACAATTGATTTTACTGGCAAAGTGTTTACAACAAACACCAGATTTCCTCAACTAGAACAGGCGTCTGCTGAAAATATACAAAATGATTTGCCAGTGATTAAAGCCCATTCATCTAAAACAACAAATCTCTCTTAACCATGTGATTATAAGCAAAATGATTCCAACCATTTGTGTAGTTTGATATTCTGTCCTGAGGTTGTAACGCTCCTGTCAACTCTGTTGGTTGCTCCAGATTCAGAGAACAACAGAAATCTCCTCCCACGTGGACTCTGGTGTCTCCTCGTCCACAGTCCCTCAGTTCACTGTCTCTAAAGTTTCTGTTCCTAAACATGAGTCTAGTTCTGAGGTAAGAGGCAGAAAATAACATCTCCTTGATGTGACTGACAGTAACACACACAGTTAATGTTGAACCCATAGAAACTATATTTCAGGTATTGATCCCAACAACGACTGACCCTTAGCTAAGCCCCACCCCCCTTCGTTACTGTTGTAGTCACCTGACACATCAATCCGACTGATGTTCCATCAGAGCTGAAACTCCTGATTGGTCCATCTCCATCTTTTAAAGGTTATTTTTATTATTTATATTTATTATAGTGATCGAGTGTGTGAGAGGAAAGTTATAGAGAGAATCAGCAAAGGTCCCCACTTGGGACTCAAAACCAGAATGCTGCTGTCAGGACGAAGCCACCACGCCCCAAACTCTGGACTCTGACTCTGTCTGAGCTGTATGTAGAATACATGAACGTAAAGGAACCGCCTGGTTCTGAAGCACTAGAGTTTAATACTGTATTCATGTTAATAATAATATGAACTCATTGATTAATGTGAACTTGCCACCAAAGGAATCTAATAAAGGTCGAGTTGACACAGTTGGCTGATAATATTATGAGTTAAGCGTTAGCTCTATCCTAGCGTGTTAGCCTTAGCCTTCAACATGAGGAAGGCAGATTCTGAAACACGATTGGAGGGAGCGGTTTAACAAACAGTCAGTTAGTTATTACTGCTATTACTGTCATTACTGCAAACTTGTTGTGGCCTTTAGAGTAGAATTTATAAAATAACTTCTATAAAACCTTTAACCGTGTTCGTCTTGGCTCCTAAATCAATAAACTCTTAATCCAGTGAACCTAAACCTGATTAATCCGGCTTCATGTAAATCTCCCTGACCCCGCCTGGTTTTAATGTCACTAACGCCCGTAAATTTCACCCTGTTTAACACCAACCAACCAAATGACTCTGGTGTGGCTGTTCCTCCTCTGTGGGGTCAGGTCTCCATCGCTGGCTCAGCCATCGCAGCTCTGCACAAAGAGTTGTCTTCGTCTTCAGCCACTGCTAGAAAGATCATCAGGCCGGTCAAGTCTCCCAGTCCGTCCCGTAGAGCAGCCGAGATGAGAGTTACACCAGAGCCCATCCCGCCACCCTTCAAAGACTTCTCTGTCACATATCAGAGTCACTCTGGTGCTGAGATACAGAGGGGGGCGGTGGACAGAATTTATGAGGACTGGGGAATCCAGGTTTGTAATCTGGTTTCATGGCCTGGAACTGAACAGGACAAGAAAACCTGATGAGTACATGAAGATCAATTCTTTTCTGTGAACTAAAATAGCCATCATAGAGTAAGAAACTGAGAGGAGGAATTTTCCTTCTCCCCGGAGCCTGAACCCTTTTAGCTTCTTATGATAATATTGACTTTTGTCTCCTGAGTGAAGAAAAGTCATGTCTGGTTTTTCATGAGTCCGGTTTTCTTGATGTCTGTGAAAATCCAGAATCAATATCACTCTAATCAAAACATTAACTCGCTTGTCGCTGCTATTGATGACTTCATTCTCACCTCTTCAGTCCGTCCCACCTTCCCTCCAGCTTTCTGTGCTGCGTCATCTTTTCTTCACATGTTGGATGTGAGCAGGAAATTCAAAGTGTTGTCCTGTGTGTTTGTCTGCCGTGTCCATGGTGACGATTGTTGACAGAAAGATGTGGTTTTCTGTGCTAACACATATGACTATGCGACAGGTGGTGGAGGCAGCAGCTGTACCTTCAGCAGGTGACGGCGTGGTCCCGCCCTCTCTGGTGTCTGTAAGTATCATCCAAGATACTGACAGCTTTTAGAGAGTCAATCTTCTAAAGTGTGTTGTTTTGTATTTAGGGCTTGAAAAACACAAACGTGACGGAGGGCGAGTCTGTGACGCTGCAGTGCCAGATCAGCGGTCACCCGGCTCCGGTCATCATGTGGTTCAGAGAAGACTACAAGATCGAGAGCTCCATCGATTTCCAGATCAGCTACGAAAACGGATTTGCTCAGCTGGTGATCCGCGAGGCCTTCGCCGAAGACAGCGGCCGCTTCACCTGCACCGCCACAAATGAGGCGGGAACCGTCAGCACTTCTTGCTACCTGCTCGTGCAGGGTCAGTGCCAAGAAAAGCATGAATAACATAATTCCTAAAAGAGGTTTTCCTTTTCCCCTCGATGTTACTTGTCTAGAGTCACACTGTGGAAGCTTCTTTTTCTTCCGATGATTGAGAGTTTCTGACTCTTTCACTCAGTGTCCGAGGACATCGAGAGCAGAGAGGAGATCGCTGTCGTGACTGAACATGTTGAAACTGCTCAGCAGACAATGTGAGTTGTTCACACAACACAATTCATAACTGATGGTGTAATAAATACTCTAACTCGTAGGAAAAAATTCTCCAGTTGTATATTGACAGTGTTGAGGTTTACAGCTCTGACAAGGAAATATTAAAGAGAGATTTGTTGTTCCAGAGTAAGTGAGGAGGTCAAAGAGGAAACCATGTCCCAGGTGAGCGTGGCTGAGTCTGACGCTGCAGCCACCGCTCCCTTTTTCTTGAAGAAGCCCAGCGTGCAGAAGCTGGTGGAGGGAGGAAGTGTCATATTTGAGTGCCAGATTGGTGGAAGCCCAAAACCACATATTATCTGGAAGAAGAATGGCGTACCACTCACAACCGGATACAGGTACAACATCCCTCTGTGCTAGAAGTGAGACATTTTTGTCCCCTAGCTCAGATGGACATGTCTCAGGTCTTTGACCTTTTGACTTCCAGTCCCAACATTTGACCTTCAGCTCAATTTCTGGCAAAACTGTAAAAATAGATTAATCATCCAAATGATGTTTGTCTGTGCTGGTTATGACAGCCTGTGGGGGTCATTAGTCATCAATACTATCTAACACCCCCCCCCCCAGATACAAAGTTGCCTACAAGAAGGAGACTGGAGAGTGCAGGTTAGAGATCTCCATGACCTTTGCTGATGATGCTGGAGAATACTCTGTTTTTGCCAAGAACCAACTTGGAGAAGTTTCAGCCTCTGTCAGTCTGCTGGAGGAAGGTATGAAACCATCAGCGTTAATAAACCACAATGTTGTTGTGAGACCAGACAGGAAAGAGACACTGAATACTTTGTTTTTGTAACAGAGGCATACGAAGCATACATGAAGAAACAGGAAGCAACTGTGACAACCGAAGTGGCCATGGTGCAGGAGCCCACAGTGGGAGACGTTCCCCCAGCCGTCATTACAACCATGGAGCAAATGACCACAACCGTTATCTCAGGACAGGTAGGACCTTATTAGACCTTATTGACAGTGACTGAAAATCATGATTAAGAATGAGTTATAAAAAAAGTTCATCAAACATCTCGTCACATCTTCAGGAATTCCACCTTTCTGCCATTGAGCTGAGGATCATCCAGGAGATTGAGCTCCGTATCATGAGGATCACCTACAGAGAGCTGGTGACGGAGGACGGAGAGCTGATGGTGACAGCAGCAGAGGACGAGGCCGTGCAGCCGGCCTTTGACACTCCAGTCAAAAACTACAGGATCGTGGAGGGAATGGGCGTCACTTTCCACTGCAAGATGGCTGGAAAGCCACTGCCAAAGGTGTGAGGTCAAAATGTTGCAGAATAATGTTGGATGTAAAATAGTGTTCTGCACTAGTATGCTGATTATTAATAATCAGCATATCTCGGGGCACCAACCTGTCATCAGGGGCCGATAACCAAACTGACAAACTGAATTCAGTCTCAGAAGGAGCTCAAACATCGACTGTTATGAATCCAGCAGCTGAAACAACGACAGATTAGATTAGAATAGGATTTATTCACAGCAGTAATTATTTAAAATAACGATAGATTACAACAGCCACAGCAGTCACAATGGTGTGTGTGTGTGTGTGTGTGTGTGTGTGTAGGGGGAGGAGTTAGAGAGAGAGAGAGAGAGAGAGAGAGAGAGAGGGAACACGGCGGCGGGGTTACGTGGGTGACGTGCCTTTAGGAGCCAAGATGGCGGCGGAGTGACGTAGGCTACGCTCTCGCTGGAGCCAAAATGGCGACTCGTCGCGAGATGCGGTTAGCGTGAACAAAGGGGAAAGGGGGGGGCTTGAGATTTACGCGTTACCAAGGCAACCTCCGTGCCTCTTAACGGACGTGAGATCACGCGACCACACCCGACGGCAACTTTAATGTGTGTGTGTGTGTGTGTGTGTGAGAGAGAGAGAGAGAGAGAGAGAGAGAGAGAAAGAGAGAGAGAGACACGGAGAGTCCACAAAGATCGTCTCTACAGCTGATAATCACAATATAACTCCTCAGTAGCGGAGCCGGCAGACGGAGTCTACCGGGTCGGTATTGGCCCTTAAATAGTGATGATTGACTTAACAGCTGATCGCGGTGAACGACCGACAACAAGGAAACACAAATCTCAGCACTTATGAGTCACTTTAAAATACAGATACAGATACGGCTGCTCTATGCTAACTGTCTCTGCCCAGACATCAGCTTCTTACTTTTCGTTGCTCCGATCCTTCGGAGTTTGAAGGAGGAAGGAAAGATCCACTTCCGGTGTCTGGAGGTCGAGCGGTCCGGGCCTCTCTCTTCTGGCGGGGCGATGTGATGAGTTCCTCGGCGGCAGCAGGGGAAGATAACGGGTGGAAGACGGTTCACTTTAACAAAGTGGGCACGCTTGTCTTTACAGGATGTAAGATCAGCTGATGGCACAAAGATTTATGTCGGTCCAAAAAAGAAAAGAAAAACAACAACAGTCCGTGTGTTTCAGACTGTGACCTCGGTCAAACGTCTGAGGTGGTGTTGCTCCCTTCGGGGGGCCAGGTCATGGAGAGAGCTAGGAGTAGCTCTCTACTGTAACCGGTGCACTGGGAAAAAGCCCAGAGGAGGGTCTTTATTACCCGAATGACGTCACCGGGGACCCCTGCTGAGTGTGCCTGGAGGTGTGAATCGTGGGGGTGGTGGCGCCGTTTCCAAACGGTCAGCGTACTCCGGCTCAGGCTCTATGAGGGACATGTAGACCTCTCTACTGTTCTCTTCAGAGCACATGGAGAGATCCCATCATCAGCGTGTTTAAGTGTCCTTCAGTTTTGGAGAAGCAGCTTTGACTGATGAAGCTCAGACAGCTCTGTACTGTCCGATACTGAGAGGTCTTCTGCTTACATAAAATGATTCTCTGCCTTCTCCCAGATTGCCTGGTACAAAGATGGCGTGCGCATCAGTGCTGGTGGTCGATACCAGATGGAGGTTCTTCAGGACGGACGAGCCAGCCTTCGATTGCCCGTCGTTCTGCCCGAGGACGAGGGCGTTTACACGGCCTTCGCTGCGAACATGAAGGGAAACGCCGTCAGCTCTGGGAAGCTTTATATTGAGCCATCTGGAGCTGTATCTCCTCAGAGATACACACCACAGCCTGCAGTGCAGAGGATCAGGTAAGACTTCATGATGGAACATTAGATGAATATTGTTTATGAGGAGGCATCATGCTGAAAAGAACCAGGCCAACACGAAAGTTGGCCATCGACACGTTTTGAAGAAGTGCAACAGAAAGATAAAGAACTTACTGGACAAGATTAGTATTTGTAAAACGAACAGGAGATAATTGGCCAAATGAGCCACAATAAAATGTTTGTACAGCTGACAAAGAGCTGCATGTCCGTCATCATACTGACTCCTCTGTTCCTGTGTCAAATTAAACATTTTAACATATCGTACCTTATCACTGGTACCATCAGGTCCACGTCTCCCCGTTCTCTGAGCCGCTCTCCGGGCCGTTCCCCAAGCCTTTCTCCTGGACGTTCTCCTGCCCGCAGGCTGGAAGAGACAGATGAAGCTCAGCTGGAAAGACTCTACAAACCTGTGTTTGTCATGAAGCCTTCCTCATGTAAATGCTCTGAGGGGCAAACCGCCAGATTTGACTTAAAAGCAGTTGGCAGACCGATGCCTGACACTTACTGGTTCCACAATGGTGAGTAAAACATTGGTGATATCTTTACAAGCCATGTTCTCGAAAGTGATTTACTGATGACTTAAAATCTGTTTATTGCTTGCTTAGGACAACAAGTGGTTAGTGACTACACCCACAAGATAGTGATTAAAGAGGATGGTACCCAGTCCCTGATTATCGTCCCGGCCATGCCCCAGGACTCTGGAGAGTGGACGGTTGTGGCTCAGAACAGAGCTGGACGGACCTCTCTCTCTGTCACTCTCACTGTTGATGGTAAAATGGCTTTTACCTTTGAATATTCTGTGAACTGTCGTTGAATGCAACATACCTGTGGACATTTGAGGACTTTGCGTTTCTCTGACCATCAGTTTTCTTGCTCTCTCAGCTAAGGAAACCTTGGTGCGACCCCAGTTCACTGAGAAGCTGAGGAACATCAGTGTAAAGCAGGGAACTCTGGTTGAACTGGCGGTCAAAGCCATTGGAAACCCCCTACCTGACATCGTCTGGCTGAAAAACAGCGACATCATCACATCACAGAAGCACCCGCACATCAGGTATGTTTTTCCAATGGCCATATTAACTGTTTTCATTCTTCAACAACAGCAGTTAGGACTGGCTTGCTACCAAACTCACAGGTTTGGCAGTACCAGATAACATCTTATCAGTAATTTGTTGTAGTGGAACTTTAATAATCTTCAAAGCAACTATAATCTTTTTATTGCTTTCATCAAAAAAAAAAAAGAAAAGATGTTGTAACATAACAAATCTACCTTTCCAGGATCGAAGGAACCAGAGGAGAAGCCAAATTCCAGATTCCTTCAGCTTCAGGCTCAGACAGTGCCTGGTACACGGCTACAGCCATCAACAAGGCTGGTAGGGACACGACTCGCTGCAGAGTCAACGTTGAGGTGGACTATGCTGAACCAGAACCAGAGAGGAAGCTCATTATTCCCAAAGGAACCTACAAAGCCAAAGAAATCACTCCTCCAGAGGTCGAGCCTCTTCACATGCGATACGGCCAAGAGCAGTGGGAGGAGGGCGACCTTTACGACAAAGAGAAGCAGCAGAAACCTCTGTTCAAGAAGAAGCTGACCTCGGTCAGAATGAAGCGTTTTGGTCCAGCTCATTTTGAGTGCAGACTGACCCCTATTGGTGACCCCACCATGGTAGTGGAGTGGCTGCATGATGGCAAACCCCTGGCAGCTGCTAACAGGCTGCGCATGGTCAATGAATTTGGCTACTGCAGCCTTGACTATGAAGTTGCTTACGCTAGAGACAGTGGCGTCATCACCTGCAGAGCCACCAACAAGTTTGGAGTCGACCAGACTTCGGCCACCCTGATCGTCAAGGATGAGAAGGGTCTTGTTGAGGAAACACAGCTTCCTGAAGGCAGGAAGGGAGCGCACAGAATCGATGAGATCGAGCGCATGGCTCATGAGGGAGGACCCTATGGAGTCACAGCTGAAGAAGAAACTGAGAAAATGAAACCTGAAATTGTACTTCTACCAGAACCAGCTAGAGTGCTGGAAGGTGACATTGCCCGATTCCGCTGCAGGGTGACCGGGTATCCAGCTCCCAAGGTCAACTGGTACCTTAACGGACAACTCATCCGCAAAAGCAAGAGATACAGACTTCGTTATGATGGTATTTACTATCTGGAAATAACTGAAATCAAATCCTATGATTCAGGGGAGGTCAAAGTGGTAGCAGACAACAACTTGGGCTCAGCTGAGCACACCGTGAAGCTGGAGATTCAAGAGAAAGAGGACTTCAGAACTCATCTGCGCCGCGCTCCTGAGGCTAAGGCTCCAGAGGCTGCACCCGAAACTGGAAAAATACCATTCGAAGTGGTGAAGGCTGAGAAACCTACGGATGAGTCTCAAGTAAAAGAGGTGGTTAAGCTCAAGAAAGCCCACCGAATCGTCCATGAAAAAGCCACAGAGGAGTCTGAGGAGCTGAGGAGTAAGTTCAAGCGCAGGACCGAGGAAGGCTATTACGAGTCTATCACTGCGGTGGAGCTTAAGTCACGTAAGCGGGATGAGTCCTATGAAGACCTGCTAAAGAAAACAAAGGAAGAGCTGCTTCACCACGCCAAGGAGAAGGAGGAGGCTGAAAAGAAGAAGGAGGAGGAGCGTCGCAAAGTCACAGCTAAACCACTGAAACCAGAGAGGGTGAAACTCTCAGCCAGTATGGAAGCGCCAAAGATCCTGGAACGTATCACAAGCCAGACTGTTGCACAAGGTGATGAAGTCAAGTTCAGAGTCAGAGTCGTTGGCAGACCAGAACCTGAGTGTCAGTGGTTTAAAAATGGTGTCCAGTTGGAGAAGTCGGATCGTATTTACTGGTTCTGGCCTGAGGATCATGTGTGTGAACTGGTGATCAGAGATGTCCGAGCCGAGGACTCTGCCAGCATCATGGTCAAAGCCTCAAACACTGCGGGAGAGACCTCAAGCCACGCTTTCCTGCTGGTGCAAGGTAACAACCTCCCAAAACTGATCTGTAATTCCAGGACATTCAAAATGTGTATTTTCTAACAAGGATTTTGTTGATATTTTTGCAGCAAAGCAAGTCGTCACTTTCACACAGAAGCTGGAGGACGTCAACGCTAAAGAGAAGGACACCATGGCTACCTTTGAGTGTGAGACCAATGAGCCTTTTGTCAAGGTCAAATGGCTGAAGAACAATGTAGAGATCTTCTCCGGTGACAAATACAGGATGCACTCTGACAGAAAGGTCCACTTCCTGTCAGTGCTGGTCATCAACATGAAGGACGATGCAGAATATACCTGCAAGGTCATAGACGATGACGTCAGGACAACTGCCAAGCTTCACGTTGAAGGTGGGTTCAGTCACATTGAAGCTTAAACACAAATTTAATCTCAGCCACAGTTGAAACTTTTGAGATTTTCTGCAAATCTTGAAAAAAATCTAATAAAAACTGATTTTATTGTTGTTGTGACGTAACAACTTTTAAACGTATACACATTTCCATACCTATGAACTAATGTTCACAAATCTGGTGAGGCAGCTCAATGCCAGATGTGCCTTTTCTTTTTTAAACCCACGCATTCCAAAAAAGATACAGCACCAACACGGTCGTGGAAACTTGATATGATATGATTCTGGACACTCAGGTGTCTGATATGTTTTTTTCCCATGCATCCAAGTATTTGACTGCCTCTTACTGAAACTGTGGATAATGATGTACCACCTGTATTATGCCTTAACAGGAGCTCCCCTGGAGATGCTGAAGCAGCTGGAGAGCACCGAGGTGCCTGAGACGTACACCGCAGAGTTTGAGTGTCTGGTGTCTCGTGAGGACGCTGAGGGCAGCTGGTTCTTCGAAGGAAAGCTGCTTTCACCCAGCAGTAAATACGTCATGTCCTCCCGTCGTGGAAGACACACCCTGTCTGTCAAAGAAATCAGGAAGGAGGACCAGGGCAAATACTCCTTCAAAGTGGGCGAGTTCACAACAAGCGCCTCACTCAAGATGAAACGTGAGTTTTGGGAGAAAGTATAAGTTGTCCATCCTCAACTATTGGTCAGACATTTAGATAAAGATCTTCTGAGGGTATGCCTGGAAGATTGAACCTGTGGTGCCACTGTTGACCATGGTTTTCCCTAGATTGATATGAAATGCACCGAGAATGGCATCAGAAGATGAACCTTCATGACATTTTGCGAGCACACTTGACGTGAATGACAAGTTACTTCTTGAAAAAACCTTTGTCAGGCATCTTTTTTTATTGTAGTGTAAAGAACAGTTGACTCAAAGGAAATTCCGCCTGATGTAGCCAGTGACTAACGGGCTTGTCTGATGTTTCAGTGCGTCCGGTCACCCTGATGCAGCCATTGACCGACCTCACAGTCTGCGAGGGCGATATTGCTCAGATGGAGGTCAAGTTCTCCCAGGAGAACGTTGAGGGAACCTGGATGAAGAACGGCCAGCCCATTACAGCCTCCAACCGTGTCCACATTGTTATTGACAAACAGATCCACAAACTCCTGATTGAAGACACCAACAAGGAGGACTTGGGCGTGTACTCATTTGTTGTTCCCGCTCAGGAAATCTCAACCTCAGCAAAGCTGATCATTCAATGTAGGTCACTTCAGAAGCACACAGCTTTTTAGAATTCCAAAGTAAAATGTCACAACCAAAATTCTTGTCTTTTGGTTTGTAGCTATTGGTGTGCTGATACCACTGAAGGACGTGTCCTCCATCGAGGGAACAAAAGCTGTTCTGGAGGCCAAAATCTCAGCTCAGGACATCAGCTCAGTCAAATGGTACCACAACGACAAACTGATAACGCCCAGTGACCGAATCCAGATGGTGGCCAAGGGAGCCAAGCAGCGTCTGGTCTTCACCAGGACCTTCGCCTCTGATCAGGGAGTCTACAAACTGGTGGTTGGCCGAGCCAACACCAGCTGCAGATTTACTGTTGAGAGTAAGTTACATAGAAAACAACTGGGGGAAGGGTGAACATGTGTAACTCAAATTAGTCTTTTTGATTTGGACAACCCTTAATAATAACTGATGTGAACATGAGAGACGATTGGTTGATCATTAGTTGACCTCCTGTTTCATCCCAATAGCGGTACAAATCATGACACCAATGAAGGACAAGGAGTGCTCAGAGTCAGAGAACGTCACCTTTGAAGTTGAGGTCTCTCATCCAGGCATCGATGCCTTCTGGACTTTCAAAGAACAGCCACTCAAAGCTGGCGCCAAATATAAGATGGAATCCAAGAACAAGCGCCACACCCTGACAGTCATGAACGCGATGAAGGATGAGGAGGGCAAGTACATGTTTGCAGCTGGTGAGAAGGTGTGCAGTGCTTCTCTCACTGTTACAGGTAAACCAGTTTATATTTAATTACGTTTACAAAGAAAAATTCAGCAACACTGGGACTGCGTTAACCAAAAGGAACCATCTCCTGTCACCAGGTGGTGCCATCAAGAAACCTCTGCGTGATTTGGTGGTGGCTGATTCCCAGACCGCCCTTCTGGAGTGCGAGGTTGCCAACCCTTCTGCAGAGGGCAAGTGGCTGAAGGACGGCCAGCCCGTTGACTTCAGTGAAAATGTCGTGAGTGAGGTGAAAGGTGCAATCAGACGCCTTGTCATCATCATCACCAAGGCCACCAATATTGGAGAATATACCTATCAGGTTGCTACCTCCAAGACGTCTGCCAACCTGAGAGTTGAGGGTAGGTCCAGATTTTATGACTCATCTGTTTGAATCCCTCATAAAGAAACCAATGATATCAATAGTGTGTGAACTTTATATTCACAAAAATATGGAATTATATATCCAGCTATCAAAGACTAAGACCCAATAATCTAAATGTTTTGACTATATACAGCATCTGAACAAAAATAGCACAAACTCTTAATCTGTGTGTTGTATCCTGAACTCAGCGTCCCGCTTTCCTGGATGAATCACTGAATAAAATGTGTAAGACAACGCTCTTTTTTCCAAGTAGCCCAGATCATGACGAATCCATCTCTGGACATTAGCTAACCAGCATTCTTCCAATAATGACTTGGTTTCATGGCACAGTTCAATCACAGCGACAGCTCGCATTAACACACAAATGACAGATGGCCTGTTTGACGTCTGTCCCCACAGCTGTGAAAGTCAAAAAGACCCTCAAGAACCTGAATGTGGTGGAGACTCAGGAAGCTGTGTTCATTCTGGAGCTGACTCACGAGAATGTGAAGGGGGCCCAGTGGATCAAGAACGGAGTCGAGATACAGCCCAGTGACAAATATGAGATCAGTAGCCAAGGCACAGTTCACACCCTGAAGATCAAGAACTGCACCACTCAGGACGAGTCTGTTTACTCTTTCAAACTGGGAAAACTGTCGGCTAATGCCAGACTCAACGTTGAAAGTAAGAACCAGCGATTTAAAACACTTTCATCTGTCAAAATGACCAGATGTATGACTCCAACAGTTACACAATAAACTGTAAAACCATGAACTATTTTCTCACAGCCATCAAGATCTTGAAGAAACCAAAGGATGTGACATCACTGTTGGGTGCAACAGTTTCATTTGAGGTTGGGATCTCTGAGGACAATATCCCCGTGAAATGGATGTTTAACAACACGGAGCTGAGGCCAAACGAGCACTACAGCATGATCTCTGAGAGGAAGAACCACAAACTGACCGTTCAGAATGTGGACAACAGCAAAGAGGGGGTGTACACTGCGGTGGTGGGCCACCTGCAGTGCAACGCTCGCCTCACCGTTGAGTGTGAGTGTCACCATTGTTCTGCTGATCAGAGATTTAACAGTTGTATCACCTGCCAGTAAAAGGAAATGCTACCGCTGCTGTACAGTTAAATCTGGATGTAATTATTCAATTTCTTTGTTTGTGTTTTGGAGGTTAAATGAGTTGAAACTGAAATTTTCTCTTTACGTCTTCTGCTCAGCTCTGCGAGTCACCAAACCCATGAAGAGCGTGAAAGTCCCAGAGACTCAGGTGGCCTCGTTCGAGTGTGAGGTTTCTCACTTCAACGTCCCGTCCACGTGGCTGAAGGACGGCGTGGAGATCGAAATGAGCGAGAAGTTCAGGATCGTGGTCCAAGGAAAACTCCACCAGCTGAAGATCATGAACACCAGCAAGGACGATTCTGCAGAGTACACCTTCATCTGCGGGAACGACAGAGTCTCCGCCACGCTCACCGTCAGCCGTAAGTTTCTCACCTTTGCTACAGTGAAGCTAATTTACAGAGAGAGTCAATTCATCTCAAAAACTGTCTCAGAACCTTAATGAAGCTCAACGTTCAACCTGTTGTAAAGTCAGGAGTTTCCCCTGATATGAGTCCAGCCATCACAAAACAAGGTTCGGTCAGATGAGTAGTAGTGACACACTTCTGTCCTGTAAGCATCAGAGGAACTAACCATTCGTTTCGCTTTTCAGCTATTCTGATCACAACGATGCTGCAGGACCTGAACGCTCAGGAGAGAGACACGGTCACTTTCGAAGTGAACATTAACTATGAGGGCATCACGTACAAATGGCTGAAGAATGGTGTGGAGATCCGGTCCACGGACAGATGCCAAGCTCGCTGCAAACAGCTCACACACACTCTGAGCATCAGGAACGTTCACTTTGGAGACAGTGCTGAGTACACCTTCAAGGCAGGCTCTGCAGTGACAACGGCCAAACTCTATGTTGAGGGTAAGATCTTTCTTCTGGGGTGTCGACCAAAACCTATTAACTAACTGACTGTAGAATTTCAAGAGCTTTCCAGGTCATATACGCCCTGAAGGGTCTGTTGGATCCTGGCTTTATAAAACTATAAAGCCACCAACTTACCTGAGCTGAGAGCCTCTGAAAGGACCTCCATGATGTGTGATCACTCTTACCGCCTTAATTACCACTCGAAGCCCAGAACCTTCCTAGTGAACATTACAACCAAATGACTTCCTGCAACTATAAAGTACCAGTTGTTATATTTCAAACTTGTGCGTTTGTTTGTTTTTTGCGTCTTGTATTTGAACCATCCAGAGTTTTTCGGGGGAGTTTAATGGTAAAAATGTAATCTCTACAATCCCTCAGAAATGAATGTGAAGGTTAGATATGTTCACCAGTGCCTGTTTAAGTAAAATGGTTGATTATGTGTTTTTCCTCTGCAGCTCGTGTGGTTGAGTTCACCAAACACCTGAGGGACCTGAAGATCACAGAGAAGAAGAGGGCAACTTTTGAATGTGAGGTTTCTGAACCAAATGTCCAAGTGATGTGGATGAAGGACGGTCAGGAGCTGGAGATGTCTGACAGGTGAGGTTCTTATTCTTCAGGCTTAATGATGCCAACTGGACCTCAATCATGAAAACTAACTTCTCTCCTTTTCTGCAGATATAAAATGACCTCGGATGAATATGTGCACCGTCTGGTTCTGCCGTCGGTGCGCCTGTCTGATGCTGGAGAATACACCGCTGTGGCCGGATCCAGCATGTCCAAGGGTCACCTGGGAGTGGAGGGGCGGGACATCAGAATTTCAGAGCCCACTAGCAGCAACATCACGGTCAGTTCACAACCTCAAGATTTTCCCGGATCTTAGAATTTTTAGATGGTTTAATTTGGTCAAAGAACATCTGAAACCTCCAATCGGCTGAAGGCAAAATGTTCCTAACACATTCAAAAACTGAAAACTACAAGAATCTTATCTCCCAGGATTCAGGCTAACTCATTTTCTGCTTTGATAGGTTGTTGAGAAACAGAGAGCGACCTTCGAGTTTGAGGTTGATGAGGACGACGTGGAGGGTCGGTGGATGAGGAACGGCATGGAGATCCAGTTCTCAACGGAAGAACGTTTCAACTACGCCACCATCAGGAAGCTCCACCGCCTCACCATTTCGGAGACCTTCAGGAGCGACGCTGGGGAGTACACCTTCTTAGCTGGCAAGAATAGAAGCACCATGAACCTTCATGTCAGACGTGAGTCATTGATGAGTCTGCTGACGTTACAGTTGCACTACAGTGAACTGGACTGTGGAGAGTTTCTCTGGATAGAAAAGGACAAGAAAAAACATAGCTTTAGTCTTTATACTGATTCATTGTTGAGATAATGATTCTAACCAATGAGGCAGCGCTTTTCTTACCTCAGTTCTGTACAGCCCTTGATCTCTGATCTCTCTCCTGATTGGAGGACGAAGTGAACTCACCTTCCTCTCTTCCTGCCTCCAGTGCCAGAGCCTCCTCAGATTGTCCGACAGATGCAGCCACAGACAGCCATGTCAGGTCGTTCAATTCGCTTCTCGGTGCAGGTGAGTGGCCTTCCGCAGCCTCAGGTGTCCTGGTACAAGGACTCCCAGGCTCTGTCCACCAGCTACAAGTGCAAGTTCCTCCACGACGAAGACGAGCACACACTGCTGCTGCTGGAAGTCTTCCCCGAAGACGCCACCATCTACAGCTGTTTGGCCAAGAACGACTATGGAGAGGCGACAAGTTCTGCCCCTCTCACCGTGGAAGGTATGTTGGTCCGGAGCATTTCACCTTTTTTTATACATCATCTCAAAGCAGGCGGTCCTGGTCTACCAAGATCTGGTTCGGGTTCTACTCAAGACAAACAGGAAAATGTTGGAAAACATAAATATATGAAATCAACTGTAAAAATTAGCAAACGAAATTTTTTGGATACTAAAATTTAGCTGTAGCTATGCTACCTGTAACAATCATGTCATAAAATCTGAGAATTTTGGTTTTGAGTCTTTTGTGTTTTTAATTTGGTTTAGTTCTGTTTCCATGAACCTTTTTTAGATTTTATGTTCTCTAACAGATTCAGGGGTTACAAAAGGTCAAAGTCTGAGCCTCAAATTATTCATGAAAATTAAAAAACTTCAACATTAAACTAGGTGAATAACTTTATTGCTTAGTCAAAACTGATCGGTGATCTTGTCTTACAGTTCCTGAGGTGGTTGAAACTGTGACCCAGGTCCCCCCTCCAGTCCTGATCACCCCTCTTAAGGACATCCTGGTCTATGAGGGACACCCTGCTCAGTTCCAGTGCACCGTGTCAGGGGAAGGTAGAGACTCATCTCCTTGTTAGTCTTTATCTGAACCAGGGTTTGGTCTCTATCTGGACCTGGGTTCGTTCAAGATGTTTAAGTCTGCTGATATTTAAATTCTGACTTTTAAACTAAGTTGTATTATAAAAAAAAGAAAGACATCATGTGACAAGTGATCCCATTCCTGACTGGATGAACTATGTGTCCAGACCTGCAGATTTCTTGGTTCTGGAACAACAGAGAGGTCAGACAGTCGGACATCTTCACGATGTCTCGTCATGGAAACACCTGCCAGTTGAACATTTCCAGAGTCCGCCCCAATCACGAAGGAGAGTTTTCTTGTGTTGCCACAAACACGTCAGGAATGGTCACATGTGCTGCGACCCTGAATATTGATGGTGAGTTTTTCAGATGTTCATGTTCTGAAGATGTTCAGATCAAACCGTCACTGTCAGACCTTCGCACTCTGCATGAGCTCCAACACTGAACATCCTTTGCCGCCATGTTCAATCACAGATGCTCTGATCTTCTGTTCACTGAGGGTAACCAAGGCATTTGTTATCGATCCAACCTTTTTAATCACAGTTATACCAACTGGACCAATCAGAGCATCCCCACCTGTGTTTCCTCCTTCCCTCCAGAGCTAAAGCTACATGATGTGCAGCATGAAGTGTCTGTTGAACAAAAACACCTAAACCAATAAAAAGTTCCGTAGTCCATCAGGATCTTAGAAATCCTTCAATTTTATCACCTCCATTCATGTTTAGCAGAACCTGGGGAAACTGTCAGCTTTATCACAAGTAAAGAAATAGTAGAATCTGATGACAAATATTTATCCTGATTATTGACAATTATTTATTCTTAAATCCTAAACTACTGAATTTCATCTGGCTTTGCTTCTTAGCTAACAAGTGAACAAGTGGAACAACCAAAGGAACATTTCAGCTTGTTAAAAGATGCCAAGAAAATGGACATCAGTTCAATGTCTGCGTCTAGTACAGAGAACTGTGAAAAATACAAGATTTTCAATAACCCCTAATCTCATTCTTTTCTAACCAGAGGAAAACTGTCAGCCAGAGATGCTCTTTGACACTTTTTGAAATGGGTGACTGCCGTCTAGCTTGGGTTAGTTTAGCACAACCACACTGCAGGGTTAGGTTAGGGTTAGAAATGCACCTTTATTTCTGATTTATGTCCCACACTAATCATGTTTTACTGCACAAACTGAGAGTCAGGGGCTGAATTTCTAAAATTAAAATGAATCAGTTGTTATTTGTCTAGCTAAATCTCTGATATGTTGATTCTGATCATGTGACCAACAGTCAAACTGACTGCAGCTTTGTGCTGGTTCAGTTTACCTCCTTACAGGTGATAATCTTACAGGTTTCTGTCCAAGATGCATGAAGTCTCCTCCGTCTTTATTCAGACATGTCCTCACTTCAGAGCATGAACTGCGGAAATGTAGTTTTCCTGGTTCTTCACACTCGAGCACAGACACAAGCCAAAGCTTTTTATTGTTTATTAGACGTTTTGGCTCCAGTCGAACTTGCATGATTGACCAAGGAAACCAGCCACTGTCTACCCCCTCACTGATCCTGACTGATCCTCAAGCTCCACTCCAACTGCACCAAACCAGCTGCTACACAGTAACCTGAAGAAGTCACCAGATTGATGTGTTGACCTAATTCTTCTACTCTTTTTACTGCCCAGAT
Organism: Remorina albescens; assembly: GCA_034769265.1. Lineage (NCBI taxonomy): Eukaryota > Metazoa > Chordata > Actinopteri > Carangiformes > Echeneidae > Remorina > Remorina albescens. Next base: position 25,095,635 of record CM068481.1, on the reverse strand, counting down.
GACAAAGCCTTAGCTAGAGTGAGGAGCGCTGGGGCTGAGACTCAGATCAGTCGGAGGCTGGAGGGGTCCAGCTCGCTGTCGGTGGGACAAACCACCCACAGTGTTGAGTTTTCTGAAACCGTCTCTGAGAGTTCCTCCGTGTCGTGGAGGACGGTTGAGATTAAGGAGGCGAGTGTGAGCTCGGTGGAGATGAGCTCTGAGTGCAGCTTTGATATCAAACTCTCAGCCAGCCCCAGAATGCTGATGGAAATGAGCGATGTCCAGGTGAAAAGTGGCGAGATGGCCGAGTTCAACTGCTCGTTTGATGGTGAGCCCTTCATCAGGGTGGTTTGGGATCATAACGGCCAGAGCGTGGTGGACACGGAGCGGGTGAGGAGCTCTCAGAGCGGGGGTTTGTTTTCCCTGGTTATCCAGGGTGTTGTTGTGGCGGACGAGGGCGTGTACCGCTGCACTGCCACCAACCAACACGGCCAGAACAGCTCCTCCGCCCAGCTCACTGTTGAAGGTGGTTAATCTTTCTCTTTTTTTTAATCAGTCTGTCTCTCCATCTGGTCCATCTCGCCTTTCCATTGCTACTTCCTGCTTTGCCTCCCCCCTCATACTTTAATATTTTTCTGACAGTGTAATAGAATAACAGGCTCTGTAGTCCAGTTGCCTCCTTCCTGCTGTTTCCAGCTTCGCCTCGCTAACGTCATCGTTCATCTTACTAAACCCTGTAGTGCTTAGAGTCATGGCATTATACTCTCTGACCCCTAATTACTCTCCCTAACTTTATTCTCACCCAGCTAAAGAAGCAAATCTCAAAGCTGAAACCCCCATCCCCACCGATTCTGTGCGTAAAGTGTCTCAGGCAGACAGGGAGACCCCTAGAGACCCCCCCCACCAAGAAAAACAGGAGGCAATTGAGAAGCTGGGACTGTTGCCTCCATCTTCCCAGAGACCTTACAGCTTCATCAGCCACCTGCTTTTCCCTGATGTCGGACCTCATGACAAGCAAGGTCAAGGCCTCTCCGGCTGCCCCGAGTTCCTGATCAAACTGCCCCGGGCGCTGTTGGTCCCAAACCGAGGCAGCAGCTCCTCTTGTTGCGTTATGAAGGGGGTTCCCACTGCGTTTGTCATTTGGCTTTACAACCATTTGAATGTTGAGGATTCTGTGTCTTACTCTCTGAAACATGACGGCCCCCTGTGCTATGTCAATCTTAACAATGTGGGACCCGGACAAGGGGGCTCTTACACTTGCAAAACCGTCAGTTCAGCTGGGAAAGCTGAGTGCAGGACGGTGACGAAAGGTTGGCATCTGCATGCTTTTGGTCCTTCTGCTCACTTGGGCTCCACTCGGCCCACCACTCAACCACACTGCTTTCCACCTACACAACCATCAAAGGCACACAACTCAACAAGGTCTTAACCACCATGTTCAGGTCTCTGACCTTCTGTCTGCCTTCTGCTTTACTGACAAAACCTTGGAAGAGATAAAGAGAGGGGTACTCATAGCACTGAGCATTTCACTCGAAGCCACAGGTGCTGACACTAAACAGCAACAGAAGCATGACTGTCAGATACAAGACAAAAGAAAGTGATGATATGGATGCACGACTTGTCACTGATTCTAACAGTCTTGCATCATATGAGTCTTGTTCAGTTGTGGGAGTGTTTTTAATTTGTTAATGTTTGTGTCTTCACAGTAACTACAATGGAGCAAGAACCTATGATTCAAGAGGAAGTGAAAGGTAAATACTGTTTCCTGTCTGCAGGAACTTTTTTCCATGTTTTGTCGAAAAAGGTTTTCTTTATGATTGGGAAGAAGCCAAATAGATTTATCTGGAACGAAGAATCTGAAAAAATTCATTTTTCTCTGTTGCTATTTTTGGCCCTACAACTCTGAAACAGATAAGTGGTAGAAGATGAATGATTGGTATTTTTGGATTTTCTCTTTCACTTTGAAATGTCTTTCATGCTCCTAAATGTCGTTAATATATATAAAAAAGCTTAATTTGTAAGATCCTTTCAGGGCATTAAACCAAATCCAATGGTTTTTCAGACTAGGCAGGTAGTTTGGGAAACAGTTTTAATAATATAAAGCAGATGCTTCCTGTGGTAGATTAAAACTTCTTTTTTTTTCATTCACCTGAAAATCACATGTAACATTCCTGTAGATGTGTAAGTCCTTCTGTTGTCAGTGTGTTCAATCTCAACTTACTTTAAACTGTTATTATCCTGCTCAGCCTTTTCTAGCTCAACCATCACGGTGGAAGAGGAAACACAGGACTCTTACTACACAGGCTTAAAGCTACCAGACAAAACCAGAACACTTGAACTCGAGCCTGAGTCTAAACGCTACTCCAGCACTCTGGAGAAGAAAAAAGAAAAACCAGTTTTCCTCAGCGAACTTTCTCCTTCATCTGTGACTGTCGGAGAAAACGCTGTGTTCACTGTAAAAGTGTCTGGTTTCCCTAAACCCGCTGTTCGATGGTCCCACAACGGACAGACCATCACCAGCTCCTCCGTCTACACATTGATTCAAGAGCAGGACGAGCATAGTTTAGTCATTCATATGGTTCAGAGGGAGTTCGAAGGGGAGTATTCCTGTACGGTCAGTAATAGATTTGGTCAGTCCACTTGTACATCTTATCTGCATGTTCGGCTAAAGGAGCCAGAAAAAGAGGAAACTCTGGGAAAACCCCCAGAATTCATTAAAACAATAAAGTCTGTCCAGTCGTCCGAGGGAGGTCAAGTTTTCTTTCGGTACACTGTGACCGGAGATCCGCTCCCTGATGTTCAGTGGCTCAAAGGCAGCTTTCACGTTCAGCCCAGTGGGTTCTGTATCATTATGAACAATCCAGATGGATCTGGTTTTATTAATATTAAGGGGGTCAAAGAAGAGCACAGTGGCATCTACACCTGTAAGGCCTCCAACCAATATGGGGAAGCGTCTTGTACGGCTGAGCTGCTGGTGGTCCTGCAGAAGGTTCAGGAAGAGCACACAATGGTCGAGAAAACTAAAGGGCTGAAGATATCCATGACTGAACAAATGGCAGGATCTCGGTTACACCAGAGAAGAACCCAGTCTGATCAGATGATTTATACCATTAGCACAGAGGACCGTCAGATTATTCCCAGTGAGGAGGTAGGAACCCTCACAGAGATCGATATCTCTGCTGCCACGCTTCATCGAGAGCAGCTCACTCGCCAGGCCGCAGTGCTGCAGTCTCATGAAATACAGGAAAGGGTTTCCTTAGCTCCTGCCCCCCCACCTCAGGCCTCAGCTGTTCCAATGAAACAGCTCCACATGGCGACGTTCTTATCTTCAGTCCAGGAGAGACACAAGATCACAGAGCAGCACTCTGAACGCATTCTCAGCCCTGAGGTCGTGGAACTTGAGTTAGCCAAAGAGCAGCCTTCCAAGCTGATGTCGGCCACATCTGAAGAGGTGGTTTCGCTCACCACAGTGAAAGCTGGGGCCTTGACAGACCAGGAACCTGAGCACACGAAGACCTTGACTGAGCCCAGGCAGCTTGTTAGCAGTCACCAGGTAGAGACGGCTCTACCCATTCTAAATGAAACTTATGGTGTCTTGCACAGACCAGAGGAGGAGAGGAGTTTCAGAATCACAGAGGGGGTGAAGCTTTTATACTCAGCTCAGTCTGCAGGACAGCTGCCCATCACAGAAAGACATGTCAAACCTTTGCCTAATTTAGATGTAGCTACAAAACCACTCACTGAAAAAGAGCAGTCCAAACCAGTGGTGCTACCAGTCAATGAAACTAGAGTTACTTTGGTAAAAGAACAAACATTTGAAACACAAAGACCAGAGCAGGACAGGATCACTCCAGAAAAAGACATAGTATGTAATACAGCTATCGTTGCTGAAGAGAAATATGAGCTCCAGGCTGAATGCACAGGCCAGGTGGCAGATTTATCATCCTCTGTGAGTCTACAGCCTCAGCGAGAGGGAGAAAGACTCCTGAACCTGCAGGTCATCAGTGATCAGGACGTGTTACAGTCTGAGGGAAGGTTCAGTGCAGAAAAACCCTTTACACATCAGGCAGAGGGGAGAAAAAGTCCAATTCTGTTACATTCAGTGACCCAAGAAGAGCAGCCGACTGTGGTTTGTGAGGCAACTTCAGAGTTTGCAGCAAGGACTGATGCCACATCAGTTCGGCCAAAGAAAGAGCTACCACCGAGAAAATACCTGCAGTCAATCCACTCTCCATCAGTTTTACCAAAGGAAGGTTTACTCACCTTTACTGAACCCAGCAAACAGGTGGCCACACAGATACAGGAGAAGATCCGACGGAATGCAGCAACCTCAGAGGAAAAAAAACCGATCACAGCAGATTATCACAAAGACCTGGATTTGACAGTGAATGGGGTGCAGTCGCAGCTTCGAACAGAGACCAGACCTGCCAACATCCTGGCGATCTCCTCTCAACCCATGGAGCTGCCAAAGGAGACGCCTTTTACTGCGGAAGTGAAGCAGCAGCGAGCACTTGTCCAGAAAGAGGATCACTGGAATATCATGCACTCTTTGAATGTCACTGATACCCAGATCTTTGAGGAAGGTCACACCACTGGTCTTGAAAATGATGAAAAATGTATGCCCAAAATGAAAATTGAGCCAAAAATTCCCAAAAAGCCTGTTTTCATAGAGGAGAAGGCTATTTCTACTGAAAGCTGTACTATATTAGAAGCAGCTGACCAGGACTTTGCAGTCCAGATCCACGAGGGTCAGTCACTCCGACAGTCAGTGCTGCTTGAAGAAAAGCAGGTCATTGTCGGAGAACATTCACGTGATATATACGAATCCAAGGGTTCATCTGTCAGCATCATGACGCAGCCCAAACGAGTTCTGTTTGTCCACGAATCCCAGGAAACTGAAATTCTACCAAAGGAACTCAACTTTGTCATTCAGATCCCTAAACCGTCCAGTCTGAATATACGGCATCAGCTCAGGGATGCTCTTCAGTCTGCTGTGGCCAGAGAACAGCCAATCCTTCTAGCTGATGTTGTAGTGAAGTTAGAGGCTGTGGAGGTCCAGGAGGTGAAGGCTGGGTGGGAGCCCAAACACGTCACTAATACATATCTGATCACAACACCCGGTGCTCCCTTAGAGATCACACTGTCCTTTGAGGGTGAGTACCCTCAGACAGCTGACCTCAGGTCTGAACTCCAGGTCGCCCTGCATGCCATGGTTTTCCATGAGCATCAGAGTCTTAAATCAGAAGAACCTGGTACTGTGCAGATTGAAAAGCCTGAGAAAGCCCAGGTCAGGTCAGCCCCCTCTAAAGAGCTGTTGTCCTCGGTGGTGGACACTGTTATCACGGCAGAAAGTGCAGTTAGTTTTCCCCCCGCAGTGTCACATTCTGCAGCCATAAAAACTGAATCCAGGGCATCTTTCCAGAGCGCAGCAGTCCAGAGTCAGTCTGAGATCCACACGTCCGAGCAGGTGAGCAGGGAGACAGTAAAGGTGGAGAAGGATGTCGCCTGTGTCGCTCTGGGCCAAGTTGAAGAACAAGTGGACCTTTTTGTCCACAGAGAAACAAGAGAGGAGTATCTTTCAGAGGCGATTATGATCAGCGAGTCCTCAGACAGTTTGCTAGATTATCCCGTTGTCGTCGACTCCCTGGATGATGTTTGTGCTGAGGAAAACAGCAGGGCCATTTTTTCCGTCACAATAAAGTACGTCACTAAAGTAAACTGGTTTTTCAATGGGCAACTTGTGAAATCTGGCAAAGAGTTCAAGTGTTCCAAAGACCACGACACATACACACTAGTTATCAACAGAGTTGTGAAGGAGAAGCATCAAGGAGAATATGTCTGTGAAGCTGAGAACGAAGTCGGCAAGACGACAACTTCTTCAAGACTCACTGTGGTCTCAAGAGGTTTGATGATGGACAATTCTTTGATATCATCATCAACTAACGTCACACATCAGTCAACTTCACATTCTGTTGTCTGCAAACCTCAAACTGCACACGATCCAGAGCGATCCTTTGAGTTAAATGTTGAAGAAGTCAAACACTAAATTAGCCGGTTTGAGGTTTTTCCAGAAAACAGAAGAGTAAATCTTAACTTTTTCTCACAGCTCACCCCCCCCCCCCATAGCCCCTCCTGGTTTTTTCCAAGACATCACTTTTGATTCCATTTCTTTCGACCTCCATCCTTCCTCTTTCCTGCTCCATCCTTCTTTGCATGCTTTCTCTCTTAAGGCAGAACTTCTGTTCATCATGTCTTCAATCTAAAACCATCTTCCTCCTCCAGGATTAACTTTGTGTTTGTCACTTTCCATCCAAGGTTCACTGCATCAGCACCTCCAGTAGAATCTTTCCTTTTTGCTTCACTTAGTTTAGCTTTATTTACTTTGTCTTTTTCTCTTTTCTTCTGAAACAGTGAAACCTGTGTTCAGGCACAGGATTGTCCCGATGGAGGTCAACGTTGGCAACTCTGCCAAGTTTGAATGTGAAACTGAGGACGCTCCAAACTTGAATTTCAAGTGGTTCAAAGACGGACAGCCCATCAAAGAGGGTGAGAAGTATAGGATTATCAGTCGCTTAAGCACTTCCTTTCTGGAGCTTCTGGCCACCACCAAGGACGACAGTGCTGAATACTCCTGCAAGGTGTCCAATCAGCACGGCAGTGATGAATGCTCCGCCTCCCTCCATGTGACAGGTAAGGAGCGACACGTTTCCTTCTCCACTGCTGGTTGAGTTATAAGCTTTTTTTGGTGACGTAAATGCGGTTAATTTTTTTTTCCACAAGGTCTCGTCTGATGTTTTTCGCTGCGGTTTTGACACCTACTGCTTGAGATTTTCCTTCTGGCTTGTTCTGTTGTTTAGAACAGATTTTGGTTCATGCAAACGATCAGGGTTTAACATCTCACCACTAACGTCTTTCTCTTTTTCTTAATTCTTATAGAGCAATACCCTCCTGCCTTTGTAACTAAACCTGATCCTCAAATTGTGTATGTTGGTAAGAAGGCAGTGATACAGTGTGTGATAACAGGATCTGCTCCTGTCAATGTTGTTTGGCTCAAAGACAACCAGGCTTTGTCCGAAGTGCCGACACATTTCCAAATCTCTTGTGAAAAGAACAAACACACTCTTGAGATACCCAGACTAGAGGCAGCTGACGAGGGGCTGTATGTTTGCAAAGTGTCCAATAAAGTTGGGACAGCTGAGTGCAGCACGGAGCTGCGTGTTGTTGATAAGCCCAACTTTGTAAAGCCCCTGGGTCCCATCGCTGGCGTGGTGGGAGCTCCTCTGCACCTGGAGTGTCAGGTGGATGAGGACACTGGAGTAACTGTGACGTGGACCAGAGATGGTAGAAAAGTCCACCCGTCTCCAGACTGTAAACTGTCTTTTGAGGATAAGACGGCTTCCCTTGATATCCTAAAGACCACACTGAAGGATTGTGGAAATTTTGTGTGTACAGTGACAAATGAAGCTGGGAGTGCAACTTGCTCAACCTCGGTGAAGGTTCAAGGTAAGAGCTGTCTACTTCATTGTTGTGGACTCTGAACACTGAAATGTGATGTGCAGCACTGAAAATGAACTTAACCTTATTCTGTGGTGATTTCACTGGTATGAATGCACCTCCAGCTCTTCTTTTCTCTTTCCTTTCATTTCTTGGTTGGTGTTTGTTAAATGACCTCTTTGACCTCATGATGGCTCTTTCACCCACACGCCTCTCCAGAGCCCCCGGCCTTTGTAAAGAGGCTGGAAGCTGCCACAATTTGGAAGCAGGGTGCCACTGCTCGGCTACAGTGCAGCGTTAAAGGATCCCCTGAACTTCACACCACCTGGTTCTTTAATAACAGTGAGCTGTCTGCTGGGTCAAGATATGGCATCAGCCTGAAAGATGGCGTGGCAGCACTTGACATAAAGGATGTGATGATGAGCGACAGTGGAAACTACACCTGTGAGGTTCTCAATGAGTCTGGCTGTGAAAGTTGTAGCACTAAGGTGACAGTGAAAGGTATGTAGACTCAGGCAGGTTTTTATTTCAGAACCAAATTCTTAGTCAGATTGAGGATTCGTCGAACTGAACCATATGTTCCCCTCTAGAACCGCCATCTTTCAGAAAAGAGCCACTCTCCGTAGAGGCGGTCAGAGGATCTGTGGCCATATTGGAGTATGAACTTGCAGGCTCTACACCGTTTGAGGTGTCTTGGAAAAAGAATAAGAAACGTCTGTCCACCGATAAGAAGTACAGGATAATGTCCCAGGGTTTCCTGACCACTCTGGAGATCCACTCATTTGAAAGTTCAGATGCTGGTGAATACGAATGTGTCGTATCAAACGAGGTCGGGTCAGTTGCCTCAAAGTCTATGGCCAAACAGAAAGGTTAGTGATGCTCAATCAAGCACTCAGCAGACTGGGTGTAAATACTTCAGTCCTCCTGACTGTTGTCAATATGGTTTCTACTGATACTGTTATTTCAGAGCCACCGCTGTTCTCAAAGAGGATTGAGAGCGCTACAGCAGTGCTGGGAAATACAGTGAAACTACAGGGAACCCTAAAAGGCTCAGATCCCATCACCATCAAATGGATGAAAGACTCTGAGCTGCTGAAAGATGATGATCCAAATGTCAAAATGAGATTTGAGAACCACACCACAAGCATTTCCTTCTCATCTGTTGAGATCAAACACAGTGGAAAATATACCTGTGTTGCTGAAAATGAGGCAGGGCAGCAAAAATGTGAAGCAGTCTTAACAGTTCAAGGTTAGAGCACCTTCCTGTTGATAGGAAATATTTTCCAAAGTTCAGATACAGACGTTTCTAAATTGTAAAACCTGTGTTGTATTTTAGAACCTGCTAGGATTTTAGACAAAGCAGCTTCCATCAGTGTGACAACAGGAGATTCAGCCACGTTGGTGTGCACCATCTCTGGAACCCCAGAACTCAAAGTGAAATGGTTTAAAGATGGGAAGGAGATGATCAGTGGCCGTAAATATAAGATGACGGTGAAGGAGAACACGGCCACCTTAAAGATCCTCGCAGCAGAGAAAGGAGACACCTCAGAGTACAAGATGGAGGTGTCCAATAAAGTCGGAAAAGACCAGTGCACATGCTCAGTCACTGTAATAGGTTAGTTTTAGCTGAACATGCATCATTAATGAGAGTGAAGGGTTCGACCCGTGAGGACAGAGATGTGACTGATGTTTCCCCACAGGTCGAGCAGTCCCCCCGTCCTTTACCAAGACTCTAAAGAAGGTGGATGGGAGGATTGGTAGTGATGTTTCCTTGGAATGCAGAATTTCTGGATCTCAGCCGATGGTTGTTTCGTGGTTCAAAGACAATACAGAGATCCACCAAGATGACAAATACAAGCTTGATTTCAAAGAGGGCACAGCCTCAGTGCTGATAACAGGCCTGGATCAAAGTGATGCCGGAGTTTACACTTGTCGGGCCAAAAATGATGCTGGGGAAAAAGAAACCAGTGGTTCTTTGTCTGTCAGAGGTCAGAGGAGTTAGATTATTTTCCCTTAAACTTCAGATTAAACAGGAATTAGACAGATATTACAAATCAAACATGACTGATAGGCTTTGAAATTGTTTGCTGTGTTTTCCCAAATAACCCCAGAACCTCCAGTCTTCACGGCAAAGCCTGAGTCCCAGGACATTTCACCGGGATCAAATGTGGTTATGAAATCGACTTTCACAGGATCCGCTCCTCTAGTTGTTAAATGGTTCAAAGAGGAGAAGGAAATTTTCTCAGGGGGGAAATGTTTCATAAAGAAAGACGCCTCCTCGAGCTCTTTGGAGCTTCACTCTGTCAAAGCCTGTGACTCGGCTAAATACACCTGCCAAGTGTCCAATGATGCTGGGAGGGTGGACTGCATCGCAGTGCTCTTTGTCAAAGGTGCTGTTTCATTCTTTTTTAAGAAAATGACTAGTTGAAAGTTTTTTTCACTCCTCCTTTTCATTGTAATTGTTGTTGTTAATTTACAGAAGCCCCAGAATTTACAAAGAAGCTCGAGCCGTCGCAGCTGCTGAAAACTGGACAGACCATGACGTTGTCCAGCAAAGTTCAGGGGACGCCTGTTATAAACATATCATGGTTTAAAAGTGGCTCTGAAATCATTTCAGACCACAGACACTCAGTGTCTTTCGACGGCTCAGTAGCTACTGTGGAGGTAGAGAACTGTTGTGAAGAGGACAGTGGGGATTATGTCTGTGTGGCGTCCAGCGAGGCCGGCAGAGACCAGTGCAGCTGCTCAGTCTCAGTCAAAGGTTGGTCCAGTCCTCAGGAAAACAGTCAGCTGTCGGTATGAAACCTGGTCCACATTGTTCTTCAACATGTTCAATGACCGCTTAAAGTGGGACAGAATTCAACCATCGGACTGGGCTCTGATGTCGATGTGATTGGCTGTGACCCGTCTCAAGTCCAGTAATCAGCTGTTATTGGTGCCTGTCCCCTAAAGGACACATGGGTCTGTCGGATGGGAAAGTTTTATGACAAACTGTTGACAATAATGTCAACAGTTTGTGAAGTAAAGAAAAGCTTTTAACTTCATTGGTGCTCTGACATGAATTATGTGGACCAGGCTGTGCTGATGAAATCTCAAATCTCCTCTGCGTGTCAATATAACATGTGTCTCTTTTTTCATAGCCCCGCCAACTTTTGTGAGGCCTTTTGAATCAGCTGAGTTTGTGAAAGGATCTGACATTATCTTGGAGGGAACTGTTTCAGGTTCCGCTCCATTTGAAATAAGTTGTTTCCACAACGATAAGCTGATCAGGAATGACTCAAGACATAAAATATATGTGGAAAACAACAGAGTCACACTTCAAATTTCAAACTGTATGACCGGAGACGCTGGGAAGTATCAATGCACTGTTACAAACGATGTTGGGGAGACGTCTTGTTCTTGCCAGATTTCATTGAAAGGTTAGTCAAAGGGCAACGTCACATACCGTCACCCAAGGTCATGTGACTGCATACTGTCCTGCTTCTCTGTCAATGATGTCTGTGATAGAATAATGGGCACTGTCACATACCTCACGATAAATTGTTGCCTCTTCTCTTAATAGTTTTCTTCTTGATGAGGCCAGTCGAAGCTCAGACCAGGGACTGAAAGTTTTGCACTGTGGCTCATTTTGCTTTTCTCTCATAGAATCACCCTCATTTGTTCAGAGACTAGAGGATGTGTCCTGCATGGTGGGCTCTGAAATCTCTATGAGGTGCATGTTGTCTGGATCTCTTCCCATGACTTTCTGCTGGATCAAGGATGATCGTGAAGTCAAAGAAGATGAGCATGTTAAGATGTCCCATGAAACCAAAAGTGCCATTTTGAATTTGAAAAATGCTCAGTTATCACACGGCGGGAAATATGTGTGTCAGGTGCAGAACAAAGCCGGGACTCAGAGATGTGCTGCTACGCTGATAGTGACAGGTTTGTTGGGCATTTCTTGTCTGCTTCATTGTTTCGTTTTCATGTCAAGCTTGATGCTTTGTCTTTCTGTGGCAGCAGTCAATTCAGTGTCTGATCATTGTGTCGTCCCAGAGCCAGCCACGATTTCAGAACAGGCAAAGTCCATCAGTGTGACTCAGGGCGACCCAGCCAGGCTGGAGTGCAGATTTTCAGGCACCAAGCCGCTCAAATCCAGATGGATGAAAGCGGGCAAAGAGCTGATCTCAGGCCAGAGATACAAGGTCCAGAATACAGACACCAGTTCTGTGCTTCACATTATCAAAACAGAGCGAGGCGACGGCGGCGAATACACCTGTGAGGTTTCAAATGCTGCTGGGATCAGTTCCTGTGAAGCATCAGTTACTGTCTTAGGTCAGTTTATCCCAAAGTTTATGAGATTTTCTTCACCATCATTTGAACTGGACCATCTCACACAGTGTTGTACTTTGTATGTACAGATGAGATTATTGAACCATCTTTCATAAGAAAACTGAAGCAAACAAAAGGCATCAAAGGGTCCTTTGCTCAGCTGGACTGTCTCATCTCAGGCTCCCTGCCCATGTCTGTAGTCTGGTACAAAGATGAGAAAGAGATCCAGACTGGAGAGAAATACAAATGCAATTTCTTTGAAAATGTTGCCTTCCTGGAAATTTCTTCCCTTGACAGTAGTGACAGTGGCAGTTACACCTGTGTGGCTAAAAACAAGGCTGGGTCTATCTGCTGCTCTGAGATTCTCATTGTCAAAGGTTAGAATTCTTACAGCTTCATACACGATGACATTGTTTATATTGTTACTGTGTTATAATTGGGATGTTGGGTTTTGTCCTTCAATAGAACCGCCCTGTATTCTAGAAAAGCCTGAGTCCATGAATGTTTTGCCGGGGTCAAAGGTTCAGTTTAACGTGCTGCTCTCTGGCACGCCGGCTTTGACCATCAAATGGTTCAAAGACAAGAAAGAGATTGTTTCCAGCGCTGACTGCTATGTGATGAAAGACAACACTTCAACCTCATTGGAGCTCTTTTTTGCCAAAACCTCTGATTCTGGAGACTATGTGTGTGAAATCCAGAACGATGTGGGCTCCACTTCCTGTCAGGCCAACCTCTTTGTCAAAGGTTGATACTGTTACTCTCATTGGTTCCATTTTTAGTGACCTCTGTCCTCCAGTTATTATAATCTGTATGTTTCTTTGCAGAACCCCCATTTTTCACTGACAGACCTGAAGGTGTGTCGGTCGTAAAAGTAGGACTCAGCAAGCTGTTCGAGTGCACGGTCGCTGGTTCTCCACAGATCTCCGTGCACTGGTTCAGAGATGGAGCTGAGATTCACCAAAGTGACAAACACAAAATGTTGTTTTCCGACTCTGTAGCCACATTAGAGATAAGTAAAGTCTGTGAACAGGACAGTGGTAAATATTTCTGTGAGGTTCGCAATGAAGCTGGAACAGAGAGTTGCCCTGTTGAGCTAGAAGTGAAAGGTTGGTTTTCCTTTTCATGTTAAATTTTGTCAGCTTAGACCTCAAGGTCAAGTTAAATTGTACGTAAAGACAAAGATTTAGTTCGATTTACTGTGTTGTTTCAGAGCCTCCCTCGTTTGTTGAAGAGCTGAGATCTCCTGAAGTTGTTAAAGGTTCCACGGCAGCATTTGCTTGTAAAGTAGCAGGAAGTGCGCCATTTAAGGTCACATGGTTCAAAGATAAAAAACCACTGAAATCCAGCCAAAAGTACATTATGGTTGATGGTGAAAAGGTGGGCTTGAAAATCCTGGACTGTAGAGAGGAAGACGTTGGTGCTTATCAGTGCGAGGTCACCAATGAGGTTGGAAGTTGCACTAGCTTTGTCCATTTGTCTCTGAAAGGTTGGTTCCACTGACGTTTGAACTGATGTTAAGGCCAGTGCTGTCCAGTTTCTGGAATTACATCACCTACTTTGTTTGCATTAGTGCCGCCAACATTTGTAAAGAAGATGGAGAATATCTGTACAGTTGTGGGCAATGTCGCAATCTTCCGCTGCCTTGTGGAAGGTTCCCAGCCTCTCTCTGTTCAATGGAAACATGACGAAAACTGGATCCCAGAAGATCCAACAACTGAGAGAAAGCTTGAGAACAAGGAGGCCTCTCTCAGGATTCCTGCCTGTGACGCCACTCACAGCGGGAAATATACCTGCCAGGTCGTAAATGAAGCTGGGCAGGACAAATGCTTTGCCACTCTTGTAGTGCAAGGTAACCCCACTTCCTGGATTATTCTTTAATATTACAGCTAGTTGGAACACAAATAACATGAGCACCTGTCTTTTTCTTTATGTTGTAGAACCACCTATTATCCAAGAGAAGCCAGATGTAGTCAAAGTCACTTGTGGAGATCCAGTTAGTCTTGAGTGCAGGATAGCTGGAACTCCTCAGATCAGTGTAAGATGGAGCAAAGATGGCAAAGAGATCCAGTCAGGCAGAAAACATCAGCTCTGCTTTGAGAAAAATCTCAGCAATCTTTACTTCCTGTCCTGTCAGCCGGAAGATGGTGGACAGTATCTGTTTGAAGCTACAAACTCTGTTGGGTCTTGCAGCTGTAAAGTCATGCTGATTGTTTTAGGTTTGTGAATTAGCTCAACTCTAAACGGAACAAATACTACGAGCAGCAAAACAGCATTTTTCAACTGCAATGATGTTTTAATATTGTTTTAAACAGATGAAGTCACTCCTCCAACGTTCACTAGGAAATTAACTAACATTCAAGCAATTATGGGCTCGGTGGTAACGATGGAGTGCAAAGTAGCTGGTTCTCTTCCAATGTCTGTCGAATGGAGCAAAGGCAAACAGAAGATCAACAGGAGCTCGAAATATAAACTCCTGCAGATTGAAAACACAATGACTCTGGAGTTCCAGCTGACTGAGAGTGCTGATACAGCAGAGTACTCCTGTACGGTCAGCAATAAGGCAGGCAGCTGTGTGTGCAGTGGAGTTCTTACTGCTAAAGGTTAGCATTCAGAGCTCAACCTCATCAAATCTAGAACTCAAAAGCTTATGGTCCTGGATTGTAATCATTTTTTTGTGGGTTTTAGTGCCACCAAGGTTTGTAGCCGAGCCTGAGTCTCAAGCCGTCACACCAAAGTCTACTGTGCTCTTCAGGAGTGTCTTTGAAGGAACACCTCCATTTACCATCCAGTGGTTCAAGGATGACATTGAACTCATCACAATGCCTTCATGTACAATTAGACTGGAGGAACGCTCTTCCTCTGTAGAGCTTCACTCGGTTGGGACCCTGCAAAGTGGGATTTATTCTTGCCACGTTAGCAACGATGCAGGAGCAGTGAAAAGTGCAGCAGAGTTGTTGGTGAAAGGTTGGACTATTCTTTTTTTTTTTCTTTTTTTTGGTCCGCCATCAGCATTCAAATAACTCCATCTTTCTTTCCCCATTTTCACAGCTTCTCTTTCTTCATCGTCATTTTCTGAACATCTTACCATTTCTCTTCCTTCCAGGAGTATTTGTCTTGTCCTCACAATCCTCTCTCCAAATGTCACAGTGATGCTATGATGACAATGGTAACTTGATCTTTTGTGACTTTGCAGAACCTCCTCGGTTTGTCCAGAAACTGCCTCCCTCTACCTTTGTGAAGCAGGGCGAAGGATACCGTTTTGAATGCAAGGCCACCAGCTCTCGCTCCCTGAATATGAGCTGGTTTAAAAACGACCAAAAGATAACCGACGGAGGCAACTATAAAATAACACGTGTTGACTCGACTGCGTACCTCCAGCTGCACAGTGCCAAGTTTGAGGATAACGGAGTCTACACCTGTGAGGCTCAAAATGATGCTGGCAGTGTAAGCTGCAGCTCTAAACTCACAGTTCAAGGTCAGCTATTGAGCAGAAACATTTGTCATTGAGTGCTTTGTGGATTTAGTGTCCCCTCTGGTTAGTGGATTTTTTCCTTCTGTAGCATGAAAAATACAGAATGGAAAATGTCTTATGATCCAAATTTTGACATCTGGAAGCTTGAGCTGTTTTGGAACTCAATCTGAAAACCTCAGCATGAAATCAGCACCCACTTTTTTGTTTCAGTCAAAGATCTCATATCTGTTTATCAGATAGCATGAATCTTTTTTTCCAGACGTGTTTTGCCTATTTTTGATGTAATGACGCTCAGTCTCTTGCCTCTTCCTTCAGATACAGCACAGACATAAGTGGGTTTCCATTCATTCACTTATGATCTTTGTTCTTTTTGTCAGTGTCTTGATGGATTCCTTTTGCATGGACTGGGCTTCAGCATGACCCTAAATAAGGATTTATATCCAGTGGACAGTTGCTTGCAGTCAAGACTTGCTTGTTCATAAGTGTCAGTTCTGTTATTATATCTCCATATATTTTCCAGAGCCCCCATCCTTTATTAAAACTCCAAGCCCTGTTGAAGGTATTAAAGGGAAAGTTGCCAGCCTGCACTGTGAGATGTACGGCACTCAACCTTTCCAGGTTAACTGGTACAAAGATAACAGGCCACTCAAGGAGAATCAGAAATACAAGATGGTCAGCGAGGGAAGCTCGGCAACGCTTCACATCATGAAACTGGAAAAAGGCGATGCTGGTCTTTATGAGTGCAGGGTGTCAAACAGTGTAGGAAGTGAATCCTGCCAGACTACTATTACCCTTAAAGGTTGGTACAGAATCAGTGTCCAGTTCTCCAGCTCTTAGTCCTGCTGCGATCACGTCTCCTCACCATGATCTTTGCGTTACTACACAGAACAACCAACGTTTGTCAAGAAACTCGTCGACCAATCCGTGAGAGTCGGTGAGCAGCTGACACTGACAGCTACAGTCAAAGGCTCTGAACCTTTGACTGTGTGCTGGGTTCAGGACAAAGACCACATCCTCAGAGACAGTGAAAACAGGAAGATCACCTTTGAAGACAATGTGGTCAGGCTTGTAGTGCCTCAGGCTGACTCAACCACAGCTGGTAAATACACCTGCCAGCTGAGGAATGACTCTGGAGTTGTGGAGTCCGTCTCCCAAGTGATGGTTCTAGGTTTGTAGAACTCCGGACATTATTTTCTTTACCACCAGTGACAGTGTCGGGATTTGTTTGGCTTAGTATCTTTTCCCTGCTTTTTAGAACCTGCTACTGTTGTGGATAGTCCAGAGTCCTTGAATGTGAAATCAGGTGAAAATACAGCTCTTGAAGTCAGAGTTTCCGGCTCACCTGAACTGATAATTAAGTGGTTCAAGGATGGCCAAGACCTCTCAGCCGGTGCCAAGTATCAGATGTCTTTCTCAAAGAAGGTCGCCACCCTGAAGATTCGATCTGCTGACAAAGCAGATGCTGGAGAATATAAGCTCGAGGTTACAAACCATGTTGGTTCAGCCTCTTGCAAAACTAAGATCTCTGTTTCAGGTTGGTGCCCCCCCCCCCATGAAATTTTAGTCAGTCAGCTCAGAAACGTTCAATAACATCTTTCTTTCTTATAGATAAGTTGATCCCACCAAGTTTCATCAGGAAACTGAAACACACCCACCTTGTTGTGGGAAAACCTGGTGAGATGGACTGTAAGATTTCTGGCTCTTCTCCTTTATCAACCTCTTGGTTCCACAATGGCCAGGAGATCCACAATGGGCCAAACTATGAAATTAGCTGCACCGATAATAACTGCAAACTAAGAGTTCCAACTGTCAGGATGTCAGATGGTGGAAAGTACACATGTAAAGCTGTAAACGCTGCAGGAACCAGTGAGACAAGTGCTTCAATGAACATAACAGGTCAGTAGAGGAGAATAGTTCAAACTGATCAAAATATTTCAAGGAATTTTTCGGAACAAGGATCAGGCAGGAACTTTAATCTTACAATCCACCCTTTTCATCTGAACTCAGAACCTCCGTCTTTTGTGGAAACACCTGAAGCAAAGGAAACATTGCCCGGCCAAAATGTTTCTTTCTCAGCTAAAGTGAAAGGCAGCGCCCCACTGAGAGTAAAATGGTTCAAGGGAGCCAGAGAAATGCAGCATGGAAGAGGTTGCGAGATCAGCCTGAAGGGTGATGTCGCTGCTTTGGTGCTGCACAGAGTTGAAAAGTCCCACGCTGGAGAATACACCTGCCAGATCATTAACGATGCAGGGAAGGAAAGTTGCCCGGTTTACCTGTTTGTCAAAGGTCTGTTCACAGGATAGTTGATCTTTTTTTTTACCATCCTTGCACTTCTAAAAATGAATTCTATGCAACTGATCTTGGCATTACCTCTCTCAGAACCAGTCCACTTTGTGAAGAAGCTGAAGGACATTTCCTCTGAAAAGGGAAAACCTCTGAGACTTGAGGTCAAGTTTGCTGGAACTCCCAGAATCAACGTGTCCTGGAAGAAGGACAGTAAACTCATCTGGGCCTCGTATCAGTACAATGTCATCACCACAGACAGCTCCTGCATCCTGGAGGTTCTTAACTCTGACAGGATGGAAGCAGCTGGTAGATACTCTTGTGAAGTAGAAAATGGAGTTGGAAGCGACAAATGCGAAGCACAAGTGTCAATTCTAGGTAAAATGATTAAAGTGCATGTAATACATGAGCATTCATTCATCAATTGGCTCTTTTGTTTTTTCATCCACAACTTAATATCTGCAGTACTAAATCCTCATAATCTTTCACTTTAGAGCGTCCACACTTTGTAGAGGAAATGGAGCCAGTGGAGGTAACAGTGGGGGAGCCGGTCACCCTGAAATACCGAATTGCAGGAACTCCTGACATCTGCGTTTCTTGGTTTAAAGCTGATGGAAAGCTGCGCCAGTCCAACAATTGCTCAATGGACTTTAGAAATGGTGTTGCCACTTTACAACTGCTCAAAACCAGCAAGTCCGATCATGGAGAATATATCTGCAAGGCTGAGAACCGGGTTGGTTCAGCATCCAGCAGCTGTGATGTGATGGTGAAAGGTGATGTCTATTTTCCATAAATCCTATTGTTTTCTTCTGTGGTTGTGAATCACATTTTTAGGGAAGGTTTTGTGAAAATTGTTCAGATTTGGCGGCCGAGTCGAGGCCAGAGATCAGGATATTATTTCTGTTGGTGGATCCTATCTCTGAGGTCGTCCATTTTAAAGACACTGACTCATACTCCTTAATTCCACTAATGATTCCCCAAGTGAAATAGAACTACTAATGGAGCTTTCCCTGGTTATATCACATCATGAGCAAAAATAACATTGACATGCATGGTAACATAACAATGGACTTTTTTCTAACACCCACATTGCTTCTCTCAGAACCCGTGTCTTTTATCAAGAAGCTGGAAGACGCTACTTTCACACTCGGTCAGCCACTGAAACTAGTCTGCACGTACACTGGAAGCCAGAGGGTCTATGTCACATGGAAAAAGGATGGCAAGTTGATTTGGGCCTCTTATCAGTATAATGTTAAAACTACTGACTCATCCTGCGTTCTGGAGGTCCTGAACAGCGACAGACCCGAAGCAGCTGGAACTTACACTTGCGAAATTTCCAACGGAATTGGGAGTGACGTCTGCCACGCTCATATCAGTATAGGTAACTCAAACACTCTAAAAACACCATCTGATTTCATTTCATCAAACTGGGTCAGTAACATCTCGGCCTAAAGTTTTAACCTCGCTAACTGCATGATTTGTTGGTGGAACTAACACAATTATTCCTCAACCATTCGACCAGCTTTCTTACAAAACTCACATTTCAGACTCAGCAAACCTTTGAAACTCAAATGGACTGGAATCTTTGAAATCCCTGACAAAGACAGAGAAGATACTGTCCCAAGTCTTTATCCACCACATGTACAGATCAGTTTCTATCACTCCTCTCAACATTGCTTCAGTCACAACTGGGGATGAGCGAGTAGACCACTATCCGTATCTGTTCAACCATCTACATTATCTGTATCCGTATTCGTACTTGTAAGGGGCGGGGCTTAAACCTGAAGTGGGGAGGGCTTATACAAAAATTGTGTTTTTAAGCCTGAAATTGATATGGGCTGGTCAGAAGTTGCTTTATTTATTGTAAGCCTCAATATATTTTTATTTACAACTTAATTTGTATTACACCAAGGTAAGAAGAGCGAGCCGACCGGAAATAAACCTGACCCGCTGAAGAAACGTGATACTGTCATGCTAATGTTAAAGTAATTAACACACAAACACTTTTACTTCCATTTCATTTTATTTGTCAGGTCGCATTAACATCACTAATACTGACATCCAGCGTAGCAGCTGTTTCCTGTGGACCCGTGCTCGTTGGTTACAAGAGACAATTCTGTAACATCTGGTCAAGTCTTGGTTTGTGTTGTCAGTGTCCAGGTTTGGCTGGTCCTGTGTTTGTCAGGTTTGGAAAGGCAGGGATGTTGTTATGGTGCATCAAGTGTCTGAATGCACATTTTTCATGTTGTCATGGTCGTCGGGTCTGATAAATATCTGCTTGCTTGACAGATGGATTCATAGACAGGAAGTAGTTGGTAATCGGGTGACTATTCTGTATTTGATGATCTTTGTGTTGCTGCTCATGTTTGTGTTGTCTTTGTCTTGGTCTTTGCTTTTCCTGATGTCATGTAAAGGCCCAGTGGCCTGGTGATTGAAAGCCCATTTCTACATATCACAACAAGGCCTGATTTTTTTTCCCTTTCTCCTTCACCAACAGTACGCCAACTCCCTCCAAACTTCATCAAGAAGCCCCCTGAGTCTTTGGTGAATTCAGTGGGTAAAACAGTTTCGATGGAGGCTCGGGTTTCTGGCTCACTGCCCCTGAACGTCACATGGTACAAGGACAACAGTGAAATCTGTGCTTCCGACAAATATGACATCACCTTCAAGAACAACACTGCAGTGCTGTGTGTCCAAGACACCACCACCACTGATGGCGGAGTGTACACCTGTGAGGCCTCAAATGAAGCTGGAAAAGCTTCTTGTTTGGTTTCTCTCACTATTTCAGGTAGAGGCGTATTACTATTACACACTTTAAATGTTGTTATGTTGTTGTGGAATTTGATAAACTTCAGGCTAAGTCTTCCTTAACTAGACCTGCAAATCTGGCCAGGAAGTCCATAAAAAGTAAAAATTCAAGTGTCCTATCCATGATGTTATCCTTTGAAATGTATTTGAGCTGGCGGGCTTCTTTCCCTTCACCCCCCAGAAACTGGCCAGGCTCCCAAGTTCGATGTTTGCCTGGAGCCAGTGACGGTGATTGAGGGGGACAAACTGAGCCTTAAATGCCACGTTACTGGGACTGCGCCGCTGAACATCCAGTGGATGAAGGACAGGCGAGAGCTGAAGTCGAGCAGAAACACCAGAATCACCTTTGTTGGTGGGATGCCCTGTCTGGAGATCAGCGCAGTCTCCAAGACTGACGATGGGGATTATCTCTGCAAGGCCACCAATGCTACCGGTAGTGACTTCTGCAAGTCTAAAGTCACTGTGAAAGGTAAGAAAATCACTCGGTACTGTTGGTTTTCACTGAGCAGTCAAAAGGTTTCCGGTAAACCATCATAAGGCTCAGCTCCATATTAGTTTCTCAGATGTGCAGTAAATGATTCAACAGGACCTGAAAGGCTTCTTCTCTTTTTGAACTGATTCGGTCCAACCTGTGAGATAAAGAATTCCTTCTGCCCACAAAAAAAAAAGATCTCTCTTCAATTTAGTAATCATGGATTCAGAGTCTAATTATTATACTAATAAAGCAGAATGCCAGAAACACATTGGACAGGTCTGACTGCTCTGATTATTTGGTTTATTTAAATGTTTGATTTATTTCTAGACAAAGCAGCCAAAGTCCCGACTGAAGCTGCTCCTGCAGCTGCAGCAGCTCCGGTCAAAAGACTCGACAACCTGTTCTTCATCGAGGAGCCGAAGAATGTTTCTGTCACAGAGAGTAAGTCAACTGTTGAAGGTTTTCTTTTTTGGACCTTCTGTCTTGAGAGCCTTGTGGAATCATACAATTGCTTTAATATTTGCAGAGGGCACTGCAACCTTCATCGCAAAGATCGGCGGTGACCCAATCCCGAGTGTTAAATGGATGAAGGGCAAATGGAGGCAGATCACTCCTGGTGGACGCATATCCATTGAGCACAAGGGCCAGAATGCTAAACTGGAGATCAGAGAGGTGACCAAGTCCGACTCTGGTCACTACAGATGTGTCGCCACCAGCAAGCATGGAGAGATTGAGTGCAGCGCTGAAATGGAGGTCACCAAAAAGGAGGAAGTGGAGGGAATCGGAGACCTGAGGACGAGGCTGAAGAAGTAAGAACTTAGGGGAACCAGAGATTTTGAATAAAGAGTAAATGAGTGAGGTCTGTGTTGACATCCAGAAGATGTGGACTGATTTTTGTTTGATTTTCTGCTTCTCATCTTTTAAATTTGTCCCTTTGACAAGAGGAAGTCACCTCTGATTTTATATTTGAATGTCATGCCAGAACCCCCTCGAAGCAGAAGAGCCCCAAGAAAGAGGAGGAAGTTGATATTGTGTCATTGCTTAGAGGTAAGGACCCCAAAGACTATGAGAGGACCCTGACAGAACATGGAGTTCACGACTACAGAGCCATCCTGCAGGCTGTCGAGTTCCTGAAGAGGGAGAAGGAGATGGAGACCGGAAAAGTGGTGAGCCAAAAGACAGATGACTGATCCAGAGGATGGTGTGGGTCAAAGTAATCAAATCCTGAAAGTCAAACAGGTCAGGATTCAGTTTGGCAAATAAAACTCACAGGAGGACTGAGTTCATGAGAAGTTTGAGACATTTTGCATTTCAGGAATTCAGACACTCTCCATTTTCAAAAACCACCAGGTGGTGGTCCTGGTCCAGGTTTTAGAACTAACTGTAGCTGATAGTTTGTTTGAAATGGATTTAATGCTATTGACATTATATCACCAAAGAGGTCTGCGGTCTGATCTGTTGATTCATTGTGAGGATTCTCAGACAAAACAGGACATTTAAAACATCAACCAGGTTCAATAACAGATAAGAAGAAAATAAACAGCAGATGAATTGAGAACAAATATAAATATGGGGACGGTTGATTCTTAAAAATAACAACAAGGCAAGAAAACTTAGAGCAGCTAAACCTGGAACTGGGATCTAGTTTCAGTTTCTGAGCAAATTCCAGCTCTGCCCCTGAAACTCAGACAATGACTCAGTTAAAGTCTGACTCGGTGCTGCATAACAAAAACCTGAACTGAACTAAAGCGAAGACGAAAACCTTCACAATCTTACGCTTTTGTTGGAGTTGATTTAACCTCGTCTTTGGCCCTGCAGGAGATGGAGCACGGCAAGCAGGTGGAAGAGGAAGACATTGTCCAAATCATCCAGCAGCTGGAGGGACGTGTCGGCACAGAGGTACAAAACGCCCCCTTCATCAGACTGCAGTGTGAAAGTAAAAGGAACCGTCTTCGGTTTCGTGAAATAGCCTCTGCTCATCTGCAAATACTTTGAGCTGAATCTTTTCTGGATTGGGTCAGATCCTGATTTGGCCAACCGGGATAGAGCTCACTGCTGTAAGAGGGGTGGACGAAATAACTAAAACTGATTTTGAATCCTCAGCCCGTCTCCGTCCTGGAGGACATCACCGACCAGATGGCCCCTGAGAACCAGAGCGCTACTTTCGAGTGCCAGATCAGGATCAACTACCCAGAGATCAGTCTGACCTGGTACAAGGGCACCCAGAAACTGGAAAAGAGCGACAAGTATGACATCAGCAGCGTTGGCGACCGCCATTTTCTGAAGATCAAGAACTGCCAGGTCAAAGACCAGGGCAACTACCGAGTGGTGTGTGGTCCTCACATCTCTAACGCCCGGCTGACGGTCACAGGTAAGCCTGAGCCTGAAGGTCTGTGGGACTTTCTACTCGTCTGTCCATCTGTCCCCTCACGTCCTTCATGTTGCCACCAGGAGCTGCTTGGTGAGCAGCTCCACTCAAACTGACCTCTTTGAACCTGCAGGGTTGTGATGCTGTTGTGTTTGTGTTTTGTATATTTCTGTTGCTTTGTGTTTCTCTTTAGTTGAAACAAACACCACACCTCTTAACAGACAGTCGTATCAGTCAGAAGTTAACTCTGATTATCTGGTTTTAGCCGAGCAAATTCAGTTCACTAAATGCATCAGAAGCATCGAGGTCAATGAATGCCACTCTGCCACCTTCGAGTGTGAGTTGTCCTTCAACAATGCCACCGTCATGTGGTACAAAGACTCACGGGAGCTTAAAGAGAGCCCAAAATATAACTTCAGGACTGAAGGCTGGCGGCACTTTATGACCATCCGCAACGTAATGGCAGAAGATGAAGGTTTGTTAAACCAAAAACCTCGAAAAAATTGCTCAGCTGCATTTTACTCTTTTGACTGGATCCAGGCAAATATTCAAGAATGGACACAAATGAGATGAAACCAAGACTCTGAGCACCGCCATGTTTAATTTGTTTTGATATGAAAAAGTTAACTTGAGGTCACTTGAGGTTGATTAGACCCAAAGACACAGTCAGACTTTAGAGACAGAGCTGAGAGCTCAGGGATTATTCGGACTTCGAGTGTCTGAACTCGAATGAACTGAATTCGAACCAATATGTCCTGTAATCAGCATCACTGTCTCCACCCGTCAGGCGTTTACTCTGTGATTGCTCGTCTGGAGCCAATGGGAGAAGCTCGAAGTTCAGCCGAGCTCCACCTCTCAGACAAAGGTCTGTACATTTTAGCACAGGGTTACGTCAGTGTTGATTCTCCAGCGCTCTAATAACTTTCTGTCCGTGTCCTTTACAGACGTTGGGTTAGGAAAGGTTCCTCAGGGTGAGTACTGTGACTGAACTAATTCATCCAGTCACAGGAAACATTACAGTGCTAACAACCTGTAGATTATTGTTTATGATAAGGATTTTATTTTGAAATATTTTTAGACATTTCCGTTAATTTGAATTTGTGAATGTTTAGACATCCCCGACTCATCAGTTCAAGTACCACAGACAGAGTCCATGTTTGTTCTGAGAGGTGAGTCCGGCCTGTTCAGTCTGACATTACTTCCTGACTCGACTTCTGTCTCATGCAAATCTATTTTTCTACCGAAAGATTCCTCTGACGTTTTTCACTATGAAGAACAAACTGAAGTCACAGATACAGATGTTTATCTGATCCTAAAACCAGCTAACCATCCGCCTGCTCTCCTCAGTAATATGAAACCATTTTCCTCCATCGCAAAATGTAACTGTCATCCTCATCATCCTCATCATCATCATCTGTCTTTAACTCTCATTCTAAATGACTGAAGAACTCAACCGTCATCCCTCCTATAAGCTCCAGCTGCTGTGATAACAATTTAACCTCCGTAACAACCGAAAGTGTCATTCTGTTCATATCAAATTTAACATCTAAAATACTAAATAGGAACTAAAGTAATCCTGTCTGGGATCAAACTCAGATGAAGAATTAAAGTCTGGGTTCTAGTAATGGAAGTTCTGATGTATATACACATGTATATGACATAAAAACAACAACAACAAACTATTAAACATAATGTCTGAACTCTAAATCTTGAGTTTAATCCCAGATCTGAGCTCTGCTGCGTCAGATAATGATTCCTCTGATTGTCCCTCATGGTTACCTTTAGTTTCTGAGCATCTGACAGTTGAAGAGGAGACGGTTTCAATACGATTCGCCTCCATCACAGGTATCAGACTCTTTCCGCTGTTGTGTTGTTGTTTATGATTGTTGTCATTTCTCTGCAGATTGTGTTACTGTGTTTGGCTCCTCCTGAGTGTGTCGTCCTTCATGTCAGTCTGCTTGTGTTTCTAAGTTTCCTTGTTCTTGTTCAGCAGAAGAGCAAAGAGCAGTTGAAGAGACAGTAGAGAGGACTCAGTTTGGACTAACAGAAGAAGGTATGAAAGCTGAAGGCTTCTGGCCGTTTCTCAAAATTCATGCTGTGACGTAACAAACTGCTGAAAACGCTTCAAGCTGCTGCACCATGAAGCTTCTCTAGAGCTCCAGTTTTTACACCGTCAGCTCTTTCCGTCATAGATGCCCTCCTTGTGTCTCATTGGTGCTCTTTGCCCAGCTCACCTCTCCTGCTCTTATTATCTTATTAACTCTGGAGCTTCCCATCAGTAGAGCACAGCTCCATAGTCTGGCTGTCCTGGTTTTAATGTGAACTTTGTTGGTCTTTAAAGTTCCTGAGGTTCATAGAAGAGTGCAAGAGAAACCCAGTGAAGCTGCAGCTCCAGCTCCAGTCAAAGGTATCTACAAAGACCACGTTGTCCTTCTGTCGTCTGTCCCCGTTTGTCCCGCTGTCTTCTGTCTGTGATCAGAACAAACATCTTGATGTTCAGATGGTTGTGGGCAGAAACTCAGCTCTGATAATGTTTTAAAGTTTCTGAGGTGAAGAAGCCGCAGCCTGAGGTTCCAGTTGCAGCTCCGCCTCAAAGGGAGAAAATTCCCGCCGCTCCAGGTAAATTCATAACGGAGCAACAATTCAACAATTCAACTTCAGAGTCTTCACCGACTCGCATTCTTCATTCTTCTTCTAATTAGGGATGAAATCTTTAAAACTACTGGCTTTTTTATGAGGCATATTTTTAGAAATATGGTAAAAGTTCACTTTTCACTTAAATTTAACTTTTGTAAATATTTTGGATTTGTTAATCTGTTGAATATTTACAGACTCATTATTAATCAAATTAGATGGAAAAAAAAAATCAGATGCTTTTAAAATGTAGACATTGTGATTCAGTTCTTCAAATTAGGTCTGAATAACTCACCTTGAGATTTTCTCTCAGCTTCGTGTCTAAAGTTTCTTCTCTGAGTGTGAAGAGTATTGTGCTGTCTGTTTACATGTTTGTGTTTTATCTTTTCCATCTTTTACTCCCTAAAATCTTGTGAAGAACCTTCACTCTACATCAAACCAGAACCTGGGCAGGTGATCGTGCCCAGAGAGGTCACTCCGGAAACTCATCCACCCAAACCAACAGCAAAGGAGCAAAAAATGATTCCTCTGGAGCCGAAAGTGACGCCTCAGAAAGCACCGGAGCCTGAGCCCAAAGTGGCCAAAACTATGGCTGAACCTGAAGCACCAAAAGTTGAGACTGTCAAGAAAGTGCCAGAAGCCCGTAAACCGAGAGGTATAGTAGAAAAGAAGCTCGACTGCGGAGACATTGTGTTGTACAGTGTGTCTTATTTGTCGTACTCTGATCTGATGTGTAACTTTAACGGGTTTCTGCAAATCTTGACTGTTGTAAGATGCTTGTTGCTGCTAACCTCTTTATCTGGATCTTTTCAAATTAAGATGTCTGACTAAGACCAAACATGACTTTAAATAACTTCTTTTGTAAACGTTCTACAAACTAAATGATGAAATGAACGAATGTGGCAGAGCACTGACAGTGAGGCTCATAATAACAGAGTAAACATGAAAACTTCTTCATGTTCTCTAATGTACCAGCTGAAACCAAACCAGATGAAGCCAAGATTACACCACCCAGGGCGGAAGACATCTTGGTCAAAGGTGCGGGAACTCATGAGTTTGTTGTCATTTGATCTACTTATAGTTTTAGATAGTCTGCTTTGTTGGTTTTGTGTGTTTCTTGTGTTTGTTGCCACTCGTTAGAGTCGACTGTGGTGTCCAAGCCTTTGTGGTTACCAGGTTACTGACCATGTATACGTAATGCTCTTTAAAGTACCAGAACCACCCAAACCAGAAGAACCTGTAGTTCAACCAACTGCAGCCAAGGTTCCTCCTTTGATACCAGAACGTCTTCCAACGAAAGGTATCCGCAGTACAATTTCCAGTTCTTTCATCCTTTTTTCAGACTGTGATTTCACTCGTTAAGAGAGTGATCTTAGGTTCCATGTGAGCCGAGGTCATTACCTGAAAGTTAAACAGTGCATGGTGCTCTCTTAAGTGCAAGACATACCCACACCAGAGGAACCGGTACTTCAACCACCTGCACCCAAGGTTACTCGACCCAAGGCAGAGGCTGTTCCAGTTAAAGGTACTGCAGATTCGCTCTTCATTGCTGCTTTGTTGTTGTGCTTGTTGTCATGTTTGTGTTGTTTTTTATGTTGTACATTTGGTCAGTTAGAATTAGATGTTATCATGTTAGGAGTTACTTTTAGGAAATACCTTGAATATCTTCATGCACGCCAAGCACTCGCTAGAGTGTGACTTTCACTTTTGAGTTTTTCTTTCAGTACATACAGTAGTTAAAAGGATCATTATCTTATAAATAAATGTTCTTCTAAGTTGTCTCAGAACCTCCAAGAAAACCATTCCTGGCTGATAAAGCTCTGCCAGAATCACCATGGTATTTCCCTGAAACAGAGCCAGAGGAACCAAAGAAGAAAGTTCCAGAAACTCCTAAACCAGTTCCAGAGGCACCAAAGAGGGTTCCAGAAGAACCAAAGAAGGTTCCTGAAGCTCCAAAGAAAGTTCCAGAAACCCCTAAGCCAGTTCCAGAGGCACCAAAGAGGGTTCCAGAAGAACCAAAGAAGGTTCCTGAAGCTCCAAAGAAAGTTCCAGAAACCCCTAAGCCAGTTCCAGAGGCACCAAAGAGGGTTCCAGAAGAACCAAAGAAGGTTCCTGAAGCTCCAAAGAAAGTTCCAGAAACCCCTAAGCCAGTTCCAGAGGCACCAAAGAGGGTTCCAGAAGAACCAAAGAAGGTTCCTGAAGCTCCAAAGAAAGTTCCAGAAACCCCTAAGCCAGTTCCAGAGGCACCAAAGAGGGTTCCAGAAGAACCAAAGAGGGTTGTGGTAGAAACAAAAAAGGTTCCTGAACCTCAGAAGAAAGTCCCAGAAACGCCAAAAATGGTTCTAGATGCACCAAAGATTCCAGAAGAACCAAGAAGGACTCCAGAGGCACACAAAGTGGTTCCAGAACTACCTACAGAACCAAAGAAACTGGCAGAGGTGCCAAAAGTAATCTCAGAGGAAGCGGTGCCTCATCACCACAAACCAAAACCACCACGAGATGTGGAAGCACCAAAACAAATTCTTCAGGCTAAAAAGCCTCAGCAACAAGGTAGATCTGTCTGTAAACAAGTTTGAACATCTTATGAACTAATAATTACTCATTTGTATCTTTTCACTCACTATTTATGTCTTTTAATGTGACATTCTTTCAGCTCATTCTTTTGTCCTGATGTCTGTGCTGTTGTGTGTGTTGACTCTTTTGACATTATACCAATTATCAAAGCAGTTAAATAAGAGACATCAGTTCTGACACAAATGTCTTAGTGTGACTGGGGGTCTTTATTTGTACCTTAATAAACCAAACCAGGTTATTTCTGCTGGAAAAGTAAAGGAAGTTCACCCAAAGTATAAAGAAGACCACGGGGCGACTGTCAGGATGATCACAGTAGAATATATGCCACACTTAAATTTGTGTTTTCTGTCTTGATGTTTTTTCTGTTGTGTTGTTTTCCTCTTGGCCACCGCTCCATGGTGCAAATCTTCCATCTTGGGTGATATCTTAAAAATGATCCCAGTTCTACCGAAGGAAACAACAGCTGAAGACAGCCTGCAGAAGGAACACAGAGAAAGGATTTCTGTTACAACAGAAGTTGAACAGAAGCAAGAGGAAGTCAGGACATTTGAAAGGGGAATGCTCAGGGGGTCGGCTGTGACCGAGAGAAGACAGCAAGTGGTTGTGCAAAAGGAGAAGCAGGAGGTTCCTCCATGGTACAGAGAAGATCAGCAGGTTGTAGCTCCTGAGCCAACATACACAGAATATGATGAAGAAAAACCATGTGATGAAGAAGCTGCAATATGGAGAGAAGAAACGTCTTTGAGGTCTGTCTCTCCACCTCCAAAGAAAATCGCACCTCTCCCATCAAAGACGGACATCACAACTCCATCTCAAATGATCCAACCTGAGAGGAAAGAAGTTTCTCCTCCCGCCACTCGAATCACATCCAGAGAAGAGTTTTACAAGAAAACACAAGAAAGCAAACACAAGGAGATCATTTTTACGGAGCAGAGAGAAGTCACTGGAGTAGATCACAAACAATTAGAGGTCATTAAAGTCAAAGAAGTTCAAGTTTCACCCCAAATTCTTCCTCAAACCACACCAGCAGCTCCTCCTAAAAAAGAAGCAGTGCCTCCCAATAAGGCGATGTCTCCAGGGAAGGAAATGGTCAAAACTTTAGAAAAAATCTATCTTGAAGACAAGGCACCGTTTGAAGAACTAACTAGTGAGCCAGTATCTTTTGAAGAAAAACTTGTCCAGGTAACAATATCTGTCCCGGCAAGTTCAAAAGTGTCACCTTCAGTTCCAGGTCAGATTCCTTCCTCTGAGAGAGCAGTTTCTCTTAAGGAAGAAATTCCAGAAGAGGAAATCAAATCAGAGATGAGGTCTCCTGAACTTCCTGAAGCAGTCGTTGACCTTCTCCATGAAGAACTGACCCTATCAACGAAACCTATGGCTGAAGACACAGTTGCTCCAACTAAGAAATCTCAGGTTCCACCAAAGAAAAAAGCTTTTCCGTCTGAGCCTGAAACCCTTTCTCCCAAGAAACCTGCTGTTCTTATCCCAAAAGGAATCCCCTCTGAGGTTGATTCCTCTGAGACAGCGGGAAGGGCAACTAAACCTCCACCAACAAGGGGTGATGACAAGAAGTCAAAGAAGATACAAACTCTTCAGAAAGGTATTCTTTCATTCTTGAGCCGCGCAGGTTCATGATCGCCATTAGATCAACCCTTCTTAAGAGATCTAACATCTTATGTTGACTTTACTCACACGTGTTCAAATACTGTCTGTAATAACTGCAAAAGACTAATCTTCACATTCTGTGTCGTGTTCGTCTCCAAAATGTGTTGCTACTTGTCAGGTTTGACGTGCACTAAGGAGCCTCTTTGATCTATTAACATCTTTCTTTGCTGAATTCTTTCACATTGTCTTTTTTGGGGTTTTTTTTGGTTGATTGTGTTGTTTGAAGTAACTCATGTCTTAAACATCTTTTGTTGATAAGAAGTCTTGATTGACCATGTTGTTGTCTTGGTCGTGATCTTGGAATCTTGTATCCCCAAAGTGTCTATTCCCGAGGAGAAGAAACCATCAGCGCCGACAGCGAAGCCTTCACCACCTCCTGCTCCTCCTGCAGGTAGTCTTTTTATGTCTTCGCTGACTTCTCTGAGTCAGTCCTGTTTTGCTTTTTGTTTGTTTTTGTTTAGTTTTTTTGGGGGGGAGGGGGGGTCTCTTAATTGTCTGTCTTGTCATCAGGTTTTTGTGTTTTAAATTGTTACTCGTCATATTTATATAAACTTAATGTCTTGTTGGTCATGACTTTGGCCTTTTGTATTCCCAAAGTATTTCCCCCAGAGGAGAAGAAACCATCAGCGCCCATTCCAAAGCCTGAACCTTCTGTTCCCGAAAAGAAAGTTGCCCCCCCTGCAGGTAGTGTCTTCACTTGGTTGTGAAGTGATCAACTGGATGTTTGTCTCTTCTGTCTGTCTGACTGGTCAAAAGTTCCAGCCTCAATTTTCGGAGGCCTTTTTACTTTCTCTGTATTAAGTGCTGGTTTTGGTTTGTTCCTCTCTGTCTGTTTTCTGCTTGCCCATGTTGTTGTCTCGGTCATGATCTTGGCATCTTGTATTTTAAAGTGTCTCCTCCAGTGGAGAAGAAACCAGCAGCACCAGCACCAGCACCAAAGCCTTCAGCTCCTTCAGCTCCTGCAGGTAGCTTTTTTTTGTTGTTTGTTGGTAAAATCTTGTTCTGTGTTAGTATCACTTTGTTTGTTAAATTATTTTTTTTTTCTGTATTAGTTCTATCATTTGTCTTTTTTTCCATCCAGCTTAAAACTCTTAAAATCTTAATTAAAACTTCCAAACTTGTCTTCTTGATCACAGTTTGGTATTTTGTACTCCTCCAGTGGAAAAGAAACTGTCTCCACCAAATCCAAAATCTCTGGAAGAAAAAGTTTTTCCACCTTCAAGTAGTCTCTTGAGTTTGTTATTCATGTTCTCTAAGGCCTGGCTCACACTACAGGGCCTCGGGCCGATTTTACCCCGATTTGGCCCTCCCGACAATCGGGCCAGATTTTGGTCTCGGACCAAGGTCGGCCCCGATTATCTTCTAGTGTGAGCGGGTGACGGATCAATCTTAAGCCCCTCGGTCGGCCCTCCCGACAATCGGAGGCGCCCCGATAATTTTCAAACATGTTTGATTTTTATCGGGGTGATTACGCCACTCATTTTCACTGAGAATGACCATAGCCAATCAGAGGGAGCCGCCTACAAGGGACCGGAAATGATCATCTGAAGTTATCAAACAATCCATGTGGTCTGCGTCTCCCCAACCACTTCTTCATCCAGATTCTTTCTTTCTTCTACAGTAAGCTCCATTTTTGGTGCTTTTGTTTACATTCGCTTCCTCGTGAGATGACGTAGGATCACGTGGTGATTTCCTACGTCCTCTCTGGTCCGATAATCTTGATGAAATCCTGTAGTGTGTGCTGGTCATTATTTTCAAATCTTGTAGTGTGTGCGTGTTTAAGATTTAAGAGAAGATAATCTTATAAGATTCTCCTTCTGTGTGTGTGATACAACCCCATTTCAGAATCTTATAAGATTTTCAAAATCCTGTATTGTGAGCCAGGCTTAAATATGGTTGGTCCCAGTCCAAATGAATCTGTTGGTTCGTAACAACAGTCTGACTTTTCAATTTGCCTGGTTTTTTTGAGTGTATGTCAGTTGTTGCTTGTTTGCCAGATTTTGACAACTACTTAATCAACTTGGTGTTCTCGTAGCTCCAGCTGCAGCAGTGAAGGAGAAACCATCTCCACCAGCCTTCAAGGCTGAGCCATCTCCTGTCTTGGAGGATGTCTCTCCACCTGAAGGTAACATCTCTTCTGGAACATACATGCGTGTCCTCTCTTATGTTTGTCTTCCCCTTTGAGGCATTTCTTATGTGACAGCTTCAGTCTTTATACAACGGAACACGAGTTTTTGGGTTCAAAAAGGCTTTTGTTGTCTAATCGTGTCTAAATGTGTCTGATGTTTGTATTCACTAAAATTCATTTTCTGTTTTATGATCCAAACCAAGTCTTTTACATCAACAGCTGCTGAATGAGGCCAAATATCCATACATTTATATATATATATATATATATATATATATATATAAATGACAGACACATTTCCTGAAGTCAAGGCCTCTATCTGACTATCAGGAGCTGAACTTCTTTGCTTTGTCTTTGATTTATTCTTTAAAAATACTTATATTGTGAATGTTTAAATTGATCCTCTTAAAATTCTTGCAGACAAGGAACCAGTTTCAGCACCTGGACCAACTAAAGGTATAAAAAGTTTGCTTCTTTTTTCACACAGTCAATAATCTTAGAATACTGTGTAAGGCATTGTCTCATAAACTGCAACTTACATGTTTATGAAGTGTGTGAGTCCTGTGTTGTCTGTCTCTGTGTGACTGTTATAAAAGTTGTATTTGCTGTCGACCACAGTGCCACCTCTTACACAAAAGGGTAAGGTTCCTGTTCCGGACGCAAAAACACCTGAATCAGCTAGACTGAGGAGTAAATTTAGCAGAATACCCCAAAATAAGGAACCAGAAGCAGAAGTCGTTACGCTGAAGAAAGTTCCAGTGAAAACTCCGGAGCCCGAGAAAGAAGTTGTAACTCAAAAAGCTCAAGTGACACGACGTCATGATGTTGAACTGTCAGTTCACGGACTTCACGACAGAGAAGATCGAGAGATAGTGACGCTTGCACGAACTGAGCGGGTTTTCACTGCAGAGGAAGAAACAATTCAATTGGGCTATTTAGAGGAAGCTGAAAGGGTTGAGGTTGTTCAGCAAACAGAGAAACAACATTGGATAAGAACCCCAAAACCACAGAAAGACGAGGAACCTGAGGCACCAAGTGTGGAGAAGAAGAAAATAAGTAGACTGCCGAAGACAGATGAGCAGAAAGAGTCAATTAAACTAAAACCATTTAAAAAATCTGTCGCACCAGAAGAAGAACTACAAATGATCAAACTGAAGAAGGTTCCAACAAAGCCTAAAGAGCCTGAGAAGGAAGTTGTAACTCAAAAAGTTGGTGTGACGAGGTACTATGATACAGAACTAACAGTTGAGAGACTTCGAGGTAGAGAAGACCGTGAGGTCATAACACTGAGCAGAACTGAACAAGTCCTGACTGCAACTGAGGAGGCACTTGAATTGGAATCAATGGAGGAACCTGAAAAGCAAGAGGCAGATGAAGAGAAGTCAAGATGGATACGAACCCCTAAAGCACCAAAAGACGAAGAACCTGAGCCAGATTTAACTAAAAAGAAATTAAAGAAGTTACCAAAGCAGGAGGAGGAACAGGAAGTAGTGACATTGAAACCATTTCAAAAACCTGAGAAACCCAAAGAGACGGAGCCTCCAAAAGCCAAGAAAGAATCTGAAGCTAAGGTTGATACTGAGCGTACTCCATTCAAGAGAGGTGAGATGCCTGAGAGAGACCAACCCAGTGTGGCCATAAAACACGGGATGAAAAAAGATGATACTCCGCTGACAAGTCCAGAGGTTCTTCCTGATGTCAGCAAAGACAAGACAGAAATTCCCCAGAAGAAAAAGATTGACGAGGTACCCAAGGATGTGGAAACCACAGCTGCTGACAAGCTCCGTGGAAAACCTAAAACTATTCCCACACCAGAAAAAGAGAAGGAGCAAGTTGTGTTGAAGCCTTTCACCAAAGATACCAAGCCAGAAGAAAAAGTAGAGAAGCCATCTGAAGAGGAGAAAAAGAAGCTAAAAGACGAGCCACCCAGGAAGGTTGAACGGACTCCTAAAAAAGAGGATGAGAAAAAAGAACCAGGCATTCAACCCAAAAAGCCAAGTGCACCAGGAAAAACTCCATCACCCAGAGTCAGTAAAGACAAGGCGGAAGAAGAAAAGGCCCTCAAAGCCATCGATGAGCTCAAGAAGGTTGAACTTAAAAAGACACCATCACCAAAGCCAAAGGAATCAGAACAAGTTCCCATTGAGAAGAAGCCAAGTGTTGAAAAAGTCAAGAGGACTCCCAAAACTCTTTCACCAAAAGAATCTATTGAAACTGTAACACTCAAAAAAGTCCCAAAGAAACCGTCACCAGAAGTGGTTCCAGAACCAGAGAAGCCCAGTAAAGGGAGGGCCCCCCTGGTGAAGGAGGTTTCTCCTGGAGCCGTGAAGATGACCAAAGTCCCCACACAGCCCGAGGAGGAGGTCTTCGAAGAGGAGGGAGAGGAAATGGAAGGAGATGAAGATGAGGAAGCCTGGGGCTGGGAGCTGGTTCCTCCAGAAGACTGGGAAGGTGAAGGGGTTGATGGAGCACTGGAGACTCCAGGCATGCCTGGAGGTAAACGAGGTGAGACGAAGGCCGACTGTCTCCCCAGATGATGACTCTGGAATCCCGTCATCCCATCTAAGACGATCCATCTAATCCTCACCACTGCCACATTTAATCACCTGATCCATTCATTCATCTACAGCTTCTGTCTTCATCACCCCGTCCATCTGTCCGTCCACTTTAATGTTCCCCCATTCTATAATGTCTGTAATCAAACATCTTCCTCATCTTTCATGTTTGTATCTGGTGTTCATGTCATTCATTACCATGTATGTTGATCATCCTGTCAAACGCTTCACTCCATCTTTTTCCTCTTCATCACGTTCCATGCAATGTGGACACAAATATGTCTTTTATTTGGTATGATGTTCAAATATTTGCTCTGATTTCTGCTGGAATATTGACATCAACAGTAACAAACGTCAGACTCATCTTATTGTTTGTTGTCCAGATGGAAAACCAACAGAGGAGGCAGCTAAAGGCAGAGGCCGAGGATTTGGGGGTGAGAATAAGTTGGTGTTAGACCTCAAGTGCATGTTTGGTCTTTGGCAGGTTGGTCTGAAGTAGTTTCACTTGCTTCACTCACACCTGATATTAAATGTTACCTGCTGTCTTCAGCCTTTTATCGAAGCCAGAAGGTCTGTGGTGCTCAACAACAGAGCTTTTTGGTTTTGTCTGAAAGATTTTTAATCTTATTGGCTTGTTTGTTAATTAGTTTGTGTTTGTACAAGAACCCAAACCTGTTTTGGTTTGATGAGTTTAGGTCGTCTGAGCGTGTTCTTTGTTCGTTTTTGTTGTCTTTGTTTTCCTGAATCCTGTTAGAGATCACTAACAGTGGCTCTGCATGATTCTTAGTCTGAAGAGAATCTTATCTTTGCTTTTCTTTCACTGAAAACTGATGATTTAGACCAGTTTTCTTTATAAATATATTTCATCAACAGAGAAACATCTCATGGACGGTAGGCACAAGAACTTAAAAACAAAAATTGCAATGTCCAACAATGCTCTTCAATTGTTATCATATCTGAAACTAATATGATGAATTTTTGTATTTGATGTTGCAGCAAGACAAACTCCTTCACCTGGTGATGGTGGCAGGGGGCGGGGCCTGAGGCCCGGGGGAAAAGGCCCATCACCTCCGGAGGATCCCTTCGGAGGATTCAAGCTCAAAGCCGTCCCTCTGAAGTTCATCAAAAAGATCCAGGACATCGTGTTGACGGAGGCCGAGTCTATTGGCTCTTCTGCTGTGTTCGAGTGTCAGGTCTCACCTTCCACCGCCATCACGTCATGGATGAAAGATGGCAGCAACCTGCGTGAGGGCCCCAAGCACAAGTTCACTTCTGATGGGAAAGATCGCAAGTTGAACATTATTGATGTCCAGCTGTCCGACACTGGTGAATACACCTGTGTGGCCAAAAACGCTGGCAAGGAAATAACCTGCACAGCCAAGCTCATTGTTGAAGGTAACCCAACACTTTTTTTTTTTTTTTTATGTTGTGTGATCTGAAAGAAGTAACAGCTATTTGCAGGCATCATAAGGTACAAACTCAGGTATGATTTTGGCACCAATATGGAAAATGTTGTGTTCCAAATTCAGTATTTTAAATTTGTGCAGAGCTCCCTGTGAAATGGCTGAAGGAGCTGGAACCAGAGACGACGTGCATTAAGGGTCAGCCGATGTATCTGACCTGTGAGCTGAACAAAGAGAGAGATGTGATCTGGAAGCGTAACGGTGCAGTTCTGAAGAAAGAGGCTGGAAAAGTGGCCATCAATATCATCGGTCTGCAGCACGCCATCACCCTCCAGAACGCCACCGATGATGATGCTGGCGAGTACACGTGTGAGGTGGACGGACGGGAAGACATCAAGACCAAAACCAACGTCAAAGTGATTGGTGAGCTGTCAGTTGTGTGATCAGACCTCCCTGATATTCAGTGTTCATGCAGATGCTTGGGACCCCCCAGGGTGAAAAAAGGCCCAGAGTTGCCGTCATATTGGCTTGTGCCCCCCCCCCCAACAGTCACACAGCTGGCAATTAGACTGACTGGTCTCTTCGTTCCTTCACCCAGTTTGACTTTCCTGTTCTTTCATTTCCTTTTTGGGGAAAGACACTAACTAACCAGGGGGTGCACGGTGGCATAGTGGTTAGCGCTCTTGCCCCACAACAAGAAGGTGGTTCAAGCATCCCATCACCTTGAACACAGATTTAAACCAATGATTGAATTTGTCACAGCCATGTTTTAGTTGCTGGATTTGGATTTCATTCATAACTTGGCTGGTTCCCAAACCGGGATTAATCTCTGTTTGAAATAAATTGAACTCTCTGTCCTCAGAAATCATCAAAGACTGGCTGGTGAAGCCTTTGAGGGATCAGCATGTGAAACCAAAGGCCAAGGCCACGTTCAAAGCTGAACTTTTCAAAGACACGCCCAACTGGAAGTGGTTCAAAGGAGACAATGAGCTCACCCCCTCCGACAAAGTCGAGGTCGAAAAAGATGGAAAGACTGTGACGCTGACTATCAAAAACTGTCAGCCTGACGATGTGTCAGATTATGTCATTCAGGTTGAGGATCGCAGATACTCAGCCAAATTGACACTTGGAGGTTTGTGTAACATAAACACAGGAATCCATGTTAGAAAATAGTAAGGATTGTGTCCAAACTAACTAAAATGTGTATCATTGCAGAGCGTGAGGCTGAGATCCTGAAGCCTCTGTCCAGCGTGGAGGTGGTTGAGAAGGAAGAAGCCAACTTCGACACTGAAATATCTGAGGATGATGTAGCCGGTGAATGGAAGCTAAGAGGCCAAGTGTTGACCAGATCTCCGGTAAGACTCTCCCAATACACCAATCTTGGTCTGAACAGAGTCTGTGTGGTGTTTAGTAATCCTTCAGTCAGATTCCTCCTGATCCTTTGTTGATTCTGATGTGTTTTAATGGTGGTTTTGGAAAACAGTTTCAGTTCAGTCCAAATAATCCAAAGCTGAGCTCATGTTTGTTCTTCAGACCTGCGACATTAAAGCTGAAGGAAAGAAACGTTTCCTCACGTTGAAGAACGTCCAGCTGGATCAGGCTGGTGAAGTTTCGTACCAGGCCCTGAATGCTGTCACAAGTGCCATGCTCAACGTCAGAGGTACAAACCTGACACAAACAACCCTCGTTGTGCTTTCTGTTTTCTGTTGCAAGTTGTCGTATTCGTCAGGTTTTGCACAAAAACGGTGGTAAGAAAAGTGAAGGCTGTGTCTTTGTCTTTGTCTTTGTCAATAACTGCTGCATATTCACACCTCCCAGAAATCCAAATGGGCTTTGTTGACCCATTGAAGGACATTTCTGTGCCTGAAAAGAAACAGGCAAAGTTTGAATGCACCATCACCAAGGATGTGCCAAAGGTCATGTGGTTCAGGGGGGCGGAGATTGTTACCCCAGGCCCCAAATATGACATAATTGATGATGGAAAGAAACACATTCTGATCATTAACAGCTGTGAGTTTGATGATGAGGCTCAGTACACGATCGAGGTGCTGGGCCAGAAATCCAGCGCTCAGCTGGTGGTGGAAGGTAAGACAGAAACCCCCAACGCTTCACGTTGCCCATGTTCTCTCAATGTTTGTGTCATTTGATGTTTGTGGCTTTAAAGTGGCAACAAACCTTCCTGTCTGTGTGAACTCACCTGATGTATTCCAGGCATGAGGCTCAAATTTGTCCAGCAGCTTCAGGACCAAACAGTCAAAGAAGGTAAAACGGCCCATTTTGAGCTCGAGCTGACGCATGAGAGCGTTCCAGTTGTTTGGTACCGAAATGAAGTCAAAATCCATGTGAGCCGATCGGTGCTCACTCACGTGGAAGGAAAGAGACACTTTCTAGAAATGAGGACTTTGTCTCTAGATGATACCTGCCAGATTAAGGCAGAGGCCAAAGGGATTTACTCAGTGGCCAAACTGACCGTTATAGGTAACCACACACTTTCCTCTCATGTCTATTATATATGAGATAGAAAAATATTTTCTTCATTAGATTTACAGTCGATCAGGTAGATTTCTTCTTATTTATAGTTAAACTGGTTGGTGTGAAGGATAATTCTTGTCTGTTTCAGCTTGGTCTTTGTAGTTTCTGTTTCTTCATGTCTTGGAATCTTGGAGAACTTTCTCTTTTTGAACTAAATTAAACTTCACATGCTGATTTGTATTGAAATGTGAACGATCCACTGCCGGCCTGTGTGCTCCACTGACCGCAGGCGTCAGATTGTAAAGTTAATTGTGCGTCTGTATTGACCTGTGACTAACGGACTCCCGGTCCTGGATCTGTTCCAGAGGGCGACCCCATCTTCGTGGTGAAGCTGCAGGACTACACAGCCACAGAGAAAGATGAGGTCACCCTGGACTGTGAACTGAGCAAAGATGTCCCAGTGGTTTGGTACCACGAGGAGAAAGAGATCATCGCCTCCAAGATGGTGGTCATGAGGTGTGAAGGCACACGCCGGTCTCTGGTCCTGAAGAAAGTGGAGCAGACTGATAAAGGGAAATACGTATGTGACTGTGGAACAGACAAGACGTCAGCCAACATCAACATTGACGGTAAAAGACCTGAGAAAATGTTTCATGAGAGTGTTGAGAGAATAGAATTAATAATTAAATTGAAAAATTATCCTTTAATCATCATCATCATCATCATCGTCATCTGTCTCCAGAGATGGAAACTAAAATCAGTATTGTGTGAAGTTGGCATCCTAACCAGCTAGCTTAGCATCCTAGCACATCCTTCTCAGTCTGTCCAGAAAACACCAGAAGATGGAAAACCGAAAATCTCATCTGAAAAAGTCTCACTGTTTTTTTGTTCAGGGTTTTTTTTGTCTAACGTTTTGCCGTTGGTTGTTGTCTTAACAGGAAACAATAGAATTATCTTTGAAAAGATTTTAAAATCAAACTCTTAAAATAAAAATTAGAATCATGAGTAAAATCTTCTTGTTCTTGGTTCAGGTTCAACACTTAGAATTTCACGTCATACGACTTTAACAGACATTCATTTTTTTGATCCATCTGTTGTTAAATCTTTAACCAGCTCGTGACATCAAGGTTGTCCGGCCGATTTACGGCGTGGAGCTGTTTGATGGAGAGACGGCTCGTTTCGAGGTGGAGATCTCAGAGGATGATGTCCAAGGCCAGTGGAAGCTGAACGGAGAAACCCTCAGTCCATCTTCTGTGAGCAGCAAAATCAGTCTCTGCAGTTCCACACTTCTGTTAGTTTGTGATGTGAAGACATGTGACCGTCCAGATCGTTAATAATACTGTTTGACAGGATGTCGACATCATCGAGGAAGGAGGGAAGCACACTCTGATCCTGTACAACTGCAAAGTGTCCATGACAGGCGAGGTGGCCTACGCTGCCGCCAACGCCAAATGTTCCGCCAACCTGAAAGTCAAAGGTAACGAACCAGAAAGTTGCCTCAATATTTTAGATATAAAAGAATCAAATCAAATTTCTGATTCTCGCTTTCAAGAGTTTAAATTAGGTTTAAAATAACAAATGAGAACAAACAGTCCCACTAAAAATCAAAAACCTCCTGTTTTCCCAGAACTTCCTCTCAACTTCCTCACACCTCTGAGCGACGTTCAGGTGTACGAGAAGGACGAAGCTCGGTTCGAGCTTGAGGTGTCAAGACCTCCAAAGACTTTCCGCTGGCTGAAGGGTTCGCAGGAGCTGCAGAGCGACGATAAGTATGAGATGATCAAGGAGGGAAACGTGTATGTCCTGCTGATCCGATCAGCCGCCTACGACGATGAGGCCAAGTACATGTTTGAGGCCGAGGACAAGAGGACGGCGGGCAAACTCATCATTCAGGGTAAGTCCATGGGTCGTGTTTTTAAAATGAGGCTATGGAAGCGCTGGTGGTCAGGTGGCTAGTGCACATGTCATGCTCTCTCTCTCCCTTCTTCCTGTCGGCCTCTTACTGCCACTTACTGTTGACGGAGTTAAGCCGAAAAAACAAAACCTTAAAAATATGAAAATAAATACAGTTAAATTTTGTTTTTGTTGAATTTTTAACTCCAGAGAATTTTATTTTATTCTTTTCTCTTGACCCATAAACGTTTGTCTGTGGCAGGTATTCGTCTGGAGTTTGTCAAACCGATAAAAGACGTGACGGTGAAGGAGCGGGAAACGGCCGAATTCAGCGTCGAACTCTCCCACGATAAGATCCCGGTGGTCTGGTACAAGAACGACGTCCGTCTGCATCCCAGCAAGGTGGTGCACATGTCGGACCAAGGAAAGGTCCACACGCTGGCCTTCAAGGAGGTCACCATTGACGACACCTCCATGATCAAAGTGGAGGCCATGGGCAAGACTGTGACCGCCATGCTCAACGTCATTGGTCAGTGTCATCGCACCCTGTTAAAGGCTGAATGTTTAAGAGTTCAACACATTCATAGAGGTTCAACATGAAACCATCTTGTGTGTCTGCAGAGGGAGACCTATATTTCACCACCAAACTGCAGAACTACACGGCCGTGGAGAAGGATGAGGTGAAGCTGGTCTGTGAACTGAGCAAAGCAGTGGCCGACGTGAATTGGTTCAAGGACGGGAAGGAGATCACTCCCTCCAAAAACATCGTCATCAGCACCGATGGCAAGAAGCGCATCTTGATGGTCAGGAAGGCAGAGAAGGCAAACATCGGCGCCTACACCTGCGACTGCGGCTCAGATAAAACAACGGCCAACCTCAATATCGAAGGTAAAACCTCAGACACTTCTGTCTTCAGTCACATTCATGAAGTGAGGTCAAGATCCGAGACAATAGACGCACATAGTCTCTCTGCCTGCCGGAAAAAAGTCTTTGATCTTTAATTTTAACGTGTGAAAAATTGGAAGTAAAACAAAAATGCTAAAGGTTTGTCTTCCTTCCCACAGAGAGAGACATCAAGGTGGTTCGTCCACTGTACAGTGTGGAGGTCACAGAGACGGAGACAGCCAAGTTTGAGACGGAGATCTCAGAGGACGATGTCCATGGAAACTGGAAGCTGAAGGGAGAAGCTCTGCACCAATCAGCTGTGAGTCTGGTTCCTCTGTGGACTCTGTTTGCTTGAGTGCAGACGAGAAAGAAACTGAGTCTCAGTGTTTCCTTTTAGGATGTGGAGATCAAAGAGGAAGGAACCAAACATGTCCTAATCCTCTACAACGTTCGAATGGACATGGCCGGAGTTGTCGACTTCTCAGCCGCCAATGCTAAGTCCAACGCTCAGCTCAGGGTCAAAGGTGAATTTTTACTTCTTGATTTGAAGTGGGACAGTCGGGAGCCATGGAAACACACAAGCTCTGAGTTTGGATCATTGTGTCTCCGTCTCAGCGTGAAGAAGTTTAACATTTGAAATGTAAAACAGGAAACCATTTAAGTTCCAGATAAACAAAGAAAAGATTTGTGTAAATAATTTTTTGTTTGTTAGTTATTTCAAAATTGGTTGAAGGTTGAAGATGGTCTGCATGGTTGAGATGGGATGACACTTTAGACCAATGTTTCAGTTTCATCTTAAGCTTCTGGATATAACTCACTAACATCGCTTGCCTGGACCAGATCAGGGACTGAAGTGGAGAATCAGAATGATCCTCTTCATCTTCACATTTATCAGTCAGTCCAAAGAGCTTCACATGCATAAAGAAAGTCTAAAATATTTAAACAACCCATAAAAATAGAGTTAAATACATTTAACAACATCCTTCTGTTGATATAGTGTAGGATCAGTTCAGTTCAAGTTTGAGATGGATCAGATCTGCTGGTCTACGATCACAACGTCCTCTAAAAACAACCATCACCATGTAAGGACTTTAAATCAGGCGTCACGTCCTGGTTATCCT
The DNA here is from genome assembly GCA_034769265.1 of Remorina albescens. Taxonomy (NCBI): domain Eukaryota; kingdom Metazoa; phylum Chordata; class Actinopteri; order Carangiformes; family Echeneidae; genus Remorina; species Remorina albescens. The sequence continues at coordinate 25,053,115 of CM068481.1, read as the reverse complement.
GGTCAACACTCAGAGCTGATGTCTGATATTTTTTAGTCTGAATATTCAACATGTTCACTTTCTCGGTTTCACTCAGAGAAATATTTTTCAGATTTGAAGCCATTATTCAAATGTCAGATTTGTTCTGGTCGATCTGTGAAGAGTTCCACCAGAGCAGCGACAGGACAGGAAGTGTGACCCTTTTTCTGTCACATACCACAGTGTTGTGTGTCTCAGCGGTCAGCCAATCAGCTGCTCTGGTTATTTCTGACACCTCTGACTTTATCTGAAGTTGAGAGGCTGCTCTCTCATGGAGGAGCAGGGACACCAGACAAACTTCAGATGGGTTCAACATGTCGTCGTCTTCTTCTTCTTCAGCTCGGTCCATTGGGCTAATGCGTCCTCTGAAGGACGTGACGGTGACAGCCGGAGAGACGGCAACCTTTGAATGTGAGCTGTCGTACGAAGACATTGTGGTGGAGTGGTTCGTGGGAGGACAAAAGATGGAGCCTAGTGACCGGGTGAGACAAACTAAGATACTGTAAAAACTTCAGAAGTTTATTTGATGTGAAAAAAAAAAGGTTTCTTTATTCTGTGTTCTTTTTTCTTTTATTTTAAATAAGAATTCTTCATTTTTGGGGGTCTTTTTTTGGTTTTATCTCAATATTCTTTATAAACAAGCTCATGCATGTTGCAACCATTTTTTAAAAAAAACATCTTCTGCAGTTTCTTGATTTTCAGTGAACAAAAAAATTACCCCCAAAAAAACTGATGATCAATCAACAAAAAAGGAAAAATGTTTCCAGATTAATTATTGAATCACTGAGTTTTTACAGTGTTGGCCTGAGACTCTGTTAAAAATAACCTGCTGTTATCAGTAACACACACACACACACTCTGTCACATCATCCAGCTGACCTCTCTATGTTCATCCCTGCAGGTGAAGACTCGTGTAGCCGGTCGTGTTCACACTTTGACCGTCAGAGATGTGAAACTGGCAGAGGCTGGCAAAGTCAAACTGGCTGCTAAAGACTTCCACACTCAGGCTCAGCTCATTGTCAGAGGTGAGACACCCGAACACAACAAGGACAGTGAACGCATCGCAGGCTCAAACGTTTCAACAGAAAATGTGTTGGTGGTTCTTACCTGACACGTAACCTTTGTTTTCTTGCAGAGCCGCCGGTGGAGTTCACGAAGCCTCTGGAGGACCAGACGGTGGAGGAGGAAGCCACCGCCACTCTGGAATGTGAAGTTTCCAGAGAGAACGCAGAAGTACAATGGTTCAGAGAAGGTCAGGAGATCAGGAAGACCAAGAAGTACGACTTGATAGTTGATGGACGTAAGAGGGCGCTGCTCATCCACGGCTGCACCCCAGACGATGCCAAGATGTATACCTGTGACGCCAAAGGGTTCAAGACTTCCTGTTTCCTGGAGGTCACACGTAAGGACACACTTATTTTTTGATGATCAGGACTCAGATTTTAAGTCCATCACGCTGAGCTGTTGGTTTGTATCTACAGCGCCTCATGTGGAGTTCACGAAGCCTCTGCAGGACGTGGAGGTCAAAGAGAAAGAATCTGCCAAGTTTGAATGTGAAGTGTCCCGTGAGTCCGCCAAGGTGAGGCCAGATCAGACAGACCAGATCAGGTTTTGCAACTGAATGCACAAACATGAAATGAGTGCCACAAAACGCTCAGACATAAAATCGAAGCTCTTTCCCACCAGGTGCGTTGGTTCAAGGATGGAAGCGAGATCAGGAAAGGAAAGAAGTATGAGATCATTGCCAAAGGAGTCCAGAGGATCCTCATTGTCCACAAGTCTGTGTTTGATGATGAGGCAGAGTACGAATGTGATGCCAGAACTTCCAAAACCTCCGGCATGCTCACTGTAATCGGTAAGCAACTCTGACTAACGTGTCTTCTGAAAATTATATTTCCAACATTTCACACTAAGTTACTGGGAAAACTGGAGGAAGGTTTGAAAAGTTTTGAAAACTCAGGGCAGCTCCTCATTAACTCCTGCTGCTGTGCTCCATCTCAGAGGAGGCAGCACGGTTCACCAAGAACCTGTCCAACGTGGAGGGAACAGAGACGGACAGCGTGAAGATGATCTGCGAGGTGTCGAAGGCCAACGCCGACGTCACCTGGTACCGAGGAGATGAGGAGCTACCAGAGGGCGGCCGCTACGACCAGGTTGTGGATGGACGCAAGAGGATCCTGATCATCCAGGACCTGAGGATGGAGGATGCTGGAGAGTATAACTGCAGACTGAGTCCCACTGTTAAGACTTCTGCCTCACTCAAACTCAATGGTAAGAGTCAAACATCTGAAATCATTATGCTCTGACCCAGAAAGGACCCTGTGAGATGTCTTTCCTTTACGTTAGGACATGAAGCCACCATTTCCATCTGGATTCATCATCATTTTGCCTTTAGAGGAAGCTGTCAGAAAAACTCAATTTGAAAGGAAGTATTCTTCTTCTTCTTCTTCGCAGAACTGGCGGCTGAGTTCATCGCCCGTCCTCAGAACCAGGAGGTAGTGGAGGGCGAGAAAGCCGAGTTCGCCTGCTCTGTTTCCAAGGAAACCTACGAAGTGAAATGGTTTAGAGGTGACAAGGAGATTGAAGCCGGGGACAAATACACCATCATCAGTGAAGGAAAGAGAAGGGCTCTTATTGTGAAAAACTGTGAGCTGAAGGATGAGGGAGGTTATGTTGCTAACATCGGCAATGTCAGAGCCTCAGCCGACCTGTGTGTGATCGGTACGACTCTTGTTTCCTCCGTCTCTTTATCTTCAATTGAAGGTTTGGTTTCACAAATTTGTATTTTATTTCAGAAAAACTGAGGATCATCACACCAATTAGAGACACAGAGGTGAAGGAGGGAAGTGAGATTGTGTTCAACTGTGAGACAAATACAGAAGGAGCGAAGGCCAAATGGCTGAAGAACGAGGAGACCATATTCGAGAGCAGCAAGTATATGATGGCTCAAAGGGACAACGTGTTCTCCCTGAGGATCAAAGACGCCCAGAAGTCTGACGAGGCCAACTACACCATCAACCTGACCAATCAGAGAGGAGAGCAGGCCAAGAGCGCCGCCAGTGCTAAAGTTGCAGGTAATTCTTGTGATTTCCTATTTTTTTCCATTTCCACTCATGACTTAAGAGAGCAACTTGGTTGTAGTGCTCTGATTGATGGACTGTTCGCACTCTGACTCAACAGAGGAGAAGCTGAAGTTCCTGGAGCCCATTGAGGACATTGAGACACAAGAGAAGAAGACCATCAGTTTCATCTGCAAGGTGAACCGTCCTGAGGTGAAAGTGAGGTGGATGAAGGCTGGCCAGGAAGTGACGCTCAGCAAACGCATCGTCTACAGAGCCGATGGCCTGAGACACACTCTGACCATCAAGGACTGCGTCATGGATGACGAGGGAGAGTACACCGCAGTGGTCGGAGACGACAAGTGTGCGGCTGAGCTGATCATTAGTGAAGCCCCGACAGACTTCACCGCACAGCTCAAAGACCAGACCATCACAGAGTTTGAAGATGCTGAGTTCACCTGCAAGCTGAGTAAGGAGAAGGCTGCTGTCAAGTGGTACAGGAATGGACGAGAGATCAGAGAAGGTCCCAGGTACAGGAATCCTCCAGGACCCGTTCTCACGTTCTCTTCGGTTTTATGATTATTTTTTTTTAAATTGCGTGTTTTTTGCAGATATCACATGGAAAAAGAAGGCAAAGTGTGCAAACTGATCGTCAAGGTATGCAGACCTGATGATGAGAGTGAATACGCCTGTGGTATAGAAGACAGGAGGACCAGAGCAAGACTCTTTGTTGAAGGTAAACTCTTCAGATCTTTTAATCTTTTTTCAAACTGACAAACAACTGAGGTTTGTCGAATTTAACATGTGATGGTGTTTGTCTGTCCCGCAGAGACCCCAGTGGAGATCGTCAGGCCTCCTCAGGACATGTTTGAACCCCCAGGCTCAGACATTGTGTTTGAGGCGGAGCTCAACAAGGACAGAGTGGAGGTGAAGTGGATGAGAAACAACATGATTATTGTCCAGGGAGACAAGTACCAGATGATTAGTGAGGGTAAAGTCCACAGACTGCAGGTCTGTGAGATTAGACCCCGAGACCAGGGAGAGTACAGGATTGTGGCCAAGGACAAAGATGCCCGAGCCAAGCTGGAGCTGGCAGGTGAGTCAACTGGTCTCACAAATGCACCCCGGGATTGATGTGACAATGATGAGGTGTTTTTTGTGAAACTGTACGATAACGCAGGTTTGATCAATTTTGGGTTCAAAATTTGTCCTAAAACTCTTTATGGAGGTAGATCAGTGCAGATAATGATTTGAACATGTTAAAGGAATTAGTAGGAAAGGAAAAGCTTCCACTAAATACCTTTTACTATTCTGCAGCTGTTCCCAAGATCAAAACCACGGACCAGAATCTGATGACAGATGCTGGAAAACCATTCGTCATGAGCGTTCCCTATGACGCTTACCCTCGTGCCGACGCTGAATGGTTCTTTGAAGGCACCAGTCTGCCTTTCCAGAACATCGACACCTCTGCCGACAAGACCGAGTACCGGCTTAAGAGCCCCAGCAAGGACGACCAGGGCCGGTACAGAGTGGTCATCAAGAACAAGCATGGCGAAGGAGAAGCATTCATTAACCTGGACGTGATTGGTGAGTCTGGAGATTAAATCGCTGATTGGTTTTAAGATAACTAGATTCTGTGTCTGTAAATAGGACTTTCTATGTCATTCTATACATTTTTAGACGTCCCGGGACCTGTCAAGAACCTGAGAGTGGTCGACACAGCTGATGGGGAGGTCAGTTTGGCTTGGGAGGAGCCAGAGAGTGACGGCGGAAGCAAGATCATCGCCTACGTTGTGGAAAGACGTGACGTGAAGCGTAAGACGTGGACTCTGGCGACAGATCGTGCTGACGCTCCAGAGTACTGCGTCAGTGGCCTGAACAAGGACTCCATGTACCTGTTCAGGGTCTGTGCCCGAAACAGAGTTGGCAGCGGTCCCACTGTCGCCACAGAGGATGCTGTCCAGGCCAAGAATAAGTTTGGTAAGCTTCATCCAGAGATCACCGTTTATGTTAACATTCCTTCTCAGCACTTAAATCCAAATCAAATACTTAATGTTTCTCTCTTCAACCATCAGATGTTCCTGATGCTCCAGAAAAGGTTGCTGTAGCCAATGTCAACAAGTTTGGGGCCACTGTCACCTGGGAGCCTCCCAAGTTTGACGGTGGCTCTGAGATCACTGCCTATGTGATCGAGCTCCGTGACAGAACGTCTGTGAAGTGGGAGGCAGCTCTGGTCTGCAGTGCCAACGACCGCTCAGCTGCACTAAATGATGTGGTGGAGAACAAGGAGTACATCTTTAGAGTCCGAGCTGAGAACAAAGCTGGCATCGGCAGGCCGAGTGCTGCCACGAATCCAGTCAAGATCATGGATCCCATTGGTTAGTAAAAACCAGCAATTCAAGTGTTTGTATTTTAATACCCCTGAAATAGAATCAAATAGTGTAATTTAATTGGACGTTCTGCATTGTGACTGTAGAGAGGCCGAGCCCGCCCCTGAACCTGAACTTCAGTGACCAAATCAAGTCGGCGGTCACTCTGACCTGGGAGACCCCTGCCAGCAACGGTGGCAGCATGATCACCGGTTACATCATCGAGAAATGTGACGAAGGCACCGACAAGTGGCTCCGCTGTAACGCCAGGCTGTGCCCAGACCTCTCCTACCGGGTACAGTTTACTAGATTTCATTAAAATTTTTTACTAAAGCCCCTCTCATTATAATTCCTTCCCCAATGGACAAATATCTTCTCTGTGTTTATGGAGCTCTGACTGCACTGGTTCATTTGGGTTTACTGCTGATGTTGTCCCATGTCAGGTGTCCGGTTTGAAACCTCTTCAGAAGTATCTCTACAGAGTTTGTGCAGAAAATGCTGCAGGTGTCTCCGATCCAGCTGAGCAACTCGGACCACTGCTCGCAGACGACCCACATGGTATGAGATGAACAGTCCAAACTTTTAATGACAACTGGATAGATGGACAAACAAAAATATCCACCATGTTGACTATTTGCATCCCACAGTCATACTACGGAAGCAGGAGTGACGTGGTTTGATCGCTACACTATGATCCAAAATGTTTTTCTTCGTTGCAGTCGGTCCAACCTTTGACCTGAGTGCCTTCAGGAATGGTCTGGAAGTGATCGTCCCTCAGTCTCTCACCATCAGAGTGCCCATCACTGGCTACCCAACACCTGTGCCCAAGTGGACCTTTGGAGAGAAGGAGCTGACGACTGCTGATGAACGTGTCTCCATGGTAACAAAGCCAACGTATACCGAGCTGACTGTCACACCAAGCGTCCGTCCAGACAAAGGCACTTACAGCCTGCAGCTGGAGAACGATGTCTCCTCTGTCTCTGGAGAGATTGAGGTCAACGTCATAGGTAATAATTTTTTATCCTGTAAAATTTAACTTCATTCCTGTTTGTAGTGAAATAAAATATGGAAAGTAGATTTACTTGTTGCACAAAGATGTGATTTAGGATTGCCGGGTCAGGGTTTACTCAACAAGTCCTGACACACATCTTCTTTGGTGCTTTTATCTTCCCAGCATGCCCAAGTGCTCCCAAGGACTTAAAGGTGGCTGAGGTGACCCGACACCATGTTCACCTGATGTGGGAAGCTCCGGAGCATGATGGAGGAAGCCCAGTCACACATTATCAGATCGAGAAAAGAGAAGTGTCCCGCAAGACCTGGGCCAAGGTGAAAGTCAGACTGGATTCTGAAAATATTTACCAAATGTTTGATTTGATCTGCAACTGGACAAGAGTAGAAACCAATAAAAGCTACAACTTTTCAGGTCGTAGTTACCAAAGTGTGATGAATTCTATGGAAGTTTGAAACTCATAAATTCAAAATATCAGCTGGTTGTTGGGCCAAAAACAACAAATCACATAAAGCACAGCAGAAACTAAGGAAGTAAAACCTAGAAGAAGGAATTAAAGTCCAAATATGCAACATCTCCTAACTACTGAAACAACGTATTTTTCAGGTTGCTACTGGCATCCTGGACCTGGAGCACACAGTGACAGATGTAATTGAAGGAAAGGAGTATCTGTTCAGTGTCACCGCCTGCAACAAGTGTGGACCGGGAGAGCCGGCATACATTGATGAGCCTGTTAACGTGTCCTCTCCTGCCAGTGAGTATATTCATCATCTCAGACTGAGAACAACAAGAGCATGTGTCCCCTTTCTTTTGATCGAACTAGGACATTTAAATTTGACCCCTGAGAAAATACCAAGACTCATGTACATTATGTTTGTTCTCGCAGCCATACCCGATCCTCCAGAGAACCTGAAGTGGCGTGACAAGAGTGCAAAGACAATCTTCCTGTCGTGGGAACCTCCAAAGTATGACGGCGGTGCCCCGATCAAAGGTTACGTCGTGGACAAATGTCAGCGCGGTACTGACAAGTGGGAGCCCTGCAGTGAGCCCATCCCTGAACTGAAGTAAGTCCTCACAGTTATAAAGTTTCTTTCTTAACAGCGTCTTTGCAGTAATCTATTTTTTTGTTTTTTCATATACTGTTGGACAGTTCTGTATGAGGTCTCTTTTGTGCTCAAAGGTTCCAGGTGACTGGCCTGATTGAGGGTCAGTGGTACGCCTACAGAGTCAGAGCTGTCAACAAGTTGGGAGCGAGCCGACCCTGCAGAGCCACTGATGAAATTCAGGCTGTGGACGCTAAAGGTGGGCGAGCACAAACTGCACCTGAGGAGCAACTATCAGAAAATTCTGTAAATGTAATGTACTAAGGAATAAAAGCCCATCAGGATCAGCTGTGAGATGATTTGAAATGGAAATGAGATCAGGAGTAAGAAGAGTAAGGAGATCTTTTGTAGTTGGAAAGGAACTGAGGAAATGTCAATCAAAATGTTCATGGGATTTAGAAAGAGATAAAATTAGTAGTCAGATTAATGAGATTTTTATAATTCCAACAGAGCCTCCAGAGATCCAGCTGGATGTGAAGTTGCTGGCCGGTTTGACTGCCAGAGCTGGCACCAAGATCGAGCTTCCTGCCGATGTCAAAGGAAAGCCCGACCCCCGGGTGAAGTGGACCAAGGCTGACCTGGTCCTGCGGGCCGACAACCGCATCACTATCGACACAGAGCCGGGACACTCCAAGGTTTCCATTGCCAACACAATCAGAGGAGACACTGCTACCTACATCATTGAGGCAGTTAACACATGTGGACGCGCCACCGCCACTATCGATGTCAACATCCTTGGTACACAGATGCTGGTTAAAATCCTGAAGCTATAGATACAACTGTACCCATGTGCTGGCAGTGATGTTAAGCACTAGCTTGTATCAATCAACACGACTTGAGACATTTCTTCTTTTTCCTCCTCCTGTTCAGATAAACCCGGACCTCCAGCTGCTTTTGATATCTCAGAGATCACCAATGAGTCATGCATCTTGGCCTGGAACCCTCCGAGGGATGACGGTGGCTCAGCCATCACCAACTACATCGTAGAGAGCCGTCAGACGGACAAAGAGGAGTGGGTGAAACTGTCGGCCACAGTCAAACACACCACTTTCAAAGCCTGCAAGCTCACAGCAATGAAGGAGTACATCTTCAGGATCAGCGCTGAGAACCAGTATGGCATCGGTGAACCTGCAGAGCATGTGCCAATTATTGCTAAGTATTCCTTTGGTAAGTTTTTACACTATCAATTGTCTGTCCATCAAATAACATGAAAACATGGATGAAATAAGAACCCAAAGACAATTAACATTTTCCACCTTTTTCAGATCCTCCTGGTCCTCCAACCAGAGTTACTCCCTCTGACATCGCCAAGGATGCTGTGACTCTGACCTGGTTCGAGCCAGACGAGGATGGCGGCAATCCTATCACTGGATACTGGGTCGAGAAGTTTGATCCAGAGAGCGACAAGTGGATCCGATGCAACAAACTGCCTATCAAGGACACAACCTTCAGGTAAAATATCACAAAACTCTTCTCATGAATGATGATTAAAAATTTGGGGGCTTACAAGCTGAAGGATCTTTATTTGGGAGGAGGTGTTGAACACGAATGTGTCTGTGGCTGCAGGGTGAAAGGACTCCCCACCAAGAAGAAGTATCGCTTCCGTGTTCTGGCTGAGAATCTGGCTGGACCTGGAAAACCAAGTGTTGAGACTGATCCACTCCTCATCAAAGATCCCATCGGTAGGTCTCAAACAGAACTGTTAAAGTCTGCTGTAATCTGCTTTTAAAAAAATCTTTGTTGCATCAAGATTGGACATCATAAAGTTAAGAGGATTGGGAATAAGGATAATGGCCTGATTATGATAAAACCACATTGTTCTTCAGATCCTCCATGGGCTCCTGGAAAACCTGTCGTCAGAGACATCGGCAAAACCACAGCCCTGGTGGCCTGGACCCGCCCGGAGCACGATGGTGGGGCCAAGATTGATGGCTACATCATTGAGTTCCAGAAGACTGGAAGCGATGATTGGATCCGTATAGCAGAGGATATTCCTCTGACCGAGCACCAGCTGAAAGGTCTGATGGAGAAGCAGGAATACTCGTTCAGGGTCAAGGCTGTCAACAAGGCAGGAGAGAGTGAACCCAGTGAGCCCAGTGACCCTGTGGTCTGCAAGGAGAGACTTTGTAAGTTCAGCTAAAGGGAGGTCATGGGTAGGCAGCAGAACGCTGCTTTTCTCAAAGGTTTATAGTCCATGAAAAACTCTGTTGTCATGATGATCATAAGTTTTATGGTCAGTAAGAGATGAAAAACCAACACTGCTTCTTTTCCATCCCCTAGACCCTCCATCAGCTCCTCAGTGGTTAGATGTGACCAACATCACCAAGATCAGTGCTGACCTGAAGTGGCAGGCTCCCAGCAGTGATGGAGGCTCACCCATCACCAACTATGTGGTGGAGAAGAGGGACGTGAGGCGAAAGGCCTGGCAGGCGGTCGACACCACCGTCAAGGACCTTAAGTACACCGTGACTCCTCTCAATGAAGGGTCGCTGTATGTGTTCCGTGTCGCAGCAGAGAACGCCGTCGGGACAAGTGAATTCTGTGAAGTGGAGGACGCTGTGCTCGCTAAGGACACCTTCAGTAAGTTCTTCAGTTATGTGTCAGTCCACCCCCTCAATAAAACTTGCCTTCGGTCACTCTGGGACGGTTTTCAACACATAAATAACACTTTGGTGACTCTCTCTGGGTGATGCTGTAAGGACCCTCACAAAGTATTATATCTTCACTTTATGACTTTGAGTATTACTGCAAAATAATTTATGCATTAATATTTGTCGTATTCTTTGCAGCTACTCCTGGACCTCCTTATGCCCTGACAGTGGTGGAGGTCACCAAGAGGCATGTGGAACTGAAATGGGAAGCACCCAAGAGCAACGGTGGTAGACCTATAACCAAGTAAGATGAAAAACTGCTGTGACTTTAACTGAAATTATATGATACTGACAGAACATGCTTGTTAGAGATATTCTGAGTCAAATGTGAGTTAATTTCTTTGCCTTTACTGTCCGTGATGTCAGATAAAACTGAATAAAATATCAATCACTCTGTTTCCAGGTATGTCATTGAGAAGAAAGAGAAGGTGGGAACTCGTTGGCTTAAGTGCTGCAAGACTCCAGACAAAGAGACTCAGTTTAAGGTGACGGACGTGGATGAAGGTTCAGAAGTTCAGTTCCAGGTCAGAGCTGAGAACGAGGCTGGAGTTGGTGATCCAAGTGAACCAACTGAGGTCCTTACAATCGAGGATGCCACCAGTAAGAGACTGTCAACATTCATTGGAAATTTGTTGTATGCATGAAAACTTTCTATCGGTGACGTGGATGTTCCTGAAAATCAACCTCTAGCAGGATATTTATTTTATCAATGAATTCAGTTTAGACTAAGTGAATTGATATCTATATGACACTTCAGATGTATTCACAGATGCCCTTCTTGCTCTTCAGGTGCTCCCTCTCCTCCTCTGGAAGTCACCATCCCTGATGCTAGCAGGGAGCACATCAATGTCACCTGGAAGCCTCCAGCCAAGGATGGTGGTTGTCCAATCACTGGCTATCATGTTGAGGTGGCAGAAGCCCGTCCAGAGCTGAAATGGCTCAGGGTCAGTAACAGACCTATCAAGGAGCTGAAGTTTAGGATTGATGAGGGAATCAAACCAGAGAAGAAGTATGTCATTAGAGTTCGTGCTATCAACTCTGTTGGTGTTAGCGATCCCTCCGAGATCTCCGACAAGGTCTTCACCAAGGACCCCGACTGTAAGAGATTTACTGAAATTGTGATCAGTCCAATCAAAACGCTGACGGTGAACTCTAAATAATAAATAATAACCCTCTCGTCTGATTTTAAGGTGCTCCAACTGTGGATTTGGAGGCAGAAGATGTTGTTGTGGTTGAGGGTGAAAAGCTGCACCTGAACATCCCCTATAGGGCGATCCCAACACCCAAGATGGTGTGGCAGAAGGACGCAGTGGAGTGTAAGGCCGATGACCGCCTCTCCATGACAGTGGAAATGAACAGTGCTCACCTGGAGCTACTCAAGTGCACACATGCTGATGCCGGTGCCTATACCATCACCCTGGAGAATAGTCTCGGAACTGCCACCGGAACTATCAATGTCAAAGTTATCGGTAGGATATCTTCATATGACAGTCCTAGGGAAAGGTTGTGTAGTCTAATAACAGCGTGCTCTCATTTTAGTTTGACCCTGTAACTGCTTTAAGGACATATTTCACTAGAAACAGCCAACCTGTTGGAATCTTCTCACACATTGTTGCTTCCTTTCTGAACCCTGCAGGACTCCCTGGTCAGTGTAAAGACATCTGCTCCAGCGACGTCACCAAGAACTCTTGCAAGATCAGCTGGGAGGCCCCAGAGAACGACGGCGGCACTCCTATCATCAGCTACACTCTGGAGCGTCGTGAGGCATCCAAGAAGACTTACGTGCCTGTCATGTCTGGAGAGAATGTCCTGACTTACACTGTCAAAGAGCTTTTTGTCAACTGTGAGTACTACTTCAGGGTGAAGGCTGTCAACAAAGTCGGAGCTGGAGTTTATCTGGAGCTACGTAACCCGGTCATCACTGAGGAAATCAAACGTAAGTCTGGTTTCATCTCAATAGCATAAGACAATTGATCTGTATATTCAATGTGAGCATTCAGCATCACAACAGATAAAATATAGCTCAAGATCAGACTTAAAAAGGACTGGACAGGACACAAAATGTCAAGGCACACTTTGTTATATAGCATATTTACAACAATGTAAGTTGACCAAAGAGCTTCAAAGGGTCAAACTTTGAGAAGAATAACAACATGAACAATCACTGTAGTATCAGACTTATCGTCAAAACAATACAAAAAATTTAAGCCAGTGAGCGCCTGCCGGTCGATTTTAGGATCAACCAACAGAAACAAAATGACTGTTGTTCTTCATACTGTCAATGAAATGGGAAGGTTTTTGTTAAAGTAAAGTTCTGGCCAAAGGAGGCAGCTCAGACATGTACTGTTGATTTGCAGAGAAACCAGACCCACCGATTCAGGTGGAGGCTCATGACCCAACGTCAAAGTCCATCACAGTCACATGGAAGGCTCCGGACTACGACGGCGGCTGTCCAATCCAGGGTTACATTGTAGAGAAGATTGAAAAGGATGGTGACCGATATGAGAGGGTCACCCCAAGCCTGGTTCCCGGTTTCTCCTACGTGGTGACAGGCCTTAAAGAGGACATGGAGTATCAGTTCAGGGTGCGTGCTGAGAACGCTGCTGGAGTCAGTGAGCCGTCGCGCAGTACACCGCTGGTCAAGGCTGCAGACCCCGTCGGTATGAAAAACTACAAAACACTTTGGATCATTTATTAGTGTATTTAGCTTTGAACCATAAATAAGAATTTTCAGTTTCAAAACTTTTTCATTTGCAGAAAAACCAAAGGTCACCCTCCACGCCCGTGTGCAGGCTGGTGTGTGTGTTAAGAAAGGTGAGGAGATTCGCATCGACGCTTTCATCTCCGGGTCTCCTTATCCCAAAGTCACCTGGCTGAAGAATGATGAAGACATCACCAAAGAGCCAGCCAAAAAGATTGTTCCTATCGTCAGGAAGAAGAAGACCAAGGCCAAGGTCTGTGTCCTTTTCAGAGACATCAGTCTGTCCTAATCCCTTTTTACATTCATTCATTCATTCATTCATCGGAGTGCCAACCACTGCCGCCGTGCTGCCCCCCCTTTTTACATGTTTTCAATAAATATATATATTTTTTTTTTCTCATACCTTCAGGTTCCAGAACCAGAGGAGGAATTTGTGACTCCACTGCGTGAACGTCTCGGTCTGGATCAGACCCACAAGGGCCAGTCTGCAGCGATTATCCGTGACGCGGTGAGACCCGACCACGGAAACTTCACCATCAAGGCGGAGAACACTCATGGTGTCGCCTATGCCACCTGCAACGTCAATGTCCTTGGTAAGTTCATCTGTTTATGAAAATACCTGAACCTCCAGCTAACGTGACTTCACTGGTTCCTCAGTAGAAATGAATCTTCACTTATAAGGAGTCACATGTGTCACTTTATTTGAAAGATCTATAATATCCAATAATAATTATTGATTTTGAGAAATCAAGTAAATAGAAATGAAAGAAAATGATAAAACCTTTAGGAGTTAAAGTATTTGCTCTGTTTTTGTAATGTGTTTAGTTTGTGGAGGAAACATTCAGTTTGTCTCTTGTCCTGCAGACAAACCTGGTGCTCCAATCAACTTCACCTTCGATGATATCAGGAACACCTCGGTCGTCTGTAACTGGGAGCCTCCTGAGGACGACGGAGGCAGTGAGATCCTCAACTACATCCTGGAGAAGAAGGACAACAAAAACGATGAGATCGGCTGGATCACCATCACCTCCACCCTGAAGGGCACCAGCTGTCCTGTCACCAAACTCATCGAGGGCAAGGAGTACGTCTTCAGGGTCACCGCTGAGAACAAGTACGGCTGTGGGCTACCGTGTATCTCCGAGCCGCTGGTGGCCAAGAACCAGTTCAGTAAGTGACAGCAGAAAAATTTAAAGCTCAACAATAAAACAAATATGCATCAGATTATTCTTAGATTTGTAAAGAATTGTAAAATTTTGTACATTAATATTCATTTTTAAATTAATTTATGATACACTTCCATACTCGGATTTGGATTTTTCACCTTCTCTCCCCCCCCCAGATCCTCCTGATGCTCCCAACACTCCCAGAGTCCACGAGGTGACAGCGAGCAGCGTCCACATCTCCTGGTACGAGCCAAAGGACAATGGCAGCCCCATCCTGGGCTACTGGATTGAGAGGAAGGAGGTGAACAGCAAACACTGGACCCGAGTGAACCGGGCCCTTCTGAACTCTCTGGATGTGAAGGTCACCGGCCTGATGGAGGGACTCACCTACATCTTCAGAGTCTGCGCCGAAAACCTGGCCGGGCCCGGGCCCTTCAGCGATCCCACCGACCGCATGGTGACCATGGACGCCATCCGTAAGTGCTGTCTGCCGACTCCTCTCTTTCATATCTGCTCTGTGCGTCACAAACACAACAACCACACACAGATTTGATCATCGGGCCATCACTGTCCTCTTATTCCTGACAGCTTTTTAAAATATCAAAGTCCACCTTTAGTTTTATCTGCCTACTTATACTTTTTCATTGACAGGTGATGAAATTTGGTGCTTTTGGTCTTTGAAAACACCTTAAAAAGTCAAATCAAATAAAGAATTTCCCCACAATTCAATAGAATTGAAACCATCAGATCTCTGTATGTATGAAGTGTGAATTAAAGTCTATATTTATTTATCTTTTAGTCCATTTAATTCAAAATGGATCAGTGTACCTGGGTTAGGGTTAGGGTACCTTGTTCCTAAAACAAGAAGTGGTGCATCTGAACAAACTTTTTATCAAGTGACAAATAGGAGATAGTTGTCTTCAGTCTTTACATGTCCGCCTCCCCTCAGTGCCCCCTGGCCCCCCTACTCCATGGATCGTGGACACTGGGAAGGACTCTGTCATCGTGGCCTGGAAGCCACCACTGTACAACGGTGGAGGAGACATCTTAGGTTACCATGTTGAGAAGGTACAGAAAACTAACGTCAGAACTTCCCTGAATACTGGACCTGAGTTGGAAAATTAGATTTCATTTGTTCAAACAGAAATGTTCAGCTGTGATGTTCCACTCATGTTTTTGGATGCAGGTTTTGGCTGGAGAGAAGGAGTGGACTCGGAGCACAGAGTTCAGGTGCAAAGAGCTGACTTACACAGTGACAGGCCTGATTGAGGGAGCAGATTATTACATCCGAGTCATCGCTGTCAACAATGCTGGTCCTGGAGCTCCAGGAGTTACCGAACCCGTCACCGTCAAAGAGCCTCAAGGTAAGAACAAGTTTATTATTCAACCATATTGGAAGTTAGAAAAGAATAATAAAAGAGAAAAAAAAAAAGAATAATAGTTGAAAAGTAAAACTCTTAACTATTTAACGTTTCATAGAAATGTGAAATAGAAACTTTTTTAAACTTCAAGACAATACTAAAGTTCTCATTGTCTGTGCGTTCCAGAACCTCCTGCTGTGGACTTGGACGTCTCTGTGAAGAACGGTGTCATGATCAAGGCGGGTGAATCTTTGAGGCTTCCAGCTGTGGTGACCGGCCGACCCCAACCGGAGGTCAAATGGGCCAAAGATGAAGCCGAAATTGACAAAGAGAGGATGATCGTGGAGACGGAGGGCAAGAACAGCACTTTGTTCATCAAGAAGGCTGTGAGGGCAGATCACGGAATGTATAAAATCTCTGGCACCAACAGCAGTGGCACCAAGACCGCTGAGACCAAAGTGGATGTTATGGGTCAGTATTACACGTAACTGCAAACACATTCTGAATCTCATTCATCGTGTCTCAAGTTGTCAGGTACAACTTAGTTTTCTGAAAAAAATAATCCTGATGTTTTGAATGTTTAAATTCTTTTGTAATGCAGAAAAAATCTGGGTTGTTGTTGATGATTATTTTGAGAAGCTTAAAAACACAAAGTTGAAAAGTCTTTGAATCAACATCTGACGTTTTGACCTGCGTGTGTTTCTGAAGACGTACCTGGACCGGTGGTCGACCTGAAGACTGTCTTGGTGACCAAGAAGAACATCACTCTTACCTGGTCCGACCCCTTGGACAACGGTGGTAGTGACATCATTGGCTACGAGGTGCTGAGGAAGGACGCCAAGATGAAACTCTTCCGCCAGCCCATTGAGGTGGCGTCCTGTAAGTACGACGTCCAGGGTCTGCTGGCCGGTGAGGAATACGACTTCAGGGTTATTGCAAGGAACAAGTATGGTGATGGAGCTCCAGCCGACCTTGGCCCCATCTTGGCTGAGGATCCCAAAGGTAAACCAACGGAAATATCACATCACATTTTCTGGGCTATTGTGAAACAGAGGATCAGGCAGTCTTCTGAATGGCTGTCCAGTGTTGACCAAACTCCCTGATGTTTCAGGTACTCCGTCTGCCCCAGAGAAGTTGCACTACACTGATAGGAGTAAGAACACCATCACTCTGGCCTGGCAGCCTCCTCGTTTTGATGGAGGCAGCCCGATCAGAGGGTACTACGTGGAGAAGATGAGGTCTGATAGTAACGAGTTTGATGTGGCCAACCGCAAGATCTTCACTGAGTGCTGTGGAACAGTTGAGAACCTGTCAGAGAACCAGGAGTACCAGTTCCGTGTTAAAGCTGTGAACGAGGTCGGGGATGGAGAGCCATCCAAGCCAATAACCGTCAAGATCCAGGATGATGAAAGTACGAAACTCTGGACGATAAAATATAGAATTTAATGTCAAAATGGTTTACGTCGGCTCAGTTTGGGTGAAACTACAGAATTTTTACATGAAAGCAAATTTTAACTATGATTTTCATCCACAGTTGCACCAATTATCTCAATCCTGAAGTTCTTTAAGAGCAACGCCATCATCGTCAGGAAAGGTTCAGCCATTGACATCCCAGCGGAGGTGAAGGGACTTCCTCTGCCAACCATCCAGTGGATGAAGGGTGACGTGGTGATAGAGAAGCCTGATGAAGCGAAGATGACGATGGAGAGTGAAGAGGTGAAAATGAATTTTGGACTTTTGCTCAATCTGTTTGTCCAACAGTTCGGTCCAGATAACGATGTATAGCTGCCCTAAAGGTGATCCCTTTGGGATCAAGTGGACTTATGGTAACTGAACTCTTTTATACATTTAACTGTCATTTATTTTATCATTTATCATTACATTTAAAATGATTGTTTGTTTTTTTTTCTTATTGATTATCAATGAATTAAAGGTTTTTGGTAGTTTTGTCCATTTACTCCCATAACCTTTTGTTATGAAGAGACTGAAGAGACAATTAAATCAACAGAGCAGTTTTTTGTTTCATTCCCCCAGCAGCCAGCTTTGATTGACAAGCAGATGATAAACTAAACTTTTTCATCTTCAGGTCAACCGAACAACTCTGACGACAAAGATCGCCATCCCAGAAACCATCAGGCAGGACACGGGCAACTACAAGCTGATGGCGGAAAATTGCCACGGCAAAGCTCAGCACGTCATCAGGGTCGAGATCCTCGGTATGAAAGTCAGATAAAAAAGAACTCTCTCTTATCAGATTTTCTGTTTCACTCGTCTAACTGAGCTAAGTGTTGCTGAGCATTTCATTAACCTGAACCGAATTTTCAGACCGTCCTCTTCCTCCGAGGAACATCGTCGTTTCTGACATCAAGGCAAACTCGTGCTACCTGACCTGGGACGCCCCAGAGGACAACGGAGGCAGTGAGATCACCAACTACATCGTGGAGCGCAGAGATGCCAGCAAAAAGAAGTCAGACTTTGATGCTCTCACCATTAACCTCATCGACAGAAGATACGGGGTGAGTGAAGGACTAATCTGCCAGGTCCGGATTTAATTCAATGCCAATTTAAGAAAAAATAAAACAAACTAATATCTGAAGATTATCATTCCCATCATTAACTCACATTTGAAAGCCATTAGATTGTTTATTTATAAAGTATCATCCTAAATCACATCAACAGAATTTAGAGATGAAGACTGATAATCAGAAAAAAAGAACCCTGCACCGTTATAAAATTTGTGCTTGTGCTTGCATCATGTGCTTGATTCTGCATTTTACAAAACTTCTTCTGCTGCTTCAGGTCTACAAACTGGACTTGAATGGTTCTTACCAGTTCAGGATCAAAGCTGAAAACAAGTATGGCGTCAGCGACGGCTGTGACTCAGAGAAAGTCCAGTTGAGGGATCCGTTTGGGCTCCCTGGACCTCCACGTAACCCCAAGATTATTGCTGCCACAGCGACCACTATGACTCTGACCTGGGAACCTCCTCTAGACAACGGTGGCTCTACCATCCAAGGATACTGGCTGGAGAAGCGGGAGCGCGGCGCCGTGTACTGGGGTCGTGTCAACCGAGGTCCAGCCACCAAACCGGCAGTGAAGGGGCTGCAGTACACGGTGCTCAAACTCATCGAAGGAACAGAGTACCAGTTCAGGATCGCAGCCTCCAATGCGGCAGGTGTTGGACCCCCCAGTGAGGCCACAGAGTGCCGTTTTGCTGTGGACCCATGCAGTGAGTGCTGATCCAGAATCTGCTCATTTTTGAGCTTATAGCTGCTTATTCCTGATGTATTTTTATCCCCTTTACGCACAAAGTTGACTGTTCTGTGCTCCTTTTTTAGACCCTCCCAGCTCACCTGGATCCCCTGAAGTTAAAGACAAGACCAAGAACAGCATCACTCTCACCTGGACTCCACCCGACAAAGATGGCGGCAGACCCCTCAGGGGTTATATCATTGAGATCCACGAGGAGGGCTCTCCTGATTGGAGGAGGGTGAACCCTGCTGACAAACTACACCCATCCACCGAAATTACCGTCCCTGACCTGAAGGAGGGCAAAAAGTGCAAGTTCAGGATCTACGCAGTGAATGCTGCCGGCAACTCAGAGCCGGCCAGGACGTCGGACATCTTGGTTCAGGACATCCTGAGTAAGAGTCACGAGGATGATCTTCTTATATTAGTTTTAAAACTATCTACCACATCAGTGACAGAAACTGGTATCATTGTGTACAGTAAGCTTTTTAGTCTTCTTTTGATGACTTTGAGAAAGAAATCATTTGACGCTCCACTCTGATCGGTGATACTGATGAAAATCAAACAGATTTGGTGCAGAATTAAAACCAGTTTTTACTTGTTTGCTCTTCAGTTGAGCCGAATGTTACGCTTGACGTTAGCGCCCACGACCTGCTGAACTGCAGAGCAGGAAAAACCATCAGGATTCCCGCCACCATCACCGGAAGGCCTGTTCCCAAAGTCACCTGGACTTTCGATGGAACTGCTGAGACCGAGAAGAAGAATGACATTCATACCCTGCCTGTCGACTCAGAGGTAAAGAACGGATTTTTGAAAATCACAGATGGGCTTGTTTCCATCATCAAATGGAAACTCCAAATAGATTTGTTAATTCATCAACGGGTATTGTTACGACCCGTTAAGTGAAAAGACAATTAAGTCATAATGATGTTAAAGTTGAAGCTCGTATTTTCTAAAATCATCCATCACCCATTTTTCTCAGATTCACTCAACGGACACAAACTGGGCTGTCGTTATTCCAGACGGCAAATTGAACCACAGCGGCCGGTACATCATCAACGCAGAGAGTCCTGCAGGACACAAGGTGGTCAAAGTCAGAGTCAATGTGCTTGGTACGTAAGGATTCAAAGATGTCATTAGTTTATCTACAGACCTTGTGAGTCTTTGTGTCTTTAATTTCTTGTGTTGTGGACTTGCAGACCTGCCTGGACCACCGAGAGATGTGAAAGTGAGTGACGTGACAAGGGGAACCTGCAGACTTACCTGGAAAGCCCCAGAGTGTGACGGAGGCGACAGGGTGAAGAGCTACTTCATCGAGAAGAAGATGGTGTTGGGCAAAGCCTGGACTAAGGTACAACCCCACGCCCACAGTGTAACACGCTCTGAGCGGGGTGTGAATGACATCATGACACCCTGTGTCTTCACATATGAAACTGGACCCTGATTTCACTTTTTTAGGTGAACACAGCCTGTGCTTCTCAGTCTCTGGTGGTTCCAGACCTGATCGATGGCGAGGAGTACCTGTTCCGTATCCGAGCTGAGAACCGTTTCGGGTTTGGCCCCTTCGTTGAGACCCCCGAGGGCACCAGAGCCAGAGATCCCATCCGTATGTTTCCTGTCTCTTTTTCGTGGTTGTCAGTGATGAACGGAAATGTATCGCTGTTGTGTTTATGACTTTTTTGGTGAAGAATATTCAAGTCTGTTTAGGATTGTGTTGTTGAAGGGCAGAAATTTACTGAGAATGTAGCTACAGCATCTGAGTCAGCACCCACAGAAAGCCGGTTGAGTATTAGCTATTTATAAATAGTTGGATTCATGTCAAACCCTCACAGTCTGTCATCATTAAAAATGAGCAACCTGCATGTGATATCATCCATCATACCTGCAGATCCTCCTGATCCTCCCACGAGGCTGAAAATCCAGAACGTTAGGAAGGGAACTGTGACTCTGACTTGGAAGGCTCCAAAGAACGATGGAGGCTCACCCGTCACCCACTACAGTGTTGACCTACTCTGCTGGGCTGCCGGCAGCACCCAGAAGGAGTCCTGGAGGAGGTAAGGCATCAGGCAAAGGGCCTGCATTGGTCCTCTTACTATGTGAGACTCAATCTGGGAACTGAGTCCAAGGCCTGATCCAAGTTGTATCGTACTGAATTTTGGATGATCTGAGACGTTCTTTTTTAATGTCAACTGAGACAGATCTGAGTTAAAGCCTCTGTGCTGTTTCCCGCAGGTGCAACAGGAGAGATGTGGACACCACCACTTTCAAAGTGGAGGATCTGACAGAGGGGGATGAGTGCGAGTTCAGAGTGGTGGCGTGGAATCAGGCTGGACCCAGCCGGCCTTCAACCACCGTTGGACCCATCCTCATTCAGGACCAGATCTGTAAGAACAGTGTTTAGTTTCATGAAAGATGCCATAAAGTTCTGTTTGAGATTCTAAAGAGATCTGAAATCTGTTGTCTTTGACTTTTGTTGGTTTCTAATCAAAACTCTTCATGGGATGAACCATATTTGCTAATATAGTAAAATTTAAACCGGATTTTTAGGAAGATCAAGAAGAAAAAGACCTTCGGGCTCTTTATTTTCTCATGTGTGTTCCAGGTGCTCCATCCATTGAACTGAAAGAGTTCATGGAGGTCGAGCAGGGCAGTGACATCAGCATCGTGGCTAAGATCCAAGGTTGTCCCTTCCCCACGCTCACCTGGTACAAAGCCCCACCCCACAAGTCTGACGACAAAGTGGAAGTTCAGTATGATGAGCACATCAACAAGATGGTGTCCGACGACAGCTGCACGCTGCTCATCCAACAGGGCAAACGTCCTGACACCGGCCTGTACACGCTGGTCGCCTCCAACAGCATGGGCAAGGCCTCCAAAGAGATGAGGCTGAACGTGCTGGGTACGGACAGAGACCAGGACGATTCATTTAGTGTCATCAGGATCACTTTGTTTTGTTTTACTGTAGAATTGTCTATTTTTAAATGTGCTGCTCTTCTGTTTGCCTCCAGGCCGCCCCGGTCCTCCCTCTGCTCCCATTAAGTTTGAGGAGGTTGGAGCTGAGAAGATCACGCTCTCCTGGCTGCCACCGAAGGATGACGGTGGCTCTAAAGTCACAAACTACGTCATCTGGAGGCGGGTGGCCAACAGGAATACCTGGGTGCCCGTCACCAACGAGCCCAAAGAGCGGATCTGGACCGTGGAGAATCTGATGGAGGGACACGAGTATGTGTTCCGCATAATGGCCCAAAACAAGTACGGAGTGGGAGAACCGCTGGACAGTGAACCTGAGGTGGCCCGAAACCGCTACAGTGAGTACAGCTGTTTGTCTTTCACTGATTGTAGTAACATCCAATATGATCAGTCAACTTGTACAGTGATGTGAGAGCAGCACAGTGAATCTTTAACACAATGTTCTCCTGTCTGAAGTCAAACCCCAGCACCTCAGACCTGAACATTCGGTGGTTTAATCTGAGGACTTGAGCAACACAACCCCACACACACCAGCCTATTGCGAGAACAATGAAATACACAACTTGCGTACCACATTATAAATCAGTAATACATTGTGACACCTCAAAGACATGAACCACCTCCCCACCAGAGAGCAAATACAGTCTTCTAACGTTTGATACCTCCTGTCCATCATCCTTCAGCCGTCCCTGGTCAATGTGAGAAGCCGACCGTCACCAGTGTCACCATGGACTCCATGACAGTGAACTGGGAGGAGCCTGAGGACGATGGCGGCACACCAATAACTGGCTACTGGCTGGAGCGCAAGGAGACATCGGGAAAACGCTGGGCCCGTGTCACCCGGGACCCCATTCGTCCCATGGGTCTGGGTGAGTCGTTCGTGGTAAGCGGACTCATTGAGGGCTCCGAGTACCTGTTCAGAGTGTCTGCCATCAATGCTGCGGGTCCTGGACTGGCCAGCCCCCCCACAGACCCCATCTTTGCCAGAGACCCCATCTGTAAGTGACAATTTGAAATTGTACAAATGTATGTTTCTAATTCACAGAGTGAGACATTAATCATCTGTTGTCCTCTCACATAGCTCCACCCTCTCCTCCAACTCCCAAAGTCACTGATTGGACAAAGTCCACGGTGGATCTGCAGTGGATCCCTCCTCTGAAGGATGGAGGCTCCAAGATCCTGGGCTACTGGGTGGAGTACAAGGAGGAGGGCACAGAAGCCTGGGTCAAGGTGACGTGGTTTTATCTCAGTCTGCTTGCTGCCTCTTTATATCATCATACGACCAAAAACAAAGTCTCAAACCGACTTTTTTTTTCAGGCTAAGGAGACTGAAATCCGAGGTACCCGGTTTGTGATCGCTGGTCTGAAGACTGGCGGTCATTACAGGTTCAGGGTTATTGCCTTCAATGCTGCCGGTAATGGCGAGCCTGGCGAAGTTCCAGAGGTGCTCGAGGTCAAAGACAGAACCAGTGAGTTGTTCTGAGAGACAAAGTTCTCTTTAGACCAAGACTTTAAGTAATCATTCTTTTTAGGGCAGGCACACTGTAAAGTTGACCTTCTTGCCCTCAGTTGCTCCTGAGGTTGACCTGGACGCCTCAGTGAAAGAGAGGATGGTGGTCCACGCTGGCGGAGTGATCCGCATCATTGCCTATGTGTCAGGCCAGCCATCCCCGGAGGTTACCTGGAACAGAGATGGAGCTGCACTGCCTCCCGAGGCTAAAGTGGAGACGACAGCCATCAGTTCATCTTTGGTTATCAAACCCTGCGCCAGGAAACACCTCGGCATCTACACACTGACTGCCAAGAACGCTGTGGGGGAGAAGAAGAAGAACATCACAGTAGATGTTTTGGGTGAGATACCGTTGTCAAAATAAAGATATATGTATATATTTATATATGTGTTTTAAATTAAACCTGGTTTTGTCCTCCTTCAGATGTTCCTGGGCCTGTTGGTATCCCCGTCACTGTGGAGAACCTGAGCAATGATTCCTGCAAGCTGAACTGGTTCTTCCCTGAGAATGACGGCGGCTCTCCCATCAGCAACTATGTCGTTGAGAAGCGGGAGGCCGAGCATAAGGCCTGGACCTCAGTCTCCTTCACTGCCAGCAGACAGAATGCCATCATTCACAGCCTCACCCCTGGAAAGGCCTACTTTTTCAGAGTGGCCGCTGAGAACGCCATTGGCCTTGGACCCTTCTTGTCGACCGCAGCTGAAATTTCGATCAAAGAGCCCATGAGTGAGTTTAGTCAACCAAAGATGAGTCCTGAGAATACAGCCAAGATTTTGACTTTAAAAACTTTCAAAATGTTGAAATTTCACAAAAAAATGTTTTGAATCTTAGGAAAAATGTTATGAGCAGAGAAAGTCAACATCTCAGGAGAATTCAAAATTCTTATTTTAAGATTTTCTGACATGACAGGATTTTTGACAATGATCAGAACTTTGATCGGGAGAAAAGAACTTCGAGTTTTGACCTTGTTGTCGTTTGTTCTCCTTTTTGTCTCCTTTCTCTGTTCTGTCGTCTGTTATTATTAAAATTGGCGCAAACATAATTAAATTTTAACAGAAAATGACCAAAACACTTATCACCAACTACTATGTTCCCATTTTCAGAAATAATAACTGTTTGTATTTGTGTCAGGTGTGCCAGACCGCCCCGAGGACCTTGAGGTCACCAAAGTCACCAAGAATTTGATCAGTGTAAGCTGGAAAGCACCAAAGTACGATGGTGGCTCAGAGATTACCATGTATATCCTGGAGGTGCGTATGATTGGCAAAGACAAGTTCACCAGAGTTACAAAGGAGAGGTTGATGGATAGGAAGTACACCTACGATGGTCTGAGGGAGGGCGACACCTACGAGTTCAGGGTCATTGCCGTCAACGAGGTTGGACCCGGCAAACCATCATTCTGCACCAAACCAATCACATGCAAGGATGAACTGGGTGAGGATAATATTTTAATTCCACTGTCCACAAGCTCCTAATTACTTTCGACTTGTGCAATGAGCCATTTTGGAGTTTGTTTATCTATATTTTTTGAATAATAGTAAAGATCAGAAGCGATTCATTGTCTCTAACTTCCATGATGAATGCAGCATCAGGAAGGATGAAGCCGCTAACGGTTAGACGGCAAGTTAAGGGTGCTGTGAAGGGACAAAATAAAAGCACGCAATTAATGCATTAAAAAAACTGTTAATTGCGGCCCTTTCATTGATTAGCAGCTTTGGTTAAAATAGTAAGAATAGAAACACCACCCAGTACTCAGTGTAACCATGTCATATATTATTTTGTTCTTCCAGCGCCACCAACCATCGAACTGGACTTCCGCGATAAGATCATCATCCGTGTAGGTGAAAGCTGCCTGCTGCAGGGCCACTACACCGGCAAACCCTCTCCATCCATTATGTGGTACAGAGATGACAATGAGCTGAAGGCCGACAAACACATCATGTTCAAGAACACGTTGACCACCATGTCCCTGGGCCTGATGAAGGCACAGCGCGAGCACAGTGGCAGATACGTGGTGGTGGTGGAAAACAGCACTGGATCCAGAAAGGGACTCTGCAACATCACAGTTGTTGGTATGTAGATGGCATTCATTGAGAAAACCTACAAAATGAACATGTAGTTGAAGATGGAGCAAACTGCAAAGTCAGCACTTTAAAACTGTCACCTATTCAGGCAGCTTCTAGTCGATTACAGCATCACAGATTCCTTATTTTGTTCTGTCTTTCTTCCCTGCAGATCGGCCATCTCCTCCTGTCGGCCCAGTCGTGTTTGAGGAGGTGCACAGGGAGTACATGGTCATTTCCTGGAAGCCTCCTCTGGACAGCGGAGGTGTAGAAGTCTCCAACTACATCATTGAGAAGAGAGACGTCAACAGAGACACCTGGACCACAGTGACATCTGCCTCAAGCAAGACCACGTGCAAGGTATTTGAGAAAGTTTGTCCACCTGAACTTAATCAGCTGCCTTGGTGTCAATGCAGAGAGCTCTGAGAAGAGGTTATTTTCAGTGGAAGTAGTTTGCAGAAGTACAGAGACTTAGTTTAAAATTGTTTTTTTCCAGATCCCCAAGCTGACAGAGGGCAGAGAGTACATCATGAGAATCTCTGCTGAAAACATGTATGGCATCAGCGATCCACTAGAGTCTGAGGAGATGAGAGCCAAAGATCTTTTCAGTATGTTTTACATCATAAGACACGTTTATTTCTTCAGTGCTTGATTAAAATTTCAAAAAGCCTGATAACCGTTTTTGTCTCTCTTGCTGCAGGAGTCCCTGAAGCCCCAGACATGCCCACAGTCAGGGAGGTGTATGCCACCAATGCTTTGGTGCTATGGAACCGCCCTCGTGATGGCGGAAAGCCCATTACCAACTACATCCTGGAGAAGAAGGAGCCCTCAGCCAAGAGGTGGTCCAGAGCCACAAGGGACCCGCTGTACCCAGCGACTCAGTACCGAGTCCAAGACCTTGTGGAGGGCTGCGAGTACGAGTTCAGGGTGATGGCTGAGAATGAACTGGGCACTGGAGACCCCAGTGTCCCCTCAAAACCCATTCTTGCAAAAGATCCTATTGGTTAGTGTGACACAATCTTTGAAAAATATTGCTATTCGTATTACGTTTCAATGACATTATTTCGTTCCAATAGTCTTGATTGTTTTGTCAAGTTCCAAAATCAAATTTTGATTTGCCTGTATTTTCCCTTCACAGTGCGCCCCAGCCCTCCAGTCACCCCTGAGGCCTACGATAAGACCAAGGACACTGTTAGCCTGAAGTGGCAGATGCCTCGCCATGATGGCAAGGGCCGGATCTTTGGCTACATCGTTGAGTACCAGACACCTGGTGCAGTGGAGTGGATCCAGGCCAATGAGACCCCAGAGCAGTGCCCCAATCTCCACTATGTGGTGACAGGTCTGAAGGATGGGCAGGAGTACGCCTTCAGGATCTTCACAGTCAACGCTGCAGGCAGATCGGACCCTGCCTATGTCAAACAGCCCATCAAAGTCCATGACAGACTGGGTAAAGGAGCTAATTGTTACTCTTCTGTTTGCATCTGTCCTTCATGTTCAAATCCATAGCTTCCACTTCTGAAGCACAATTAGATGCATTTTCAAGTTCAACCTATCATAACATTTCACCAGGTATCATTTTACTAATGATTAGTTTCATTTCAGTTTCATTTTGATCAGATAAAAACTGTAAACCTGAAACTGAGGAGTCGCGACCTTCATTGATGGATTTTTCCGAGTTTATATATATGCATTTAATTTATGCGCTATCTTGATTTCAAAAAGCTGTCAAAGGGATTAATGTTGGTTAATTATTTAGCAATTCAGCTGTTAGTGTAAACTCTGTCTGTGCTCACTGTTCTCCAAGATAAGTGAGTTTCCACAGTAACTGAAAAGCTGAAGCCGCTATATTTCATCCGTCTACTAAATGTAGCTAACCTGGTCTAATTTGTGTCCACAGAGGAACCAGAATTGCTGCTAGATGCTAACATGGCAAGAGACCACTTGGCAATGCTGGGAACTGAAATCACCCTGAGTGCCACAATTAAGGGGATACCGACACCCACCGTTAGTTGGAAGAAGAATGATGGAGAAGTTCCTTCTCACATCACTGTTGCCGTCACTGCTACTGGCAGCAAAGTCTTCATCCCCAAGTGTGTCCGCGCGGACTCCGGCAACTACACAATCATTGTGGAAAATGCTGCTGGGAAGAAGTCAGCAACTGTTGCTGTGCTTGTGCTAAGTAATTGAAGCCTCCACCTACTCAAATATCTTCAAAGAAACAATTTTGAAGACTGACATACTTTGTTTTATGCAGTTAAGCATCTAAGAAAAAAAATCTATCTGAATTTAGAATGTGTTAATCCAACTCATTCAATTTTGGTCCACCAGATAAGCCTTCTCCTCCCAGAGACCTGGTGGTCTCCGAGGTGACCAGCGAGTCTGCCTACCTGACATGGAAAGCTCCTGAGGACAATGGTGGTGCTGTCATCTCCCATTACGTTGTACAGAAGAAGGATGTGGCTGCTGAGCAGTGGGTTCCTGTATCTCCAGCCAACAAGAAGTTGAGTCTGATGGCCATGTACCTAATGGAAGGAATCCAGTACCTGTTCAGAGTGGCTGCTGAGAACCAGTTTGGCAGAAGTGACTATGTGATTACCAAGTCACCCATTAAGGCCATAGATCCTCTGTGTAAGTAAAATGCACTCTGATGTTTTAGACTGCACTCTGATCAGCTGTCCACGCTTTGAAATACTGTCAAAACAACAGATAAAGAACTGATGGAAGCAGTTAGAATGAGGATTCCTCATCTTCAGAAACTTCAGTAAGTTTAACATTTAAATTCATCAGTAATCTGCATTTGTTCCTTTCCTGGACTCTCTCAGATCCTCCAGGCCCACCCAAGAACCTGCACCACACTGATGCAGAGAAGACAGAAGTGTGGTTAGCGTGGGAGTGGCCTGACCGCACTGGTGGAAGTGAAATCACTGGCTTCATTGTGGAGCACCAGGAAGAGGGCCAGACCGATTGGGTTACCTTCAAGACTGTGAGTAATAATCATGCCCATGTCACTGGTATGGAGGAGGGCAAGACTTACCGCTTTAGGGTGAAGGCTCAGAATGCCATCGGTGTAAGTCGTCCTGACACCAGCATCCCCATCACCTGCCAGGAAAAAACATGTAAGACTCGATTACCGTGGAGTTTCTTTATTGTTGTTGTTTGTTTTAGAAACAAAACACATCTAATACTGTCACTGTTATTTTTTTAGTGCCACCAACTATTGAAGTGGACGTGAAGCTCATAGAGGGCCTTGTTGTCAAAGCTGGCAGCGCCATTGTACTTCCTGCAAAGATGATGGGCATTCCCGTTCCCACTGCTAAATGGATGACTGATGGCAAAGAAATTGCATCAGAAGGCCGCTATCACATTGAGTCTGTTGGAACCTCAACCATTCTAAGTATCCCTGAGTGCCAGAGAGGAGACACAGGAGAGTACATCCTCACTGTGTCTAATCCTGCAGGCAGCAAGACTGTTGCCCTGCATGTCACTGTGCTGGATCTTCCGGGTCCACCCATCGGACCCATCAATATCTTGGAGGTCACCCCTGATCACATGATGATCCAATGGAGGGCACCCAAGGATGATGGTGGCACTCCTATTACCAACTATGTGGTAGAAAAGAAGGATGTGAAGAAACCTTGGGAGCCCTGGTCTGTTGTTAGCTCCAGCGGTACCAGCACCAAGGCCAAGGTGTCCAGGTTGGAGAAGGGCCGCGAGTACATTGTCCGTGTTCGTGCAGAAAATAAGATTGGCATTGGCGCCGGGCTTGAGAGCCCTCCCACTGTTGCCAAGCACATGTTCAACCCCCCCGGCCCACCAGGCCTGCCAGAGTGTTCTGATATCACAGAAAATGCTGTGACAGTGCAATGGACCCTGCCTGAATACGATGGCGGAAGCCCCATCAGTGGCTATGTGGTTGAACGCAGAGAAATTACAGGGAAGTGGATCCGTGTCAACAAAACTCCTGTGCTGGACCTCCGATACAGAGTATCAGGCCTATTTGAAGGAAACAGCTATGAGTTCAGAGTATTCGCTGAGAACATCGCTGGTATCAGTGAACCTTCCCCCACCTCCGACCCCATCAAGGCCACTCGCGCTATCACCAAACCCGGACCCCCTGGCAATCCTAAACTGAAAGACTGGAGCAAATCCTATGCTGATATTTGCTGGACCAAGCCTACAAGAGATGGAGGCAGTCCAATTCTTGGCTATGTGGTTGAGGCTCAGAAGACAGGAACTGCCCAATGGGACAGAATAAACAAAGACCTTATCAAGATATGTGCCTACAGAGTTCCAGGCCTCATTGAAGGAATGGAGTACAAAATTCGCATTAGGGCTACCAACAAGGTTGGTGACAGTGAACCCAGGGAGGTGCCACAGACCATCTTGGCAAAGGACATCCTGGTGCCTCCAGAAGTTGTTGTTGATGTCTCCTGTCGTGACTCATTGACAGTCAGGGCAGGTCAGATTATTAGTTTGATTACTAGAGTAAAAGGCAGACCAGATCCAGAGATCACATGGACCAAGGATGCCAGAGCCTTGTCTCGAGATAAGCGCACTGAAATCAACAACAACTACCCTCTTTGTGAACTAGTAATTAATGAGGCAGTCAGGTCAGACTATGGCAAATATGCTATTGTTGCCAAGAACAGTAGTGGACAAGCACAAGCCACAATTCTTGTCAATGTTCTGGATACACCAGGAGCTTGTCAGAACCTGAAAACGGCCTATGTGACCAAGAACTCCTGCATGGTGTCCTGGGAGAACCCTGAAGACAATGGAGGTACTGAGATCACTCAGTACATTATAGAGTGCCGTCAGCCTAGCCAAAGAGGTTGGACAGTTGTCTCCAATGACTGCACCAAGCGTCTGATTAAGGCTCCCCTTACTGAGGGATGTGAGTATTTCTTCCGTGTCAGTGCAGAAAACAAGATTGGTGCTGGTCCACCTACTGAGAGCAAGACACCTGTGCTGGCTGTTGATCCAATTGAAAAGCCTGGTGAACCCAATGATTTCCATATTTCTGAGATTGGCAAGACCTTCTGCTTCCTCAAGTGGAAGAAGCCAGACTATGACGGTGGTAGCCGTAACCTGGGTTATCACGTTGAGAAGAAACCAAAGGAGGCTGAAGAATGGGAGAGGCTCCACAAAGGTGCAATTAAGGAGACTCACTTCATGGCTGATCGGTGCATTGAAAATCAAATCTACCAGTTCAGAGTCCAAACTAAGAATGAGGGAGGTGAGAGCAATTGGGTGACCACAGGTGAGACCCTGGTTAAGGAACTTCTTGTTGAGCCTGAGATCAAAATTAAACTGGATGGAACACTTGTTGTCAAGGCAGGAGATTCCATTCCAATTGAAGCAACAGTAAAGGGCAAACCCCAGCCTAATGTGAAATGGACCAAGGATGAGAACACAGAAGAGATTAAGAAGGGCCCCAGGCTTCAGATCGAAACTGGTGCCGACTTTTCAAAGCTGCTACTTACTGGAGCCAGGCGCACTGACAGTGGCAAATATACAGTCACTGCCACCAACGGTGCAGGAACCTGCTCTGCTCATGCCAAGGTCAATGTACTGGATAGACCTGGTCCCATCAGGGATCTCAAGGTGTCTGGAATTACCACGGACAGGTGCCATCTGACCTGGGAAATTCCAGAGGATGATGGTGGCTGCGATATCTACAACTACATAATTGAGAAATGTGAGACCAAACGAGGAGTCTGGTCAGTCCACTCCAATGCTGTCATCACCAACAAAGCTAAAGTTACTCGTCTTACTGAAGGTAATGAGTATATCTTCAGAGTTCGTGCTGAAAATAAGATGGGTCCTGGTCCTGCAGTGCAGAGTGAAGCCATTGTTGCAGGCACCCAGTTCAATGTACCCGACGCTCCTGAAACACCAGAAGTCACCAAGATTTCCAAGGAGGAAATGACAGTGCAGTGGTCAGAGCCTGAGAGAGATGGAGGCAAGCCAATCACAGGTTATCTTTTGGAGAAGAGGGAGGAGCATGCCGTTAGATGGTCTCCTGTTAACAAAGATCCAGTCCCTGGAACCCGTTTCACAGTCACTGGACTCCTGCACCTACATGACTACCAGTACAGAGTCAAGGCTGTCAATGAAATTGGCATCGGCAACCCGAGCAAGCCATCGCGTGCAGTCACTGCCAAGGACACAGTTGGTATGCAACAAACAATGTTTACACTGTGTTTGATATTTGTTCATGAACATCGTTCATATTGAAACACCCCTATATTACCTTACACTACCTTCTTCTTACAGAGCCTCCTGCACCTCCTACCAACTTGAAGGTCCTTGACAGCACCAAGTCAGCTGTCACCCTCGGCTGGACCAAGCCGGTATCTGATGGTGGAGCTCCCATCATTGGTTATGTTGTAGAGATGAGAGTGCAGGGAGCTGCCAAAAAAGGAGACGATGGTTGGAAGAGGTGCAATGTAGCAGCTCAGCTGGTCGTGTGCGAGTTTACCGTCACAAGTCTTGATGAGAAGCTTACATATGAATTCAGAGTGTCTGCCCAGAACCAGGTGGGTATGAGCCTGCCCTGTGACCTGGAGGGAGCTGTGATCCCCAGGGACATTCTAGGTGAGGACTTCATCAAATTTAAGCTATTCTCTCTGCAAGTGTCTGTGATGGTATCGTGTCATGTGCTACAACTATCATATCACATTAAAAGGTAATTTGTACTTGTGACACCTGCATTCTTTCTTCCAACAGAGGCACCAGAGATTGACTTAGATGCTAACCTGAAGCAGGGACTGACGGTGAGAGCTGGCTGTCCCATCAGGCTTTGTGCAACTATCAGAGGCAGACCACCTCCCAAGGTAACTTGGAGGAGAATGGGCATCGACAACGTGGCCAGGAAGGGAAAAGTTGATATCATTGATACCATGACCTTCCTGGTCATCCCTGACAGCACACGTGATGACTCTGGCAAATATAGCCTGACGCTTAAGAGCCCTGCTGGAGAGAAGGCTGTGTTTGTCAACGTTCAGGTTCTAGGTAAGTTCTGGTTTTCTTTGCTGGTGGTGCCATTTTCACTTCAAATGAATGAAACAAAACCAATAATAAATGTAATTATTTGTTATTTCCTACATATAACAGACACTCCTGGACCTGTAATGAATCTGGAAGCTACTGACATCAAACAGACATCAGCCATGTTGTCTTGGAGTCCTCCAGAGAACAATGGTGGCAAAGAAGTCACTCATTACATTGTGGAGAAGCGTGAGATTGACCGAAAGACCTGGGCAACTGTCAAGGCTGAAGTACAGATGGATAAGATTCCCTTCAAAGTCAGCGGTCTGATGCCAGGGACCGAATACTACTTCAGAGTCACAGCTGTCAATGAGTATGGTTCTGGAGTTCCCAGGGTGACTCCCACTTCCTACCTGGCCTCCGATCCTGTCAGTATGTATCAACTATTAATCACACAATGTGACGACTGAGCTAACACCCAGTTTACGTTTACTCACGGTGCTCAGTCATCTTGCTTTTTTTTTGTCATTGGAAACTCTTGAAAACACCTGTCTGACTTTTTTTTTCAGGCAAGCCAGATCCCTGTCAAAAGATTGAGGTTCTGGAGATCACTAAGAACAGTGCCACAGTTGGCTGGGTGAAGCCCTTGAGGGACGGTGGTGCCAAGATTGATGGTTATGTGATTGAATACATAGAGGTGAAACCTCCTCCACTACCCCCAGCACCTGTGGAGGTTTGTCAAAAAACAACTTTGCCACATGACCATTTTAAAAATGTTAATTCTTTTTTATACTTTCACAGTTACCTGCTCTATTATTATTGAGTAAACATGAAAAGTATTAAAAGCATTAATCTAAACCGCTGAACTTGGCGCAGGTTCCAGAAGGAGAGGAACCTCCGGCACCACCACCAGCTCCAGCAGTAGTGGAAGAAGAGGAAGCAGAGCCTG
The DNA here is from genome assembly GCA_034769265.1 of Remorina albescens. Classification (NCBI taxonomy): domain Eukaryota; kingdom Metazoa; phylum Chordata; class Actinopteri; order Carangiformes; family Echeneidae; genus Remorina; species Remorina albescens. Next base: position 25,019,949 of record CM068481.1, on the reverse strand, counting down.
AAAAGGAAGTGTGGAATGCCTACACCACAGTGAAGGGTTTGACAATTAGCATCAGCGGCCTGAAAGAGGGCAAGAGGTACAAGTTCAGAGTGGCAGCAAAGAACATCATGGGCATGAGCTTATTCACCGAGACAAGAGAGCCAACCGAGATCAAGGAACAAATGTGTAAGTTATTACAGAAGATTAATCCCAGTTCATTAAGAAGTAGTTTAATATCCAGTGGCAGGCTAGTCTTGTCTAGTTCTTCTACCTATATAATGATCATAACTCACTTGCAGTATAATTTTGATAAAACACTGATGATAAAAGTAAGATGCATTACTGTTAAATCCACGGCCAGCACTAAAGTGATTTGTTAGTTCAAGGGTGCTCTCGGTTTACCCAGAGTGTCACTTAATTTTTTGTCTTCTTTTGCAGTGGAACCAAAGATTGTTATGCAAGAGACAGTGAGCGCCAGAGCCGGAGCCAAGCTCAGAGTGGAGGCACTGGTTTCTGGAAAACCTGCCCCAACCTGCAAGTGGATGCGTGGTGAGGATGCAGTCGTTCCATCCAGTCGTCTGGCTGTGCACCAGTCTGGCAGCCTGTGTGTCCTGATCATCAAAGACGTGTCAAGGACTGACAGCGGAGAGTACAGCCTTGTGGCTGAGAATAGCTCTGCAAAGGTGGTCCAACCCCTTAAGATCGTCATCAGAGATATCCCAGGTCCTCCTGAAGGCCCTGTGGAGATCAGCGACATCGACTCTGATGCCTGCTCGCTGTCCTGGAACAAACCACTGGAGGACGGAGGCAGCAATATCACCAATTATGTGGTGGAGAAATGCGATGTAAGCAGGGGTGACTGGGTGACAGCTCTTTCATCTTGCTCAAAGACCAGTTGCAGACTTGGAAAGCTCGTTCCTGGGAAGGAGTATGTATTCCGCATCCGTGCTGAGAACCGCTTTGGTGTGTCAGACCCCATTCAGTCTGACAGGATGGTTGCTAAGTTCCCCTTCAGTAAGTTTAACTGCATATGTTTCCAGTGCACGCTTCAATGAGATTTAAGCTTGAATATTTTTCAACTACAATGGATATTTTTTGTGTTTTGCTGTCAACAGATGTTCCTAGTGAGCCCCTTAATTGTCGCATCAACAAGACCAACAAGGACTGTATGTTTGTGGCCTGGGATAAGCCTGAGACCGACGGTGGCAGTCCGATCACAGGTTACTACATTGAGCGTAAGGAGAGGAACAGTTTGCTGTGGGTGAAGGCCAATGACACAGTTGTCCGCACCACTGAGTACCCATGCGCCAGTCTCATTGAAGGCCTGGAATACACCTTTAGAGTGTCCGCCATCAACCGTGCTGGTCAAGGCAAACCAAGCAAGAAGACTGACTTTGTCACTGCCAGAACACCAGTTGGTATGTTTGCTGCAAGGATTTAAGAAACACTCTTAATTATTTAACCATGTCTCCTTCCTTGAGCTTATTGGTCTCTTTGTGTCACAGACACTCCAGGTAAACCTGATATTCTGGATGTAACCAAGAACTCTGTCACTTTGGTTTGGACGCGTCCCAAAAATGATGGTGGAAGCAAGATAATTGGCTACTACGTTGAGGCCTTGCAGCTGCCGCGCGATACTTGGATACGCTGCAACACAAGCAGCCAGAACGTCCCGAGGGAGGAATATACAGTCACTGGCCTGGAGAGAGACCTTCAGTATCAGTTCAGAGTCATTGCCAAAACTGCTGTCAACATGAGCAAACCCTCTGAGCCCACAGACCCCGTCTTGGTCTGTGCTGAGAATGGTGAGGTTTTGATTTAACACTATGACAAGACCAGTGCCATTATTGTAACTTTGCTGTTTGCAGTTAGGAAGAGTAGGAAGAGTATCTCACAAATCTGAGCATGACACCTATTTTTCTCATCTCCATTGACCACAGTTCCTCCAAGACTGGAGCTCAATGCCAAGATGCAAAAGGGCATAAAGGTGAAGGCTGGTTCCACAGTACTCCTGGAGGCTGAGGTATTTGGTAAGCCCATGCCCAGAGTGACCTGGAAGAGAGGTGACGAGAGCCTGAAATCAGGTGAAAGGCAGGTCATCAGCCATCAGAGGCATCACTTCCAGCTGGAAATGACAGAAGTCACCAAGGAGCATACAGGGACCTACACCATCCTGGCCGAGAATGCCAGTGGCTCAAAGAGTGCTGAAGTCCAGGTCGACGTTCTGGGTAAGTCTACAAGTTTTACATTATGTACTCATAACTTCACCAATCAGTATGTATGCTCAATTGTCTGATATTCATTTCTTGTCTTTAGATGTGCCTGGTCCTCCTGCCAGTGCCAAATTCCTTGAGGTGTTTGCCACCAGTATCAAACTGTCTTGGGAGCCTCCTCTAAAGGACGGTGGTGCTCCTATCACTAGTTATATCGTAGACAAGCGTGAGACCAGCAGAGCTAACTGGGCACAGGTCTGCGCAAAGATCAAGGGTGACATCCTTGAGTACAATGTGGAGAGGCTGATTGAGGGTCACGAATACCAGTTCCAAATCCGTGCTGAAAACATGTGGGGAGTTGGAGACCCCCTCACCACAAAACCTGTCATCGCCAAAAACCCATTCAGTGAGTCATCACGGTGCACACAATACACACATTACACATCCCCAACATCAGTGACAACAATAAACTATAGCAATTAGGACTACAGTTTAAATTTCTAAATTTAAAACAGAATTTATGGACATAAGGGGATATAAATATCTACATGCTACCTGTTCGCATATTCTATCAAAACCTGCAGCTTCTTGTTACAACTCCACATTTTCCTGTTCAAGTGAATGAGAAGTGGCCTCAGATGTCTATTGTAACATCCACATTATAATCTTATGTTGTGTTACCTATAGCTGTCCCTGGCCCTTGTGAGGCCCCAGTGATCACCAATGTGACCAAAGACCGTATGACTGTGAGCTGGAAGGAGCCTGCTGATGATGGAAAGTCCACAATCCTCGGCTACATTCTGGAAAAGAAACAGTCCAAGGAAATAAATTGGACCAAGCTGCATAGGAAGCCTCACACAGAAAGGACCCTGGATGTTACAGGCCTCACAGAGGGAATGGAGTACGAGTTCAGAGTCATTGCCGTCAATGCCGCAGGGCTTGGTAAACCAAGCGATCCCTCTGCTGGCACCTTTGCACAGAATCCCATCAGTGAGTCCTGTGATTTCTCTAAATTTGCACATTTATTTCTCAATTAGGTATACCATAAACCATTTCTCATTGATCTCAAACCCATCCTATACATAACCTACCCTGGATCAATGTGCTCCTCCTCAGCTCCTCCTGGACCTGTTTTGAATCCAAGTGTGACAGACACCACCCACAGCACCATCAGTCTCACATGGAATGCCCCTGCCAACAATGGTGGAAGCCCAATTATTGGTTACTTAGTGGAGTGCAAGCGGACTAACACCGCCGACTGGATTCGCTGCAGTGTTCCCAGGAACTTGCAAGACACAAACTATGTCATCCAGAACCTCATTGACAAGGCCGAGTACCAGTTCCGCATCACTGCTGTCAACAAAGTTGGCTTCGGTGAGCCCGTTGAAGTACCTGGGAAACACGTTGCCAAGGATATCACTGGTATGTATAACTGAAGGACAGTTAGAGTGAGCAGAATATGGTATCATCAATAAAAAAGGGTATTAAAGATACAAAGCTGCAAAACTGTCATTAATCACTGCAGCATCATAGAATTAATTATTCTTTTCATTTATTTATTTATTATTATTTATTTCAGTTAACAACATGGACTATTATTACCATATTCCTCAGCAAAATATTCTTTTTAGCACCATTTCTGTTTTAGCGGGATACTTATTTGGTCTCTTAAAGGTACATCAGGGCTCTGAAGCCATAATACAACAGTAAGATTGTTTCTGCTTACTGTGGCTCATAAAATTGTTCCTGTATTCTCATGTAGTTCCTCCGGAGGCAGAGCTGAGTGCAGAACTCAAGGAGGGTCTGGAGCTGCGTGCTGGTAGTGTAATGAGACTGCATGCCACCATCAAGGGCCGTCCCAATCCTAAAATCACCTGGGCAAAGATGAACACCAACATCAAGGACCGCCAAGGCATCGTCATCAAATCCACTAACACTGACACCACGGTGAAGGTGGAGAATGTCAACAGATATGATGCTGGCAAATATATTCTGAACCTTGAGAGCCTGGCTGGCATGAAGATGTACACCATCGTTGTCAAGGTTCTTGGTGAGTGAAGGACTTGTTATGTGTATACTTGTTCAAAGATCCATCTGATAATTGTTCTAACTGAGCCATGGATTTACAAGAAGCAGGAATAACATAATAAAATCTAATCATTTTTGGGTACAGGGGATTAGATCCATATTTTAAGAGCTACTGTGAAAAATTTTATATCTCTTCAGACACTCCTGGACCTCCAGTCAACCTGATGGTGAAGGAGGCATCCAAAGACAGTGCCTCCATCTACTGGGACGCTCCTCTGATTGACGGTGGATATGAAGTCACCCACTACATCGTGGAAAAGCGTGATACTGAGAGGAAGGCCTGGTCTATCGTCTCCAATAACTGCACCAAGACAGCATTCAAGATCCCAGATCTGAATCCTGGACGGTCTTACTGCTTCAGAGTTTCAGCAGTTAATCAGCTCGGTGCAGGAGAAACCTGTGAAACCGCTGATTCGGTCAGAGCATCAGGTGGGTTTGGTAAAAACCAACTCAGCGGCCTGCCTCGCTTTTTGTGTTGTTCTCAAATTTTATACTCACTGCATTCATAATTACTTTTTCAGAGGAACCTGGGCCTGTAATGGATTTCAAGACCCTGTTGGTTACGAGGGATTCTTGCACTCTAAGCTGGAAGAAACCACTCAGTGATGGTGGCAGCCGCATCATCTGCTACGTACTGGAGGTCCTCAATGGTGAAGACAAATACAAAGAGCTAATGAGGTCCAAGAATATGCAGTACAGTGCCAAAGACCTGGTGGAGGACAGAGAGTACAAGTACAGAGTCAAAGCTGTGAACGACTCAGGAGAGGGGGCTGCCAAAGAACTGACAGTGGTTGCCAAGGACCAAATCAGTAAATGTCCATATTTATACATCTTTTTGAAACAGATGTGTGACATATTCAAAGTAGAGTTTGAGTGTATTTTTCCCTCCTTTTGCAGTTCCTCCATCATGTGACTTAAGGGAGCTGCCCAACATGTGCTACATTGCCAAAGAGGGCAGCACTGTCCGTCTCAAGATCCCCATCAGTGGAAAACCTACTCCCAAGGTCTCCTGGAAAAAGGGTGATGACGAAGACCTCACAGATACTGGCCGAGTGTGTGCTGAGTCTTCTGCAGTCAACACCACCCTCCTGATCAGAGACTGCCAGAGGAGTGATGCTTCCAAGTACACCATCACCTTGAAGAACAGTGCTGGAAGCAAAGAGTCCACCATCTTCATCAGGTAGGAATGAAATTGTATGACTGTATGTCCCCCTATAAATACAACCAATACAGCATAACAAAAAACTATCTCTGCTGTCTCCTATTAGGGTTGTCGGTAAACCGGGCATCCCCATTGGACCAGTTAAGTTCAAAGATGTTACTGCTGATGGTGCTACGCTGAAATGGGGTGCTCCAAAGGATGATGGAGGTTCAGAGATTACCAACTACATCTTGGAGAAGAGGGACTTTGTCACCAACATGTGGGTGACTGTGTCCTCCACTGTGGAGACCAACACCATGCGAGTGACGGGTCTCCATGAGGGCACAGAATACATCTTCAGAGTTTGTGCTGAGAACAAATACGGCGTTGGAGAAGGACTCAAGTCTGAACCTGTAGTTGCTAAACATCCGTTCAGTGAGTGACTGTAACTTAAACTATATTTCACTGTTTATGTAACTTAAATAAGAATATGGATGTTTAAGAGTTGAACTTGAATATGTGCTTTCCTTCAATACTTTATTACTGTTTTCCAAAGACGTTCCCGACGCTCCTCCTCCTCCTGAGATCATGAGCATGCGTCACAACTCTGCATACCTGGTCTGGTCTGACCCCAGGAAGACCGGAGGATCTCCCATCACAGGTACAGTCAGATTGAACATGACTTAACTATCTTCTGATGTCACTGTAAATAATACTGTACCAGTCAAAGTCTGGACACTGTTCCATTCCCTTGAAATTCATATGGTCTTAATGTGTATTATACCCATTATGGCGCTCTCTCCTCCTCTTGGTGCAATATTCAGGCTACCATGTTGAGTTCAAGGAAAGGAACAGTATGTTATGGAAGAGAGCAAGTCCAGCTCCCTTGAGGATGAAGGAACACAAGGTGACTGGGCTGACCGAAGGTCTTGAGTACGAGTTCAGAGTCATGGCGATCAACCTGGCTGGCATTGGCAGACCGAGTGCGCCCACTGATCCACTGGTAGCCCTTGATCCAATCGGTAAGTGAACAAAGTGAGAGTGGCAGAAAAATACTAATGTTATGAAGATAAAGCATGACACTGATTTTTACATACTTCTATCATTAGATACTCCAGGTAAACCCGATGTGGTCTCTATCACGAGGAGCACTGTGACCCTCCAATGGACTGAGCCACAGTTTGACGGTGGCCACAGGCTGACAGGCTATATTGTTGAGAGGCGAGACTTGCCATCTAAGGTCTGGGTTAAGGCCAACAACGTGAATGTGGTGGAGCCTGCTTTCACTGTCACTGACCTACAGGAGGGATGCAAATATGAGTTCAGGATCAGGGCAAAGAATGCTGCTGGTGCTCTCAGCCCGCCCTCCGAGCAGACAGACACTATCATCTGCAGGGATGAATATGGTGAGAGAAGATTAGAAAATATAGGAACGTGAATATAGCATTCAGGTACACACTTGGAGTACTATGTGATAAATTAAATCTTTTCCATTTCATTCAACAGCGGCACCAACCATTATTATTGATGCTCAAGTGAAGGAGGGTCTGACTGTGCGAGCCGGTGATACCATTGCTATTACTGCTACAAGCATTTTAGGAAAACCGGCACCGACTTCGTGCTGGTCAAAGGGAGGAAAGTACTTTAAGCCCTCTGACCTTGTTCATATTGAGACCACAGCTACTTCCTCTACTCTATCCATCAAATATGCCGGTAGGAAGGATTCTGGAGAGTATACTATAACTGCCAGCAACCCCTTCGGTGTAAAGGAGGAGACTGTGAAAGTCAAAGTTCTGGATGTTCCTGGTGCTCCTGGGCCCATCGAATGCAGTGGTGTCTCCTCTGAAAAAGTTACTCTTACATGGACGGCGCCGACTGAGGACGGAGGCTTGCCCATCAAATATTACACCCTTGAGAAGAGGGAGACCAGCCGTCTGCTCTGGACTGTCCTGGAGGAGAAGGTCCTTGACTGTCACTATGTGGCCAACAAGCTCATCCAGGGAAATGAGTACTTCTTCAGAGTGTCTGCTGTTAACCAGTATGGTGCCAGTGAGCCATCTCTATCTGAGGCAGTCAGCATGCATGATAGATTTGGTATGTACAGTAGGTTCATGTCCTTCCTTGTATTTTACATCTTTTTAAATCAAGAAACAAATGAATACTAAGATTCAATAATTTGTCATTTACTCTATGTTTAGGTCCTCCTGGTCCACCATCCAAACCAGAGGTTGAGAAAGTGGATGGACATTCAGCCACTGTAACCTGGAGGAGACCAGCTGAGGATGGAGGAAGTGATATCATAGGTTACTGCGTTGAAAAGAAGGAGAAAAGGGGGATGGCATGGAGCAGGGCATCCAAGAAATCTGTTACTGAGCTCAGCTACGAGGTCACTGGTCTCACTGAGGGCGTGGAATATGAGTTCCGTGTTCTTGCTGAAAACAAAGCTGGCTTTGGAGAGCCTAGTGAACCATCTATGCCTGTCAGAACAATAGTTGTTGCCTGTAAGTAAACATTTATGTTTCAGCATCGGAGCAAATAGGCCACCAAGCACTATTTAATTACCTTTTACTGCCTTACTAACCACTTTTTTATATCTGACAGTTGTACCGGGACCTCCAGTTAATCCAAGAGTCACAGACACAACTAAGACCACTGCCACACTGAACTGGGGAAAACCACTTGATAATGGTGGACTTGAAGTCACTGGATATATAATTGAACACAAGAAAGAAGGAACAGAAGAATGGGTAAAAGATACTCCTTCATCTCCACTTAGGATCACAGAATTTGTTGTTCCTGGGCTGGAAACTGGTGCAAAGTACCACTTCAGAATTAGTGCTGTGAATGCTAAGGGGGCAGGTGAACCTGCTGAAACTCAACAACTGGTCGAAATTGTTGAGCATGCATCTGAACCAGATTTGGAGCTGGATTTGGAGCTGAGAAGAACCCTTGTCGTCAGGGCAGGCTGCTCCATACGACTCTTTGTACCGATCAAGGGACGTCCTACACCTAAAGTCACCTGGACTAAGCAGGGTGGCCCCGTCCCACGTGCAGTCATTGACAGCACTGAGTCATTTACAATGCTGATCATTCCCGAGTGCTCAAGGATTGATGCAGGCAAATACGAGCTTAACCTTGAAAACTCAGCTGGAAAGAAGAGCGCTGATATTCATGTGAGAGTTCTGGATTCACCTGGACCTCCACTTAACCTAAAACCTGTCAAGATTGACAAGGAAAGCATCACTCTTCAGTGGGAGATGCCTCTTATTGATGGTGGAGCCAAGATTACAAACTACGTAATTGAGAAGAGAGAATCAACACGCAAAGCTTTTGCTACTGCTGTTACAATCTGCCCTAAAACTTCAGTCAGGATTGGTGATTTGGGTGAAGGTTGTGAGTACTATTTCAGAGTGTCTGCTGAGAATGAGTATGGCATCGGTGAGGCCGCTGAAACTACAGATCCAATTCGTGCATCCCAGGCACCTACTCCTCCAGAGAGCATTATCCCTACTGATGTCACCAAGAACTCTGTCAGCCTGGCTTGGACCAAACCCAAGCACGATGGTGGAAGCCGAATTACTGGATATGTCCTAGAGGCCCAGAAGAAGGGAACTGATCAGTGGGCTCATGTAACAACAGTCAAGACCATGGATTTCACAGTGAAGAATTTAAATGAGAATGAAGAGTACGTTTTCCGTGTAATGGCTGTAAACCTGTCAGGAAGAAGTAGTCCACGTGAGAGCAAACCCATTGTTGTTAAAGATTCAACATCACTTCCTGAGTTCGACCTGCGTGGTGTATGTCAGAAGACAGTTATAGCCAAGGCAGGCGATGACATTAAGGTTGAAATACCAGTTATGGGACGTCCTAGACCAACTATATCCTGGCAGAAGGATGGCGCATCCCTGAAGGTCACACAGAGAAGCAATGTGGAAACTACTGGTGCTACTGTCATTCTGAGTATCAATGAATGCAACAGAGGCGATAGTGGTGTCTACACCATGACAGGAAAGAACATTGTTGGTTCTGTTACAGACAACATCACCGTTAAAGTACATGATGTACCTGGACCGCCTAAGGGACCAATTAAGATTGTGGAGATATCTCGTACTTATTGTATCTTTGCATGGGAAACTCCTGAGAATGATGGAGGTGTTCCAATTAATAATTATGTGGTTGAGATTAGAGACACCACTTCCCAGACATGGACAGAGCTGTCCTCGACTGTCATCCGTACCATGTTCAAAGCCATTAGGTTAAATACTGGATCAGAGTACCAGTTCAGAGTGAAGGCTAAAAACAGATATGGTGTTGGCCCTCCTATCACCTCAGCGTCAGTGGTGGCTGCCTATCCATTTAAAGTCCCAGGACCTCCTGGAACTCCTAGTGTTGTTGCATTCACCAAGGACTCTATAACCATTGGCTGGAATGAGCCTGTGTCTGATGGAGGAAATGAAGTCATTGGTTATCATGTTGAAAGGAAAGAAAGAAGCAGTATTATGTGGCAAAAGATCAGTAAGGGTCTGGTGAAAGGAAACATCTTTAAAACCACCGGGCTTGAAGATGGTGTGGCCTATGAGTTCCGTGTCATGGCTGAAAACATGGCTGGAATTGGTAAGCCAAGCAAGGCTTCAGAAGCAATACTGGCCTTGGACCCCGTAGACCCACCAGGCCAGCCTGTGCCAATATTTGTCAACAAGAATGTCATCACGATTCAGTGGACAAAGCCTGAGTATGATGGTGGCTTCAAAATCACCGGCTACACAGTTGAGAAACGAGAACTGCCTGCTGGTCGCTGGATTAGAGCCAATTTCACCAACATCATTGAGACAGCATTCACCATCAGCGGACTGACACAAGATGCGTCCTATGAGTTCCGTGTCATTGCTAGGAACTCTGCAGGTGCCGTAAGCATGCCCTCCGAGCCCTCAGATGCTATCATCTGCAAAGATGACATCATCGAGCCCCGCATTATGGTGGATGCCATCTTTAAAGATGTTGTTCTGGTGAAAGCAGGAGAGTCCTTCAAGCTTGATGCTGACATTGCTGGTCAGCCCACCCCGTCTATGGCTTGGACGAAAAATGGAAAGGATATTGAGAACACAATGAAACTGGAGGTTAGGTATACTGAGCTTACAACAACTCTGACCAACAAGGATTCTATCAGATCAGATGGAGGAGAATTTGTTTTGACTGCCACAAATGTTGGTGGATTTGCTAAGCACATCTTTAATGTTAGAGTGCTTGATAGACCTGGACCACCTGTTGGACCTCTTAAGGTGTCTGATGTCACAGCTGACAAGTGTGCACTGACCTGGGCTCCACCTGTAGATGATGGCGGTGCCAAGATTGAAGGATACGTGGTTGAGAAGCGTGAGTCAAGTAGGCTTGTTTGGACCAACGTGGTTTCAGACCTACAAGTTACACAACTTAAGGTGACCAAGCTGCTCAAAGGAAATGAATACATTTTCAGAGTTATGGCAGTAAACAAGTATGGACTTGGTGAGGCTCTTGAGTCAGACCCTACAATTGCAGACAACCCGTATGTGGTTCCAGATCCTCCAGAGAATCCTGAGGTGACAGCCATCACAAAGGATTCTATGGTTCTTATGTGGCAAGCACCTAAGAGTGATGGTGGGAGTCCCATCACTAATTACAATATTGAAAGGAAGGACAGAATAGGCCTTCGCTGGGTCAAATGCAACAAGAGGAAGATCAAAGACCTTCAGTTCAAGGCAACAGGCCTTGTTGTTGGACATGAATATGAATTCAGAGTAATTGCTGAAAATGCTGCTGGACTGAGTGCGCCAAGTGTCTCCAGTCAATTCTACAAAGCAACTGATGGACTTTACAAGCCAGGCGCTCCATGCAACCCCAGAATCTTGGACACAACCAAGTCCTCAATCACTGTCGCCTGGAACAAACCTGTCTATGATGGTGGCTGTGACATCACTGGCTACATTGTAGAGACCTGCATCCCATCCGAAAAGGAAGACAAGGAGGAGTGGACCATTGTTACACCCAAAGGAGGTCTTCTTGCCACCTCATTCACCATTATTAACCTGAAGGAGAACCAGGAGTACAAGATCAACATCTCAGCCATCAACAGTGAAGGAATCGGAGAGGCAGCATCTGTACCTGGCAATGTAAAGGCAGAGGATAGACTCCTTCCACCTGAGATTGATTTGGATGCTGAGCTCCGCAAGGTTGTCAGTCTTAGAGCTTGCTGCTCACTTAGACTGTTTGTGCCTATTAGGGGGAGACCAGTTCCTCAGGCTAAATGGACCAAAGGAGATGGGGAGCCCATTGAGAGGGCAACTATTGATACTACTACATCATATACATTGCTTGTAATTGAAAATGTCAACAGATTTGACAGTGGAAAGTATAATCTTACAGTTGAAAACAGCTCCGGTTCTAAGACTGTTACAGTCCAAGTCAGGGTGCTTGACACTCCAAGTGCCCCACAGAATCTGAAGATCACTGCTGTCAAAAAGGATGCTGTCACTCTGACATGGGATCCACCCGTAAATAATGGAGGAGTTAAGATTAAGAATTATATTGTTGAAAAACGTGAGTCCACAAGGAAAGCATACGCCACAGTCAATGCTCTCTGCCATCATACCACCTTCACAGTTGGTAATCTACTGGAAGGATGTAACTATTACTTCAGAGTTTTGGCAGAGAATGAATATGGCGTTGGTCTGCCCATTGAAACTGGTGAGTCAGTTAAAGTGTCGGAGAAACCACAGCCACCTGGCAAAATCACTCTAAAGGATGTTACCAAAAACAGTGTCACTCTCTCCTGGGAGAAGCCAGAGCATGATGGTGGCAGCAGAGTAGGTTGTTATGTCGTTGAGATCCAGCCTAAAGGTGTTGATAAGTGGAGTCAGGCAGTGATCGTAAAGGAAACAGAAGCTACCATTAGTGGACTTAATGCAGGAGAAGAATACATGTTCCGTGTATCAGCAAGAAATGAGAAGGGAACAAGTGACCCACGTCAAATCGGTGTGCCTGTGATCGTAAAAGATCTTGTGATTTCACCTGTTGCCAAAATGCTGTTCAACACTTACAGTGTGTTGGCTGGAGAACACCTGACAGTTGATGTTCCATATGTTGCTCGTCCTAAAGCAGCAGTTTCCTGGGTGAAGGACGGTCAGCCTCTGAAGAGAACCACCAGAGTAAACTTCGGAGCAACAGACACAATGTTGAACCTCAACATAAAAGAGGCTACTAAAGATGATGTTGGACACTACGTAATTACTCTCACCAACACAGCGGGAGAGTCAACTGCAGACATTGGCATTGTTGTTCTCGATAAACCTGGCCAGCCAGGTGGTCCGGTTAAGGTGGAGGAGGTCACTTCTGACAGTGTAACCATCTCCTGGAATCCACCGGATTATGATGGTGGTTGCACCATCAAAAACTACATTGTGGAAAAGAGAGACACATCTACAACTAACTGGATGGTTGTATCTCCAAACCTTGCAAGGACCAAAATCAAGGTAGGCAGACTGAAGACTGGTTCTGAGTATCAGTTTAGAATCACAGCAGAAAACAGATATGGAAAAGGCCCCACTCTTCTATCAGAGTGCATTGTGGCTCAATACCCGTACAAGGTTCCAGGACCACCAGGAACACCATCCATTGCAGCCTGGACCAAGGACAGCATGGTCGTGGCCTGGAACGAACCCGTGAATGATGGCGGAAGTCCCATCTTGGGTTACCATCTTGAACGTAAAGAGAGAAACAGCATCCTGTGGATAAAACTTAACAAGTCACTTATTACTGATCAAACCTTCAAGACCACTGGCTTGGAACCTGGAATGGAGTATGAATACAGAGTTTATGCTGAAAACATTGTTGGAATAGGCAAAGTAAGTAAAGTGTCTGAGGGCCATATTGCTCGTGATCCTTGTGATCCTCCTGGAACCCCAGAGGCAACAAGGATCACTAAGGACTCTGTTACCATTGCTTGGACCAAGCCTGAGTATGATGGTGGTGCAAAGGTTACAGGTTACATTGTGGAAAAGAAGGAGCTTCCTGAAGGTCGTTGGCAGAAGGCCAACTTTACTAACATCATTGAAACAGAATATGTGGCAACTGGACTTGTGCAGGACAATCAGTATGAGTTCCGTGTTATTGCCAGAAATGCTGCAGGTGTTTTCAGTTTGCCCTCTTACAGCACTGGTCCCATCACTGCCAGAGATGAGATTGACCCACCCCGCATCAGCATTGACCCAGAGTACACACAGACCATTGTGGCCAATGCTGGAGACAGCTTCAAGATTGATGCAGATGTTCATGGTAAACCACTGCCCTCTATCCACTGGATGAAAGAAGAGCAGGAACTTGGCAACACTATTCACAGAGAAATTAGAAACACGTCCACCAAAGCTTATATATCTGTCAAGGAAGCTAAACTTTCTGATGGAGGTCAATACACTCTACTGTTGAGAAATCCAGGGGGTGAAAAGGTTGCACATGTCAATGTGGTTGTTTTAGATAAACCTGGAGAACCACAAGGTCCCCTTGTTGTGACAGGAATAGCCAAAGACCGATGCTGCCTTGCATGGAAACCACCAGTACAAGATGGTGGCAGCAAGATTTCTCACTACACAGTGGAGAGGAGAGAGACAAGTAGACTTGTTTGGACTGTTGTTGACCCAAAAGTTGAGAATATTTGCCTGAAGGTTACCAAGCTCCTGGAAGGAAATGAGTACATCTTTAGAGTCCGTGCTGTCAACCAGTATGGTGTGGGTGCACCACTTGAGTCTGCCGCTGTCACAATCAAAGATCCATATTTGCCCCCTGGGTCACCCAAGAGCTTAGAAGTTTCAGACGTGAAAAAAGATTCAATGGTGCTCACCTGGGAGGCTCCATCTGAAGATGGAGGCAGTCCTATCACTGGATACATCATTGAGAAACATGACAAAGAGGGTGTACGGTGGACCAGATGCAACAGACAAACCATCACTGACTTGACCTTTAAGGCTACAGGACTCCTGGAGAACCACATGTATGAATTTAGAGTTGCTGCTGAGAATGCCGTTGGTGCTGGGGAACCAACCTCCCCAACTGTATTCTACAAAGCTCTGGATCCCATTTTCAGGCCTGGCCCACCACACAATCCAAGAGTTACTGACACAACTAAATCCTCCGTTTTCCTCTCATGGAGTAAGCCTGTTTGTGACGGAGGCTGTGAGATTCAGGGATACATTGTGGAGTGTTGCACGACCACAATGCCAGCTGTGCCAACTGAGGCTCCTGCTGAAGACAAAGCTGAAGTGGCAGCTGCCACAGATGCACCTGCTGAGGAGTGGATTATGTGCACACCACCAACAGGTGTAAAGAAAACCAAGTTTGAAGTTATAAGCCTCAAGGAAAACCAGGCATACAAGTTTAGAGTATGTGCTATCAACAAGGTTGGAGTGGGTGAGCATGCTGATGTCTCTGGAGCTGTTGTTGCCCATGACAGGGCAGAGGAGCCAGACCTTGACATTGATCCAGAACTGAGAAAGATTGTGACCATTAAAGCTGGCGCTTCCCTTAGACTGTTTATCCCAATCAAAGGAAGACCCACTCCTACCCTCAAGTGGGACAAGGATGAAGCTGCCCTTAAAGAAACTGCTCAAGTCGAGGTGACCAGCAGCTACACATCCCTTGTAATTGACAAAATGAGCAGAAATGACAGTGGAAAATACAGAGTCACTGCAACAAATTCAAGCGGAACAAAATCAGCATTTGTTGTTGTCCGTGTTCTTGACACACCTAGTGCTCCTGTTAACCTCAAAGTGAAAGAAATTACGAACCACTCTGTGACACTGGTGTGGGAACCACCACTGTTGGATGGTGGATCCAAGATTAAGAACTATATCGTTGAAAAGAGAGAAAGCACACGTAAAACATATGCATCTGTTGTAACAAATTGTCACGCCCTTTCATGGAAGACTGAGCCACTTCAGGAAGGTTGTAGTTACTACTTCAGAGTGCTTGCTGAGAATGCACATGGTGTTGGCCTTCCTGCAGCAACTGTCGACCCACTTAAAGTCTCAGAGGTGCCCCAGTCTCCAAAGAACTTGATTGTTACAGACCAAACCAAGACAAGTATTTCTTTGGCCTGGGAAAAACCAGAGTATGATGGTGGCAGCAGGGTTGTGCAGTACCTGCTTGAGGTGCAACTTAAGGGCCAGGACAAGTGGTCTGGTGTTAACACATTTAAGACAATGGAAGCAACTGTTTCCAATCTTAATCCAGGAGAGGAGTATCTGTTCAGAGTCACAGCCATCAACGATAAAGGAAAGAGTGATCCCAAAGTCCTTGCTGGTACAGTCATGACCAAGGACTTGGTGTTTGAGCCTGATGTCCGACCAGCATTTAGCAGTTACAGTGTCCACATGGGCAAAGACATGAATATTGACATTCCCATCTTTGGACGTCCCAAACCTACAGTCACATGGACAAAAGATGGAGCTCCTTTGAAGTTCACCACCAGAATCAACACTCTCAATACACCAACACATACAACACTCAGCATAAAAGAAGCAGCAGGGGATGATGGTGGCATGTACAGTATAAATGTTTCTAACTCAGCTGGAAAGAAGGACACAACAGTGGAAATCATTGTACTTGACAAGCCTGGCCCTCCATCTGGCCCTGTGAGGTTCGATGAAATCACCACACAGAGTGTCACCCTCTCATGGGACCCTCCAAAACACAACGGTGGCTGCCAGATTTCCAACTATATTGTACAAAAGAGAGAGACTACTACAACAACATGGGAAAATGTCACCATCAACTGTGCCAGAACCAGTATTAAAGTGCTTCGACTGAAGACTGGAGCCGAGTACCAGTTCAGGATCATTGCTCAAAACCGCTATGGCAAAAGTCACGGCCTGGATTCATCTGCCGTAGTTGCACAGTATCCATACAGAGAGCCAGGCCCTCCAGGCACTCCATTCATCTCTTCTCTCTCGAGGGACCACCAGGTTGTTGAATGGCATGAGCCTGTCACAGATGGAGGCAGCCCTGTTCTTGGCTATCATCTTGAGAGGAAAGAGAGGAATAGTATCCTCTGGGTCAAAATCAACAAGACACTTATTCATGAGACCAGTTTCAAGAGTCATCCCTTGGAGGAGGGTGTCGAGTATGAATACAGGGTTTATGCTGAAAATATTGTTGGCATTGGCAGGTGCAGTAAGATCTCAGAGGGGTGCGTTGCCCGTGACCCATGTGATCCTCCTGGCACACCAGAGGCAATTCATGTGACCAAAGATATGATTGTGATTCAGTGGACTAAACCAGAATATGATGGTGGCAGTAATATAACTGGGTATACTGTGGAGAAGCGTGATCTACCGGAGGGCAGGTGGGTCCGAGCAAACTTCACTAATGTGATTGAGACCCAGTTTGCTGTCACTGGACTGACAGAAAATGCACAGTATGACTTCAGAGTCACTGCTAAAAATGCTGTTGGAACCATCAGCAAGCCATCCTTCAACAGTGGGCCAATCACTGCGAGTGATAAGTTGGAAGCACCCAAATTCTCTATTGACCCTGCATTCACCAAGACCGTTGTCATAAATGCCGGAGAAACCTTCAAGCTAGATGCTGATGTCCATGGAAAACCGCTTCCAACAATCCAGTGGTTCAAGGATGAAAAACCAGTCGAGAATACTTTCAGACTAGAGATCAAAAACACAGAAAACCATGCAATGATTGTCATTAAGGACTCTGTGAAAATTGATGGTGGAGTTTACATACTCCAGCTGACCAATGAGGCTGGCAGTGAAACGCTGCCATTTAGGGTTGTGGTCCTGGACAGACCAAGCCCATGTGAAGGGCCCCTGCATATCACTGGAGTAGCTGAAGACAGATGTACACTGGTATGGCGTGCCCCTCTGCATAATGGAGGTAGTGCTATCACACATTATATTGTTGAGAGAAGAGAGACCAGCCGGCTAGCTTGGACTGTTGTTTCTAACCGCTGTGAAACGACATGCTACAAAGTCACCAAATTACTGGAAGGCAATGAGTACATGTTCCGGGTCATGGCAGTTAACAGTTATGGTGTTAGTGAGCCACTGAGTTCTGGCGGAGTGATTATGAAGACTCCACATGTTCCTCCCGGCCAACCTCACATTGAGGATGTATCCCACATTGCCCATGATGGCATGACTATCACCTGGTCTGCTCCTGAGAGTGATGGTGGCGCTGAGATTACCAACTACATAATTGAAAAGAAGGACAGAGCTGGAATCAAATGGGCGAGATGCAATCGGCAGAAGGTCACTGACCTCTCCTTTAGAGTCACCGGACTCACCACTGGCCATGAGTATGAATTCAGGGTGGCTGCTGAGAATGTAGTTGGACTGGGAGAGCCAAGCCTTCCAACTTCTTACTACAAAGCCAGTGACCCCAAGTACAAACCTGGTGCTCCAGCGTATGTAAATGTCATTGACTCTTCAAAGAGCTCAATTACAGTGTCGTGGGGTAAGCCTCTGTCTGATGGTGGCAGCACCATTCAGGGATACATTGTTGAAGCTTGCAAGGCTGAGGAGGAGGAATGGACCATGGTTACACCCCCCACTGGGCTGCGAGTCAACAAATATGAAATTGCCAAACTTACTGAAGGTCAGGAGTACAAGATCCGGATTTGTGCTCTAAACAAACTGGGAGTTGGTGAACCAGCAACTCTTTCTGGAACAGCTAAGCCAGAGGAAAGAGTAGATCCACCAGAGATCCACCTTGACTCTGAGTTAAGGAAAGGCATCACTGTAAAAGCGGGTGCATCTGTTAGAATCCATATTCCATTTAAGGGGAGACCAACACCTGAGATTAAGTGGACCAAGGACGAGGGAGCCCTGACTGAAAAGGCAGTTGTGGAAAAGGCTCTCAACTTCACACAGCTGTCCTTTGACTCATGTGACAGGAGCGATTCTGGAAAATACACACTTAGTCTGACCAACAGCAGTGGCACTGTGTCTGAATTTGTTGCTGTTAAAGTCCTGGATACTCCTGGAGCCCCACAGAATCTTGTGGTTAAAGATGTCAAAAAGGACTCTGTCACCCTTGAATGGGATGCTCCAATGATTGATGGAGGTTCCAAAATCAAAAACTATGTCATTGACAAACGAGAATCAACCAGAAAGGCTTATGCAAATGTGTCCACCAAATGCACAAAGACAACATTCAAAGTTGAGAACTTGATTGAAGGTGCTATGTATTACTTCCGAGTCATGGCTGAGAATGACTATGGAGTTGGTCAAGCTGTTGAAACGAAGACTGCTACCAAGGCCTCCGAGGTGCCGCTACCTGTTGGAAAAGTCTTCCTCACTGATGTCACTAAGACCACTGCTTCACTAGCCTGGGAGAAACCTGAGCATGATGGAGGCAGCAGAATTGGTGGCTACCTAATTGAGATGCAGCCTAAGGGTACAGATAAATGGGGAGTGGCAACAAATACAAAAACATGCGATGGCACTGTCAAAGGACTCACTGCCGGAACAGAATACTTATTCCGTATCATTGCTTTCAATGAGAAGGGAAAGAGTGAGCCAAGGGCCCTTGCTGCACCAGTTATTGCCAGCGACATGACCATGGAGCCAAGCATTAAAATGCAGTTCAACACTTACAGTGTATTAGCTGGAAAAGATATTAAGTTGGAGTTCCCTGTGCTTGGCAGGCCCAAACCTAAAGTCACCTGGACCAGAGATGGTCAACCATTGAAGGTGACATCTAGAGTCAATGTGGTTAACACCCCAGAAACAACTGCAATTCAAATTACTGAAGCATGCAAAGAAGACTTTGGTAAATATACCATTACAGCGACCAATACTGCAGGCACAGTCTCGGAGGATGTGACTGTCATTATCCTAGACAAGCCTGGTCCACCAGCAGGTCCAGTAAAGGTTGTTGAAGTGAGCAACACCTTTGTCCATCTTTCCTGGGAGCCTCCAGAGTATACAGGTGGATGCCAGGTTAAGAACTATATAGTGGAGAAGAGAGACACCACTACCACAACATGGCAGGCGGTCACCACACAGCTTGCCAGGACAGCTTTCAAGGTCACCAAGCTGAAGACTGGAGCAGAATACCAGTTCAGAATTATAGCTGAAAATAGATATGGGAAGGGTGCATCTCTGGACTCAAAGGCCATTGTTGTGCAGTATCCATACAAACCACCAGGTCCTCCAGGAACACCATATGTCAAATCGGCAACAAAGGAAATGATGATCATTGAATGGAATGAGCCAGTCATTGATGGAGGCAGTGCAGTTATTGGTTACCATCTGGAAAGCAAGGAGAGAAGCAGCATTCTGTGGAACAAACTGAACAAAACTCTCATCACTGATACTCAGTTCAAGATCTGCAACCTTGAGGAAGGTATTGGATATGAATTCAGAGTTTATGCTGAAAATATCGTTGGTATTGGTAGATGCAGTAAAGTGTCTGAGTCCTTTATTGCTCGTGACCCATGTGATCCTCCTGGAGCTCCCGAAGCTGTATCTATTTCTAAGAATCTCATCAAGATTCAGTGGACCAAGCCTCAGTATGATGGAGGTAGCAAAGTGAATGGATATATTGTGGAAAGGAAGGATCTTTCCTCACCTGATGGGCGCTGGGTAAGAGCTAACTTCACCAATATCATTGAGACTGAGTATAGCGTCACTGGTCTGACAGAGAATGAGCAGTATGAATTTAGGGTTATTGCAAGAAATGCAGCTGGTGTCTTCAGCGAGCCATCTGACAGCTCTGGACCTATTACTGCTACTGATGAAATTGAACCACCAACGGCCTCAATGGATCCCAAATACAAGGATGTCATTGTAATCAGTGCTGGAGAACACTTGGTTATGGATGCAGACATTCATGGAAAACCAATTCCAGATGTTGTCTGGCTAAAAGAGGGCAAAGAAATGGACAAAGCTCTTCGTATTGAAGTGAAAACTACAGAGAAACGTACAGCCATAACCATTAAGGATGTAACCAAGCTTGACAGTGGCCACTATGATCTTGTCCTTAAAAATCTGGGTGGTACAAAAACCTTCCCCATCACTGTCAGAGTTCTCGATAAACCAGGTGCACCCACTGGCCCCATGAGAGTGACAGGAGTGATGGCTGATAGGTGCATCCTGTCCTGGTCTGAGCCAACTCTGGACGGCGGGGCCAGTATCACTCACTATGTCTTGGAGAAGAGAGAGACCAGCAGGTTGTCCTGGACAGTGGCTGCACCCAATATCAAGGGTCTTTTCCATAAACAAACTAATTTGCTTTCTCGTAATGAATACATTTTCAGAGTCAGGGCAGTGAACAAATATGGTGTTGGTGATTATCTTGAGAGCGAACCAATTATTGCATGTAACCCATACAAGCCACCTAGTGCTCCTGGAACTCCAGAAGCCAGCCAGATCACAAAGGACTCCATGGTGCTGTCATGGGCCGTTCCAGAACACACTGGTGGAGCCGACATTGAAGGTTACCACCTTGAAAAACGTGACAAAGACAGCGTAAGATGGACAAAATGCAACAGACAAAAGTTGACTGACACCCACTTCAAAGTCACTGGTTTGATGACAGATCACTTCTATGAGTTCCATGTTGCTGCTGAGAATGAGGCTGGAATGGGAGACCTCAGTGAAGCATCCTTGTTCTACAGAGCATGTAATGCTACAACACCACCGGGACCTCCACGCCATCCCAAGGTGACCGACTATACAAAGTCTTCTGTGTCGCTGTCATGGGGCAAACCTGACTTTGATGGCGGTGCATATGTCAAGGGCTACATTGTTGAAATGAGGGAATATACGCCAGTGCCTGAATCTACAGGAGAAGCAGAAGAAGCACCAGCAGTGGAGGCAGTGGTCGAGAAGGAATGGAGTATGTGCACTCCACCCACTGGCATTCAGGCCACTAAACTCACTATCACAGACCTGAAAGAGGGTGGTGAGTACCAGTTCCGCATCTGTGCAATAAACTCTGAGGGAGTAGGGGAGGCTGCAAACGTCCATGGTTCTGTGGTTACTTCGGACAGAGTGGAAGCCCCAGAGATCGAGCTGGATGCTGATCTCAGAAAGGTGGTGTCTGTACGTGCTGGTGGAACGCTACGTATCTTTGTCACCATCAGAGGAAGACCTGAACCTTCTGTAAAATGGGAAAAGGTTGAAGGTACTCTCACAGAGCGTGCTGCAATTGACACCACCAGTTCATACACTATGCTTGTCATTGACAACGTCAACCGCTTTGATAGTGGAAAATACTCACTAACATTAGAGAACAGCAGTGGTACAAAATCTGCTATTGTCGCAGTCAGAATTCTGGATACACCAAGTGCACCACAAAACTTTGCTGTAAAAGAGCTCAAGAAAGATTCTGTGACTCTTGCCTGGGATTCTCCACTCACCGATGGTGGATCTAAAATCACAAACTACATTGTGGAGAAGAGAGAGTCTGTAAGGAAGGCCTACACAACTGTCACCAGCAACTGCACTGCAAACTCTTTCAAGATTGAAGAGTTGCCCGAGGGTGGCATGTTCTACTTCAGAGTTTGTGCTGTTAATGAATATGGTCAAGGACAGATGGTTGAAACTAAAGAAATCAAAATATCTGAGGTACCTCTGCCACCAAACAAGGTTATGTTGGTAGATTTGACAAAGACTAGTGTGTCTTTGGCGTGGGAAAAACCTGCTCATGATGGTGGAAGCAAAGTAATGTGCTATAATGTGGAATTTAAGCCTAAGAAAGGTGATAAATGGGGCACAGCATGCACAGTCAAGGTGCCTGAAGCAACTATTCCAAATCTGACTCCCAATGAAGCCTATTTATTCAGAGTTGTTGCAATCAATGAGAAAGGCAAGAGTGAGCCAAAGGATCTGGGCTTGCCTGTTGTTGCAAAGGACGTCGCAATTGAACCATCTGTCAATTTGCTGTTTACTACATACAGTGTGAAGGCTGGAGATGACCTAACTCTTGAGGTTCCAGTCAGGGGCAGGCCAAAGCCTGTTATATCCTGGAAGAAGGATGGAATTCCTCTAAAGCAAACATCATCAGTGACCATCTTAAACACTGCAACCTCATCCAAAATACTTATCAAAGAGGCTCGCAAAGAACATGTCGGCAAATATGAGATCACCCTAGCCAACTCAGCAGGAAGTGTCAGCGCAGATATTGGAGTTGTTGTCCTTGATAAACCAGGTCCGCCTAAAGGTATTAAGGTGGATGCTGTGACTACAGACAGCATCACACTTTCCTGGTCACCACCAGAATATGATGGTGGCTGCTCAATCAGTAACTATATTGTGGAGAAGAGAGACACAAACACACAAGAATGGCAGATGGCAGCAAGTAATGTTGCCAGGACGTGTTTCAAGGCTGGTCGCCTGACACATGGAGCAGAGTACCAATTCCGCATCTATGCTGTCAACCGTTACGGAAAGAGTACATATCTTGATTCACCTGGAATTACTGCTCAATACAACTTTAAACAACCTGGACCTCCTTCCACCCCTATTGTGAAGTTGGCCACAAAGTCTTACATGTTGGTGACTTGGAATGAGCCCGTCAGTGATGGTGGCAGTCCTGTTCTGGGCTACCATCTGGAGAGAAAGGAACGTGCTAGCATTCTTTGGACAAAGATGAATAGAGGAATGATCAAAGATACAGAATACAAAGTCAATGGAATTGAAGAGGGCATGATGTATGAGTACCGTGTCTATGCTGAAAATATTGCTGGTATTGGTAAATGCAGTAAAGCCTGTGAAGCAGTAGCAGCCAGGGATCCATGTGACCCTCCAGGTACACCTGTGGTCACTGCTGTTTCCAGAACATCTGTCTCCTTGTCTTGGGATAAACCAGAATATGACGGAGGGGCCAAGGTTTCTGGTTACACCATTGAGCGCAGAGACCTTCCTGAAGGACGCTGGACAAAGTGCAACTTTACCAATGTGCCTGAGACTCACTATGAAGTAACAGGCCTTACAGAAAACAGCCAGTATGACTTCCGTGTCATTGCTAAGAATGCAGCTGGTATGTTCAGTGAACCATCAGACAACACTGGCCCCATCACTGTCAAGGATGACGTGGATCCACCACGCATCATGATGGATGTCAAGTTTAGAGAGACAGTGTTTGTGAAAGCAGGTGAAACCCTAAAGATTAATGCTGACCTTGCTGGACGGCCCGCTCCTGTCGTTTCCTGGACCAAGGATGGCAAAGAGATCGAGCTGAGAGCTAGAATTCAGGTTGTGTCAACTGATACAAGTACTTCTGTCACTGTCAAAGACTGTATCAGGAGAGATTCTGGAAAATATACATTGACTCTACAGAATATTGCCGGAACAGTTACCATGCCAATAAACTGTGTGATTCTTGATAAACCAGGACCTTCAGCTGGGCCTCTGCAGATCACAGGTCTCACAGCTGAAGAGTGCACTCTGTCATGGGGTCCCCCTCAGGAGATTGGTGGTGCTGCAATCACACATTATGTTGTTGAAAAGCGTGAGACCAGCCGCTTGGCATGGACACTGGTGAAAGGAGATGTCACAAAGACATACTTTAAAGTAACAGGCCTTCTTAAAGGCAATGAATATATCTTCAGGGTTTTGGCAGTCAACAAGCACGGACCTGGTGAGGCTCTGGAGAGTGATATTATAAAGGTTACTGATCCATACACATTTGCCACAGCCCCAGCTAGTGTTGATGTCACTGCCATAACTGGAGACTCAATGACCCTCACATGGTGCAAGCCAGCCAGTGATGGAGGTAGCCCCATTACTGGATACATTATTGAGCGCCGTGAGAAGACGGGTATGCGCTGGGTCCGTGTGAACAAAGATCTTGTTGTTGAATGTACCACAGTAGCTACCAAACTGCGCAAGGGTTGTGAATATGACTTCAGAGTCTGTGCCGAAAATGCTGCTGGTGTCAGTCCACCAAGTGAACCATCTGCAACCTTCAGAGCAATGGATCCTCTGGTTGTTCCTTCTCGCCCAACCAAGCCAAAAATAGTCAGTTCAACCAAGGACAGTGTGTCCATTGTCTGGAAACCACCAACAAACGATGGTGGAGCTCACATCCTTGGATACAGTGTAGAATACAGAGATTACGTTCACAAACCACAGCCAGAGGTTGAGGAAGAAGAGGAAGACTATCTGGAAGAGGAGGAAGAGGAGGTACCTGAATCACCCGAAGAACTAGCAAGATGGGTTGAAGCAATCCCTCTCACCAAGAGCTTGGAATTCACAATTAAAGGACTAAAGACAGATTCAGAATATGAATTCTGTGTCAAAGCAATAAATAAAATTGGCAGCAGTGTGCGCAGCCTGTATTCAGATGCAGCTGCAGCAATGGACAGAACTGCAGAGCCATCATTTGATGTTGACATCGAGATGAGAAAAGTACATATTGTTAAGCATGGCACAGCATTCACTTTGAACGTACCATTTAAGGGAAAACCCGTCCCATCGGTGGAATGGACCAGGGAGGGTGTTGATCTTAAGGTCAGAGGAACCATTGAATCAACAGAATCCAGCACTTCACTGACCATTGAGAAGGCAACTAGATACGACTCTGGAGAGTACTGTGTCACCATAGAATCACCACTTGGAAAAGCAACATTGCCCATGTCTGTCAAGGTGCTCGACTCTCCTGGATCCCCCGTCAACGTTAAAGTTTCAGCAGTGACGAGAGATTCTGCAACCCTGTGTTGGGAGGCTCCAGAGAATGATGGTGGTGATGCAGTGAAGGCCTACCATGTTGAAAAACGGGAGGCCAGTAAGAAGGCCTGGGTGTGTGTGACCAGTAACTGCCGTGCGCTGACTTACAAGGTGGAGGACTTGCAGGAGGGAGCCATCTATTACTTCAGGGTTATTGGAGAAAATGAGTACGGAGTCGGTGTACCCCAGGAGGCCAAGGCTGGAACCAAGATCACAGGTAACATTTGAATTTACTGCCTGTAAAGTTAATGTTACACCTTTCATCATTTCAATCATGTTTGATACAACTCTCCACTCTCTGTACAGAGGTACCAAGTGCTCCGATGAAACTTGGAGTTGCAAATGTAACCAAAGATAGCGTTACAATTGCCTGGACGAGACCAGAATATGATGGTGGTAGCAGAGTTACTGGTTACCTTATTGATGCCCTGGAGAAAGGACAGACCAAGTGGGTGAAGTGTGCGACGGTGAGGACCATGATTCACACCATCAAGAGCCTACGGGAGGGTGCTGAGTACTTTTTCAGAGTTCGTGCTGAGAACCACGCCGGACTCAGTGAACCCAAGGAGATGATTGTACCTGTTATCGTCAAGGAAATACAAGGTATTCTTTCAAGGTTCACTTCTACATTTTCATATTGGTTACAGCTTTATAAACATTTTGTCATTAATGAATGCTAATGTAGTGACTCCACTTAACACAGTCTGGTCTTATTTTTCAACAGAGGCTCCAGAGTTTGACCTGAAGAACTACCCCAAGAATACAGTTTATGTGAAAGCTGGATCCAACCTTACCTTTGAGATCCCTCTCACTGGTCGGCCAGTGCCTAAGGTGGTTATGTCCAAGAACAATGTTGTCATCAAGGGATCCAAGAGGCTGCTGACAGAAGTAACACCAGACAGCTTGATCATCACTCTCAATGAGAGCACTTCAAGTGACGCTGGCAAATATGAAATCACTGCCTCTAATGCAGGAGGTACCACAAAGATCAGCATCATCTTCGTAGTGATGGACAGGCCTGGACCTCCCGTTGGTCCAGTTGAAATTGGAGATGTCGGTGAGACGACGGTGTGTCTGAAATGGGCCCGCCCAGAGTATGATGGTGGCAGTCCTGTTACCAACTACATTGTTCTGAAACGTGAAACCAGCACTCCTACCTGGGCAGAGGTGTCAACAACCATTGCCAGAAGTGCAATCAAAGTGACTAAGCTGACCAAGGGAGAGGCATATCAGTTCAGAATCAAGGCTGAGAATCGCTACGGTGTCAGCGACCACATTGACAGCAAATCGGTCATGATAAAGCTTCCATACAGTAAGTCGAGCCATTTCAGTATGTTCTTGTGTTGCTTTTATTATTGACATTATCCAAGAGGGGTCATTTTCCACCCTCATATAACCTTTGTTTCCCAGTTTGTTTGGAATAATCACATTATTGCTTTCTGTTACAGCCATTCCAGGACCTCCATCCACCCCATGGGTCAGCTTTGTATCCAGGGAGAGCCTGACAGTCTGCTGGAATGAGCCAGTTAACGACGGTGGAAACCCTGTGATTGGATATCATCTTCAGATGAAGGAGAGGAGCAGCATCCTCTGGCAGAAGATCAATAAGACTGCAATTCCAGGCAACCAGTGCCGAGTTACAAACATCTGCCCCGGTCTCATCTATGAATTCAAGGTGGCAGCTGAAAATGCCGCTGGTGTTGGAAAGATGAGCAAGACCTCTGAAGAGGTGCTTGCTATTGACGCCTGCGGTAAGAACCTTTTAAATTGCATCTTTATCTCTTTATCTAATTTTAAATGAGGAAGCTGATGGGCTAACACTAGCAAATTGAGAATTGATGGTTGTTTAATTAAAACTGCACATTTCTTATTTGACTGTCACAGAGCCTCCAGCAAATGTCCGTATTACAGAAGTCACCAAGAACTCAGTCAGCCTGACCTGGCAGAGGCCACCATATGATGGGGGCAGCAAGATTACTGGCTACAGTGTGGAAAGGAGAGATGCTCCCAGTGGTAGATGGGTGAAGGCCAACTTCACAAACATCATTGAGCTGGGTTTCACTGTGTCTGGACTTACCCAGGATGAGTCTTATGAATTCAGAGTATACGCCAAGAATGCTGTTGGGTCTGTTAGCAACCCATCTCTCATTGCTGGCCCCGTCACTTGCGTTGACGCATGTGGTAAGTATATATATATATAATCTAAGGTCGCATTTGTTGTTCTTTTCTTTTATATATTTATTGCTCTATCAATATTTTGTGTCCCACAGGTGCCCCAGCCATTGACCTCCCACCAGAGTATCTGGATGTGGTTCAGTACAAGGCTGGAACGACTATTAAACTCAGAGTTGGAATTATTGCCAAGCCTCTGCCAACCATTGAGTGGCTCAAGAATGGAAAAGAACTGGTGCAAACCTCTATGGTGTCTGTTGAAAATTCAACAGACTCTTCTGCTGTTCTGATCAAGGATGCCACTCGCTTTGATACAGGCTCATATGAGATCAAGATCAAGAATGTTCTCGGATCAGCATCTGCAACCATCAGGATTGAAATCCTGGGTATTCAGAAATTATTGGCTCACACTTTCACATTTGAACAGCTGTGGTTTTCTAATCAGTTCAAAATGATTTATTGTTCTATGCAACTTAACAACATCTCCGTTTTTGTCTCTCTTTTTTTTTTAACCACACTCCAGACAAACCTGGACCCCCAGCCGGACTTATTAACTTCACCTCCATCACAGCAGATAGGATCATCTTCAGCTGGGACCCTGTACCTGAGTCTGATCAGGGAGGTTCCAAAGTGTCACATTACATTGTTGAGCGTCGCGAAACCAGCAGGGTGGTCTGGTCAGCAGTTTCAGACAAGCACGAGCAGACACACATCACTGTCGGCAAGCTAGTGCGTGGAAATGAATACGTGTTCCGCGTCATGGGTGTCAATAAGTTTGGAGTTGGAGAACCACTGGAGTCAGATGCTGTCATCGCTAAGAATGCCTTTGGTAAGTTTTGTGGCTGTAGAGAGCTCAAAGTGACGGTTAAAGTCATTTCTGCCGATATGAACGCTTGTTTTCTTCGTAGTGAAGATAATTAGTCTGCAGCAGCTGCTGTTGGTCTTAATGGCTTTTTCTTACATTTTTATTAGTAGTCTTCATTTTATTGACATTTGAATTCCACTCCTTAACATTTTTCTGGTCCCGTTACATAGTAACTCCTGGCCAGCCTCAAACTCCTGAGGTAAACATGATCACCAAGTCCACCATGGTGGTAGAATGGGACAAACCAGGTGTAGACGGAGGAAGTACAGTGACTGGCTACTACCTGGAGAGACGTGACAAGAAGAGCTCGAGATGGATCAGAGTTTACAAAGACCCGATTACAGACATCAAACAGACCGTCTACCACCTGATGGAAGGAAATGAGTACCAATATCGCATCTGTGCTATCAACAAGGCTGGAGAGGGACCGTTCTCTGATGCCTCAGACTACTACAAGGCAGCTGACCCAGTTGGTATGTGATCTCAAATTCAATTCCACTTTATTCCTAAAAAAAGAAACAAGACAGATGAGCAAAAAGCATAACTTGGAAACATTGTATTTCCAGATCCTCCAGATGAACCTTGCAAACTTAAAGTGGTGGACTCCACAAAGACGTCCATCACCTTGGGTTGGTTCAAGCCAGAATGGGATGGCGGCAGTGAGGTCACCAGCTACATGCTGGAAAAGCTTGTTGAGGGAGAAACAGAATGGGCCATGATTACCTCCAAGGGAGAGGTCAAGACAACAGAGTATACCATTCATGACTTAAAACCAGATGTGAACTACTTCTTCAGAGTTTCTGCTGTGAACTGTGCTGGCCGTGGAGAACCTCTGGAGATGACTGAACCTGTACAAGCTAAGGATATCTTGGGTAAATTTGTGACCGAATCTGAAAATGTGTAATATGTAAAATACAGTGTCTTGTTTTTTTTCTTCTTCACATACAACTGTTCCTGTGTGACTTTGAACATTTTTCATGATTTTCAGAGGAGGCCCAGATTGACTCAGATGTGGCCATGAGAAGTCACTACATTGTAAAAGCTGGAAAGGATGTGGAGCTTTCTGTTCCTCTGAAGGGCAGACCTGCTCCCACTGCTTCATGGAGCAAGGGAGAAGAATGCATTGATCGCAACCCCAAATATGAGTTCCACCACTCAGACACAACCACAGTACTTGTTATGCGTGAGGTGACCAGACTTGACACCGGAAAATACACAGTGAAGATAGAGAATGGTGTGGGAGAACCCAAGACACTGACTCTGTCCGTGAAAGTCCAGGACACCCCAGCTCAGTGCAGAAACCTGGTCCTGAAAGACGTGACCCGTGGAAAGGTTACTCTGTGCTGGGAGCCTCCGCTTCTCGACGGTGGTGCTGAGATCACAAACTACATTGTTGAGAAGAGAGACTCCTCCAAGAGATCCTACTCTGCAGTGACAAACAAATGCATCGACACAACATACACCATCGAAGATCTCTCAGAGAAGACGTCCTATTTCTTCCGTGTGTTAGCAGAGAATGAAAACGGCGTTGGTGATCCATGTGACACACTTGACCCTGTGAAAGCAACAGAGACTCCAGGACCAGTCAAAGAGGTCTCCATGAAGGATTCATCAAAGACATCCGTCACTCTGCAGTGGCTGAAACCTGATTATGATGGTGGCAGCATTATCTCCGACTACATCATTGAGAAGAAGCTTAAGAATGAGGAATGGTCACTGGGAGGGACCAGCAGACAGTGTGAGTTCGAAGTCAAGAAACTCAAAGAGCATTCAGAGGTGTTCTTCAGAGTTGCAGCCAGAAATGAGAAAGGACAGGGTGATTTTGTTGAGATTGGGCCCATCAGGGTCATTGACTACATAATCACACCTGAGGCCAACCTGGCAGAGTACCCAGATGGCAGCATTAGTGTTCGCTTGGGTCACAATGTGCATATTGAGCTGCCATACAAAGGTAAACCCAGGCCCTCTATTCTGTGGCTGAAGGACAACCTGCCCCTGAAGGAGAGCGACCAGGTTCGCTTCAAGAAGACAGAAAACAAAGCCACTCTAATGATTAAGAATGTGAAGAAGGAGAATGAGGGGAAATATACCCTGACCCTTGACAATAAGGTCAACAGGAGATCCTTCCACATCCACGTCATCACTCTTGGACCTCCATCAAAGCCTGTTGGACCCATCCGACTGGATGAAGTGAGAGCTGAGAGCATCATGATCTCCTGGGATGAACCCAATGATGATGGTGGTGGGGATATCACCTGCTACACTGTGGAGAAGCGTGACACTTCGCAGACTGGCTGGAAGATGGCCTGCTCCAGTGTAGAGGGTACTCAGTTCAAGGTCCCGAACCTGATAAAGGGCATCCAGTACCAGTTCAGAGTGTGTGCTGAGAACAGATATGGTGTCAGTGAGCCTCTGGTCTCACAGATGGTCATTGCCAAACACCAGTTCAGGCCTCCAGGCCCACCAGGCAAACCTGTTGTGTACAATATAACCAACGATGGCATGACAATCCAGTGGGAGAAGCCCATCTTTGATGGCGGCACCCCCATTCAAGGCTTCCATGTGGAGAAGAAGGAAATGAACAGCATCATGTGGCAGAAGGTGAACCCTATGCTGATCAAAGAAACGGAGTACAGGATTCTGGAGCTCATTGAAGGCCTTGAGTACTCTTTCAGAGTCTATGCTCAGAACGATGCTGGCTTCAGCCGAATGAGTGACGAGAGCAAGCCAACCATGGCCGTCAGTCCTGTTGGTGAGTTTCAAAAATGTTATTCTTTTTATTTGCATTTCAAACATACAGCATTGGTTAAGTGAAACCTTTTCAGTTAGAAAACCTGACCAAGATGTAGTTTGGCAAAAATACATTTAAAGATGTACTTCATGTCTTTCAGATCCTCCTGGTCAGCCCGACTACACGGATGTGACTAGTGACTCAGTGACGCTGAAATGGGATGCACCCAAACGTGATGGCGGTAGCAAGATTACTGGCTACAACATTGAAAAACGCCAAGGACATGGCCGCTGGTTCAAAGCCAATTTGACAGACGTACATGAGTGCCAGCACACTGTCACTGGATTGGCAACAAATGAACGATATGAGTTCAGAATCATCGCCAGAAATGCCATTGGCGTTGTCAGTCCGCCCTCCAACTCATCTGGCCTTATTGTAGTGAGAAGTGAGAATGGTGAGTAATGATAGGACAGTAAAAGCTGAGTGGTTTGTAACGTCAAACCTTATGAATGATATATCGTGTATATCTTAGTGTAGTTGTTTACATTGCTTTGGTCCTCCCTGCCTTTATGAAAATTACAATATTAAAGCTCATTAATGCTACATAAAAACCTCTCATTTCTCTCAAAACCAGCTACTCCAAATATTGAATTTGGACCAGAGTACTTTGAGGGTTTGACAGTCAAAGCAGGCGACAACATGAGGCTGAAGGCAACCATCACTGGGCGCCCAGTTCCGAAGATTGTCTGGTACAGAGACGGTGTGGAAGTTACCAAAAAGATGATGGACATCATCAACGTAGCGGGATCCAGTACCCTGTTTGTCAGGGACGCTGACCGTACGCACCGTGGCCTCTACACTGTGGAGGCTACAAATGGATCTGGAACCAAGAAGGAGAACATCCTTGTTCAAGTCCAGGGTACAGAGTTTAGACTTTTTTTCTGTTTATTACAGTACACTCTTTTATACAATTATATTTATTTGTGGTCTAATGTATACCTCATATATACATGATGCAGACACACCTGGGGAGCCAGTCGGACCAATCACTTTCAGTAACATCTCAGAGGGCAAGTGCACCTTGTCTTGGAACCCACCAGACAACGATGGCTGCTCAGAGATTTCACATTATTTAGTTGAGAAGCGTGAGACGGCCAAGATCTCCTGGGCCATGGTGACTGATGAATGTAAGGAGTGCACTTTCAATGCAACCAAGCTCATCAAGACCAATGAGTATCAGTTCAGGGTCTCTGCGGTTAACAAATTTGGAGTTGGCAGGCCTTTGGAATCCAGCCCCATTATTGCACAGCTGCAGTACAGTAAGTGGAAAGATTTTTCTACTCGTCATTGAATACTTTTTTGTATTTGGACAAAACAGATATTTCTCTAATGTAACGAAATCCTTTCCCTCAGCTACACCTGATGCTCCAGGTACACCTGATGCCACTGAGGTGACCGGAGAGAGTATAACCCTGTCCTGGTCTGCTCCAACATCTGATGGAGGAAACCCCATTCAATACTATATTTTGGAGAAACGCGAAAAGAAGACTGTCCGGTTCTACAAGGTGATCACCAAGAAGCCCATTGTAGAATGTGCTCATAAGGTGCTTAACCTCTCTGAAGATATGGAATACGAGTTCCGCGTAATGGCCGTGAATGACGCTGGAGTTGGAGCTCCAAGTAACATCTCTATGCCTATCAAAGCTGCCGAGCCAAAGGATATTCCTTGTGCTCCTTCTGTGGTTTGTGTCTCTGATACCACCAAAAATTCAATTAGTCTGGAATGGAGCAAGCCTGCCGACGATGGAGGCATGGAGATCCTGGGCTACATTATTGAAATGGTGAAAGGAAACGAAACAGAATGGAAAAGAGTAAATGAGGAACTGGTGCCAGAAACAAATTATGTGGCAGCTGGTCTAGAGGCAGGTGCTGAGTACAAGTTCCGTATCGCTGGTGTCAATCATGTAGGCAGAGGCGAAGAAAAGGAGACTCCAGAGCCTGCTCAGGCTGTAGACAGGCTGACACCACCACAGGTGGATATTGATGCCTCCTTCAAGCAGACACACATCGTCAAGGCTGGCGGCTCAGTGTGCTTGGGCGTCCACTTCAGAGGAAAACCCATTCCCACTGCCACCTGGATGAAAGAGGAAGGGGAGCTGGGTGTCTTGTCAGAGATCACAACTACAGACGGCCACAGTTCTCTGAGCATTGAAAACTGCTCTAGAACCGATACAGGCAAATACACGGTCAACCTGGAGAATTCCAGTGGCAGCAAGACCATTACATTCACAGTGAAGGTGATGGACACTCCTGGACCTCCAGAGATTGTTACCTTTGAGGAGGTATCCAGGGGCTCTGTAACAGTGATCTGGAAGCCTCCTCTTAATGATGGTGGGGCCCGAATCCATCACTATATTGTTGAGAGGCGCGAGGCCAGTCGACGCACATGGCAACAGTCTGGTGGAAAGTGCACTAAACACATCCTGAAGATCCAGGACCTGCTTGAGGGAGTGCCATACTTCTTCAGAGTCTCAGCTGAGAACCAGCATGGTGTGGGTGAGGCATATGAGGTGACAGAGCCGGTCATTGCCACTGCAGAACCAGCATCTCCAAAGAGAATGGACATCCTGGACACCACAGACAACTCAGTGTCACTGGGCTGGCTCAAACCTGAGCATGACGGTGGCAGCCGGATCCAGGGTTACGTCATTGAGGCGAGAGCAAAGGGATCAGACAAATGGGTTGTTGTTGGCACCACACAGAGTCTTACTTATGTGGTTGGCAAGCTCAACAAGGGCGATGAGTATGACTTCCGTGTGAAGGCTAAGAATGAAGCTGGCTATAGCAAGCCCAGAGGAACTCTGGCTCCTGTGCTGGTCAAAGAGCCTCACATTGAACCTGCGGCTGACCTCAGTGAGATCACCAACCAGCTGATCACATGCAGCTCCGGCAGGAGCTTCACCATCGAGGTTCCCATCAGCGGTAGACCTGCTCCTAAAGTCACCTGGAAACTGGAGGAGATGAGGTTGAAGAACTCAGACAGAGTCTCCATCAAAGTATCCAAGGACCGAACCAGCATCTCAGTCAAGGAGGCCATGAGAGGAGATGGTGGTAAATACTACCTGACTTTGGAGAATGTGACAGGAACCAAGACCTTCACTGTTGACGTTAATGTCACAGGTAGACCTAGTCCTCCCACTGGTCCCATTGAAATCTCATCCATCACCTCGGAATCCTGTGTGGTTAACTGGCAACCACCAGAGGATGACGGTGGCACCGACATTACCAACTACATTGTGGAGAAGCGTGAGTCTGGTACCACAGCCTGGCAGCTGATCAATTCCAGTGTAAAGCGGACATCTCTGCATGTTAGTCACCTGACCAAGTACATGCAGTACACGTTCAGAGTTTCCGCGGAGAATAGATTTGGTGTCGGCAAGTCCACTGAGTCTGAGACCATCGTTGCAGAGCATCCTTTCAGTAAGTACTAATCCTTGTTTTTTTTACACCCTCTCACAGCTCAAATCAATTTTATACTATATTGTGTTCAATGTTATGCTATATTTTATACTGTAAATATCCGAGTCTTCTATCGAATTAGTCTGCAACTGAAGTGATTACATTCATACAAATATCTTTTTTCTCTTTTATCTCAGCACCCCCTGGCCCACCAACAAGGCCTTCTGTCTTCAATGTCACTGCTAACACAATGACACTGAAATGGGAGGAGCCCTACCATGATGGTGGTAGCAAGGTGACAGGCTACTGGATTGAGAAGAAGGAGAGGAACAACATCCTGTGGGTTAGGGAGAACAAAATCCCTTGCTTTGAGTGCTATTACAAGGTGGAAGCTCTTGCTGAAGGCCTGGAGTACCAGTTCAGGGTTTATGCCATGAACAGTGCTGGGCTGAGCAAAGCCAGCGAGGCTTCCAAGGGAGCAGTTGCTCAAAACCCTGTTGGTGAGTTTTCACACTATCTCATGTCTTATTTATACTGTTTATACTGTTCTGTCTCTGACCAAAACATTGATCTGTTATGTAGATCCACCAAGTAAGCCAGAGGTCACAAATGTCACAAGGACCACAGTCTCCCTCAGATGGTCCAGTCCACTGAATGATGGTGGCAGTCCCATTGTGGGCTACATCATTGAGCGTAAGCCGTACACTTTGACCGGTGAAGGCCGCTGGCTCAAGTGTAACTACACCAATGTTACAGACAATTTTTACACTGTTACTGCGCTGGGAGAAGGAGAGCCCTATGAGTTCAGAGTCATTGCCAAGAATGCTAACCAGGTCTTCAGTACTCCCTCCGAGTCCACTGGATCGGTGCAGTGCAAGACCGACTTTGGTAAGAGCTTCATCTCTGACTGGGATACAATACCAGAAATACAGCATATACACAGTGGCTGGCTTCACAATCTTAAATAAAATCACCGTAACATAAAGAGTCTCATGTTTCCCATTAAGTCAGTGTGAGATAAGTGAACTTGAAGATTTTTTAAATGCAAGCATTTGACGGTTTCAGCAAAGGAGCAATGAACATAATCTTTCTTTTGTATTCACTCTACAGAGCCTCCAAAAGCTCAACTGGACAGTAAGCTCCTGTCTGAAACCGTGATGGTCAGAGCTGGTTCAGACCTTGTTCTGGATGCTGCAGTAGGAGGCAGGCCTGATCCCAAGGTTTCCTGGTCCAAGGGCAACAGAGAGCTGGACTTGTGTGAAAAATACCACCTGCAGTACACCCCCACCAGGGCAATGGCCATTATTAAATTCTGTGACAGAGATGACACTGGAAAGTACATCCTCACGGTCAAGAATGTAAGCGGAACCAAAACTGCTGAGGTCAATGTCAAAGTGCTGGGTAAGAAACATTTCATTTTTCATCAGTTTCTTCAGTGCGTTTGTAAATTACACAGAAAGAATCAACTCAAACCTGTTTGCCAAAGCAACTCACCATGAGACATGTTTCTTCCAGACACACCTGGAGTGTGTGAAGGCAGCATTGAGATTAGCAAAATTACTGAAGAGTCATGCACCCTGAGCTGGAAGCCCCCTGTTGAAGATGGAGGTGACGAGGTTTCCCACTATATCGTGGAGAGACGAGACACCAACAGGCTCAACTGGGTCTTCATGCAGGCTGAGTGCAAGGAGCTGACCTGCAACATCACCGGGCTCTTCAAGAACACAGAGTACCTATTCAGAGTTCGAGGAGTCAACAAATATGGAGCTGGAGTCCTCCTGCAGTCAGACCCCATCGTTGCCAGAAACACTTTCAGTAAGTGATTTGAAAAGCATCAAATTTTTGAGCACATTCCTTTAAATAAGTTCCCCTTTCAGATAAAAGTCAGATAAATCTTAGTAAAATCTACTGTGGCCCAAAAGTATTCATTTATTTTTACTATTTTGACTTCATCCAGCTGTGCCAACTCCTCCTGGTGCTCCTGAAATCTTAGCATCAGGAAAAGACTTTGCCACCATTGAGTGGCTTAAGCCAGAGAGTGACGGAGGCAGCCCATTGATCCACTACCTGGTGGAGAGGCGTGAGAGAAAGAGTGCCCGCTGGGTGAAGGTGAACAGAGATGGAGCTCACCTTGACACCACACTGAAGGTGTCTGGTTTGACTGAAGGCAACATCTACCAGTTCAGAGTGACAGCCATCAACAAGGCTGGGGAGAGCGAACCCAGCGAGGTTTCTCTGTATGTTGTCTGCAGAGTGCCAACATGTAAGTCTTGTTTAATCCATCTTAAACCTGTTAAAGAACCATAATATCATTACGTGAAAGTGATCTCATATTATTGTAATCTAGTTGTATCTTGTAAAATGTAGAATTCTAGTCATTTTATGTCCATTAACAAATAAGTCATTATTCTTATGACATCACAGATCAATTGGTCTTCATTCCTACCTTCTCTCTTCTCAGGCACCCCTGCTCCTCCTTCTATCCCTCGTATCACCGACACTCACGCTGACAGCATCAGCTTGGCTTGGTCCCGCCCTGTGGAGGATGGTGGTGCTGATGTGATTGGCTACATCCTTGAGATGCAGGAAGCTGGAGCAGAGGAATGGAGCAAGGCCCATGAAAAGACCTTGCGTAATCCAGAGTATGTGGTGACAGGACTTTCTGCAGGCAAGAAATATAGCTTCAGAGTGGCTGGTATCAACATCAACGGTACCGGAGACTTCAGTGAACCATGTGCTGAGACTGAACCGGTGGAGAGAATTGGTAAGTCACCTAGTAACATATGAGTTTGCAATCCAAATGTTATTAATCACATATAAAAATCAGTGTGTACAAGAAGTTTAAATTTGGCTTCAGTAAAGTTCATTCGGTCATGATGTGGTAAATTCTGTGGAAGCTCTATATAAATTATCTCCCTCGCTTCACCAGAAACTCCTGACTTTGAGCTCCACGATGACCTGAAGAAGACCATCTGCCTGCGTGCTGGCGGCTCACTCCGCCTTTATGTCAGTGTCTCTGGTCGTCCAACTCCTGCTATCACTTGGAGCAAGCCAGGTGTTGACCTCCAGAACAGAGGCTTCATCGAAGTCACCAACACATCTACCACACTCATTATTGATAAGGTCCACCGCTACGATGCTGGCAAGTACACTCTGGTGGCCGAGAACTCTGCAGGGAAACAGGAAGTCAACATTCTGGTGAAGGTTTACGGTAAGTTGATCAAAATGTCTGAAGGTGAATTAGAACAATGTGGGTTCAGGGTACCTTATAAACGTTTACAATAAGAAATACTCAGCTTGTTTAAACAGTTTAACTCTATAAAAACATTTGTTCTGTGACTTTATAGGATACAGTAGCTTTTGGAAAATTTCACATTTTAACTCCAGAATGAATTGTTATTACTAGATACTCCTGGACCAACTGGACCAATCAAGATGAAGGAGCTGACCAAAGATTCTGCTACCATCTCTTGGGAAGCCCCAGCTGTAGATGGCGGTGCTCCCGTAAACAACTACATCATTGAGAGGCGTGAGGCCTCCACGAGAGCTTACAAGACCGTCACCTCCAAGTGCAGCAAGACGTCTTATAAGATCGATGGCCTGATGGAGGGCATGCTGTACTACTTCCGCGTCCTTCCTGAGAACATTTATGGAATCGGAGAGCCCTGCGAGACTCCTGATGTGATCCTGGTTTGTGAGGTGCCTTTGCCGCCAAACAAGCTGGAGGTGATAGATGTCACCAAGAGCACGGTTACCTTGGGATGGGAGAAGCCTGAGCATGATGGTGGCAGTAGATTGACAGGCTACGTCATTGAGGCCTGCAAGTTTGGAACAGACAAGTGGATGAAGGTGGCCACACTGAAGCTCACAGACTTTGAGCACACTGTTGAGAAGCTGAATGAGAAGGAACAGTACTTGTTCAGAATCAGGGCTGTCAACAGCAGGGGAGCCAGTGAGCCCAAAGAGCTTGTTACAGCTATCACTGTCCAGGAACAAAGAGGTAACCAGGCAAAATGCATTCTGCCGGTGCTTTGATTTTCGATGAGCTTTGAAAGAGTTAAATACTCCGTTAAACATCAATTCTCTTAGTTCACAACCTATTTCCAAACAACTGATCCAAACTGTTGTTAACTTATTTTCGGATCTCTTTTTCCCTCTGCAGTGATGCCCATGGTTGACTTCTCTAGTCTTCCTCAGAAGGTTATCAGTGTCCTGGCTGGCAAGACTCTGGAGTTGGATCTGCCCATCATCGGCAGGCCTCCTCCCGTCTGCTCCTGGTATTTCCTCGACAACAAGATCAAAATCACAGAGCGTGTCAAGATCAAGAGCACGGGCAAGTTCTCCAAACTGACTATATCTGACACCACCATTGACGACACCGGTGACTATACCCTGGAGGTGAAGAATGTCGTAGGCGTCATCACAGAGGTCATCAAGGTCGTCATCCTCTGTAAGAAACTGTCTCTCACTATATCATCACGACGCCTATAAATACAAAGTTTAGAGGATTGGCAATATCACAGAGAATACCAAATATTTATTGAGACTTATCTTTTAGGCGCTCAAACTCACAGTAACCATTTGCTGTCTGAATCTCCTTTACTAGCTAAACCTGATGAACCAAGTGGACCCATTAGGTTTGATGAAATCGATGCCACAACCGTCACCTGCAGCTGGGATCCTCCAGTACGGGACGGCGGCGCTCCCATCAGTGGCTATGTGGTGGAGCAGCGTGATGCTCACAGACCTGGCTGGGTGCCTGTCAGTGACTCTGTTAGCCGACCAACCTTCAAGTTTGACAACCTGATTGAGGGAGATGAGTATGTCTTCCGTGCAGCTGCTGTGAATCGCTATGGCACTGGAGAGTTCCTTCAGTCTGAGATCGTCACCTGCAGGAGCTTAAAGAGTACGACTTCTGACTGTTTTGGCATTCAGCCATTGTTACTAGAGACAGGATTACATGAACATTAATGTTACATGTTCCCCTTCCTTGACAGATGTGCCTGGACCTCCTGGTCGTCCAACCATCTTTGATGTTTCTCGTGATGGCATGACTGTGGCCTGGAATCCACCCGAGGAAGATGGCGGCCTTGAAGTCTCTGGATACATCATTGAGCGCAAAGAAGTGAGGGCTGACAGATGGGTGCGTGCCAACAGGAACCCTGTCACTATGACCAGATATAGGTCGACAGAACTAACTGAGGGTCTGGAGTACGAACACAGAATCACCGCCATCAATGCCAGAGGACTGAGCAAACCAAGTCTGCCTTCCAAGCCAGCAGTGGCAACAGATCCCATTGGTAGGAGAACATTTTAGAAGACAGCTTTGCTTTTAAATTGTCTGGAGTTGTCTCCTGATAATACTGTGAATTCAGAGGTGAACTGGTCGAAGGTGGCTTGTTGAAGTCCAGATTAATTTCTTCTGAAGCTGGAAACACTGACATGCTTTTCTTTCATACATAGATCCACCCGGCTGTCCTCAGAATCCAAGGATCACAGATACTACCAAGACCTCTGTGTCATTGGCTTGGAGTCCTCCCGATGACGAGGGAGACGCAAGGGTGGACGGTTACCTGATTGAGATGCAGAAGGTGGGCACTATGGCTTGGATCAAGTGCAACACCACACCGTCTCTGATTTGTGAGTACACACTGACCAAAATGCCACAAGGAGAGGAGTTCAAATTCCGTGTGTTGGCCTGTAATGCCGGTGGCTCTGGAGAACCTGCTGAAGTGCCCGGAACTGTCACTGTGACTGAGATGCTCGGTAAGAGTGAGGCGATTACAGTAACAACATTCACACTAAGATAATTTTCATGTTAAACACTAATTGAAATAAAACTGACTTTTTCAACTATCTTTATTTTTCAGAGTCTCCTGAATTTGACTTGGAGCTGAAATACAAAGATGTGTACGTGGTCCGCCAGGGAGGAGTGGTTAGACTCTCTGTTCCAATCAAGGGTAAGCCTCACCCAACATGCAAGTGGTCCAAAGACAGTGGTCCAGTCTCCACCAAGTCCATGATTGCCTCCACCGAAGACGCTAGTGAGTTGGTGATCAAAGGAGCTGAGAGGGGTGACTCTGGAGTGTATGATCTCTTGCTGGAGAATAAGGTTGGCAAGAAGAAGGCCCAAATCAAGGTGAAGGTCATTGGACGCCCGAATGCTCCAGAGGGACCAATGGTCTTTGAAGAAATCCAGGCCAGCTCTGTAAAGGTGTCTTGGAAGGCACCCACTGATGACGGTGGCTCAGACATCTTGGGTTACATTGTGGAAAGACGTGAGGTAGCCAGAAACGCCTGGTACACTGTGGACTCCAGAGTGACCGACACTCATCTGGTTGTTAAGGGTCTGAAGGAGGGAACAGAGTACCACTTCAAGGTCACTGCTGAAAACTCCTTTGGTATTAGTGCCTCTCTGAAGTCAGAGCAGCCACTGTTGCCCAAGACTCCTCTTTGTAAGTATTCCAATTCTTCACAGTTAGATCTTTTTAACTCGTAATTTTCAGTGATGACAAAAGAAAATATCTGTTTTCATCAAACCAGGTCCTCCCGAACCTTCGAGCACCCCACCAGAGATTATGGACGTCACCAAGAGCTCTGTGGCTTTGGCCTGGTCCAGACCAAAGGATGATGGTGGTTCTGCCATTACTGGCTACTTTGTTGAGTACAAGGTAGTGTCCACTGAGACATGGTCCCGCCACCAGACCAAGATCACCTCCAGCATGTTTACTCTGCCTGGGCTCACCCCTGATGCAGAATACCAGTTCCGCATAGTTGCTGTCAATGACATTGGTGAAAGTGAGGCTGGTCCTGTATCTGATGCAGTCACATGCAAAGATCCATTCGGTGAGTCTTCTCTCCTCTCATAAGAAGGAATTAACAATAATGACGGTACTACAATTACTCTAGTTACATGCATTTTAATGGCCAAGAAAACATAATCAACTAATCACAACAACGTCCAAACGTGGTTTAACACAGGTTTTTTAGAAGTTAAACCAGAATTTAAAAAAGAAGGATATAGTGGATATTATTGGTGTGTTGTTGATAAGACACAAAAGCAGCTGTTAATGAAAGTAACATGTATTTTTCCAGACAAGCCAAGCCAACCAGGTGAGATTGACACTGTGAATGTGGCAAACAACTTCATCACCATCCGCTGGCAAGCTCCAGAGTGTGATGGTGGAAAGGAGGTGCTGGGCTACATGGTGGAGTACAGGAAATCAATTGAGAGCACATGGAAGAAGTGCAACAAGCAGAGGCTGAAAGAGAAGGAGTTCACCGTGGCTGGACTGGCTGAGGCCACAGAGTACGAGTTCAGAGTGTTTGCTGAAAATGAGACCGGAATGAGCAGACCTCGTAGGACTACCACATGCATCAAGACCAAACTGAGCGGTGAGGATAATGAGTTCTACAATGTGAAAATTCAATTACCTGACATGGTTTTTCAGAGACCAAGTAAATAACTGTCTCCTTGTTTTATGTTTGTAGTTGAAACTAAGCCAAGCCTGAGAAAAGAAATGGATGAAGTAACTGTCAAGCTTGGCCAGCCTGCTGTCATGAAGTGCCAGATTATTGGCAGACCAGTTCCTGAAATCAAGTGGTATCATGCTGGAAAGGAGGTTGTTGAGTCCCGCAAGTACGAGATGAGCTCTGACGGTCGCAACCACTCCCTGTCCATCATGACTGACCAGCAGGAGGATGAGGGAGAATACACCTGCAAGGCTATCAACGATGCCGGAGATGCTGAAAACACAGGCATCTTGGTGTTAGAGGCTGCTCCATCCTTCCACCAGGACTACCCACTGAAGGAGACCTACTATGCTGGCCTAGGAACCACTTTACGAATCCATGCTGTTTACATTGGCCGACCAGAGCCAAAGATCATGTGGCTGCATGGGGCGAAGACCCTGGAAAACACAGATGATATCAACATTGAGACCACTGAGCACTACACACACCTGGTCATTAAGAATGTGCAGCGCAGAGTCCATGGAGGAAAATACAGGATCAGACTACACAACCACTTTGGCAGGGCTGACACTGCATTCAATGTGGAAATCTATGGTATGATTATTTCAATTGTTTTCAAATTAATGTAGCATTCATTTATAAAGGCAATATTATCATGTTTTTTTCTTAATCACCACTAGTAACACTGTACTTCACATTCACCTTGTTTTTTCAGACAAACCCGATGTGCCTCAAGGTCCCATCGTTCTGGAAACCCTCCTGAAGAACTCTGTCATCATCAGCTGGAAGCCTCCTAAGGATGATGGAGGATGCATGATAACCAACTATATCGTGGAGAAGCGTGAAGACAAGGAGGGCACAGAGTGGGAACTGGTCTCATCATCCATTAACGGCACGTCTTGCCATGTACCCAACCTCATTGACAGCGCCGGATACTTCTTCCGTGTGTACGCCCAGAATCGCTATGGCAACAGTGAACCATTGGAGCTGACTTCACCCATCCTAATCAAGAGCCAACTGGGTAGGTCTAGTCCAATATCAATTCATGTTTCAAGTTACTGCAACTGTAATGCATCATATCAGATACCAGGTCACACGATACAAAAGATCTGACAAGACCTTCTGATTTGCATATTGCTTTCCACAGAAAAACCATCACCACCTCTGTCGCCAGTTGTCTCTGGAATCACCAAGGACTCCTGTGTTGTTTCCTGGAAGCCGCCACTCAGCGATGGTGGCTCAAAGATCAAGAGCTACTGCCTTGAGAAGAAGCAGAAGAAGGACAGGAAGGAATGGACTGAATGGACTCCAGTAACCACGGATGAGATCAAGCAGACAGTGTTCTCTGTCAAGCACCTGACCGAGGGCGTCGAGTATATCTTCAGAGTGAAGTGTGAGAACCTCGGAGGACAGAGCGACTACAGCGAGGAGACTGCTCCCATTGTTCCAGCTGCAGCCATGGAGATCCGTGCTCCTGCATTCAAGGAGGAGCTGAGGAACATGAGTGTCAAATACAAGAGCAATGCTACCCTTGTCTGCAAGATCACAGGACAGCCCAAACCTGTGATTAAATGGTTCAGACGAGGAAAGGAGATCCATTCTGATGGAAAGAAGATCAAGATCCAGGAGTTCAAGGGCGGTTACCACCAACTGGTCATTACAGAGGCTGATGATGAAGACTCCACTGTGTACCAGATCAGAGCTACAAACCAGGGAGGGTCTATCTGTGCTACAGTCTCACTGGATGTTGAAAGTAAGCCCACATATACCTGGTTTCTCTTAACACCAACATACACATCTAAAACCATTTGTCATCTCACTTTCTCTCAATTTTTCTCTTTTCTAGTTCCTGCCAAGATTCACTTGCCAAAGAACTTGAAGGACAAGGAAGCTATCCCTGCCCTGCGTGGAGAGGTGGTCAATATCAAGATTCCTTTCAGTGGAAAACCTGATCCGGTCATTACATGGCAGAAGGGACAAGATCTCATTGACAGCAACGGCCACTACCAGGTCATTGTCACCAGATCATTCACGTCCTTGGTGTTCACCAACGGCGTGGAGAAGAAGGATGCTGGTTTTTACATTGTTTGTGCCAAGAACAGATTTGGCATTGACCAACAAACAGTTGAGCTGGATGTAGCTGATGTACCGGATCCTCCACGTGGAATCAAAGCCAGCGATGTCTCCAGAGACTCAGTCATGTTGAACTGGGTGGCCCCAGCAAATGACGGCGGCAGCAGAGTCATTAGCTACATCATTGAGAAGTGTTCAACCACTGCCGAGAGGTGGGAGCGCGTTGCCCAGTCCCGTGACACCCGCTACACTGTAATCAATTTGTTTGGCGGCACCAGCTACCAGTTCAGAGTCATTGCTGAGAACAAGTTTGGCCAGAGTGCTCCGTCCGAATCCAGTGGCCCTGTCATGACCAAGGAGGACAAATCCAGAGTTCTGCTGTATGACAG
Source organism: Remorina albescens (assembly GCA_034769265.1). Lineage (NCBI taxonomy): Eukaryota > Metazoa > Chordata > Actinopteri > Carangiformes > Echeneidae > Remorina > Remorina albescens. Next base: position 24,975,654 of record CM068481.1, on the reverse strand, counting down.
GGAGGTTGATGATACTGGACGTGTCCCCAAGAGCAAGGCTCCAAATTCTGATGCCAAGAATCTGCACAACAAATATGCTATCGCTGAAGAACTGGGCAGAGGTAAATTTGGCATTGTCCATCGCTGTGTTGACATCAGCTCAGAGAAGACATACATGGTCAAATTTGTTAAAGTGAGAGGTGCTGATCAAGCAATAGTCAAGAAGGAAATTGCGACACTGAACCTGGTCAAACACACCAACTTCCTCCTCCTCCATGAGTCTTTTGACAGCCCTGAAGAACTGGTGATGATCTATGACTTCATCTCTGGCGGTGACATCTTTGAGCGTCTCAGCACAGCGGAGTTTGAGCTTAATGAGCGTGAAATTGTTAATTACATTAGACAGATCTGCTCAGCCCTCGAGTTCCTCCATGCTCAGAGCTATGGACACTTTGACATCAGACCAGAGAACATTGTGTACACAACGAGAACCAGCTCTAACGTGAAGATTATTGAGTTGGGCCAGTCCAAACATCTGACTCCTGGTGATCAAATTAAGATCCAGTACACAACTGCAGAGTACGCTGCCCCTGAGATCCACCAATGTGATATGGTCAGCTCCGTCACTGACATGTGGTCAGTCGGTGTTCTGGCCTATGTACTCCTCAGTGGACTGAATCCATTCACAGCTGAAACCAACCAACAGATGATTGACAACATTTCCAATGCAGCCTACAGCTATGACGATGAGTCCTTCACGCAGGTCAGTGTTGAGGCATTAGACTTCACTGACCGCCTAATGACAAAGGAACGCAAACATCGTATGACTGCCGCTGAGGCACTGGCACATCCTTGGCTCACCAAGCCTGTGGAGGAGCTGAGCACCAGAGCGATGGCAACCAGCAGACATAAGAGATACTACCAGACGATGGTGAGAAAAGAGTGGAGCACTGCAGTTTCTGCAGCCCGTGTGGCCGGCGGTGGCTCCATCAGGTCCCAGCGTGGTGTTTTCGTTGCCAAGGTGAAGATTGCTCCATTTGAACATGGTCCTCTTGCAGGCCAGATTTCTCATGCGGTGGTGAACGAGGGTGACAATGTGAAATTCATCTGCAACATTGACAACTATGACAGCACTACTGAAGTGACATGGTACTGTGGTGTCAGGCAGCTTGAAGCTGGTGACAAATATGAAATTGAATATGAGGATGGCCTGGCTGTAATCACCGTTAACAAGGTCTCAAGAGCAGACGATGGCACTTACAGATGCAAGGTTGTCAATGAGTACGGTGAAGACAGCGCCTACGCAGAGTTGTTCGTCAAGAGCGTCAGATCTTATCGCGATTTCTTCACCACTCGTGTGGTCAAGAGAACAAAACGCAGAGTTGACACTGCCAGAATGCTTCAGAAACCTCCTGAGTTCACCCTTCCTCTGGTCAACCGTACAGCCTACATTGGTGAAGATGTGCGCCTTAGCGTCACCATCACTGTTCACCCTGAGCCTCGTGTCATCTGGCACAAATCGGGACAGAAACTCATCCCTGGACATGATGACAGGAAATACACTTTTATAAGTGACAAGGGTCTGTACCAGCTGATCATCCATGGCCTTGACAAAGAAGATGACGCTGAATACAGCGTCGTGGCTCGCAACAGGTACGGTGACGACAGCTGCAAGGCTCGTCTTACTGTTGTTCCTCGACCTAAACCAGCAGACCTCACCCTGAGGCCCATGTTCAAACGCCTGCTAGCTAATGTTGAGTGCAGGGAGGGTCAGAATGTACGATTTGAGATAAGAGTATCTGGCCACCCTACACTGAAGTGGGAGAAGGATGGCACACCTTTAGCCTTTGGCCCATCTATCGAGGTGGTCCATGAGGGCCTGGATTACTTCATTCTTCATGTGAGAGATACTCTCCCTGAGGACTCTGGCGTATACAGAGTTACTGCTACCAATTCTGCTGGATCTGCCAGTTGTCAAGCCACTCTCAAAGTTGAACGCGTCACTCATGTAAAGAAGGATTATGAGATGAGTGAAAAGGAGAAGAAAAAACTATCTGGAAAGGAGGAATTAGACAAAAAGGTGCGGCTGTCTCAGATTTTGTCTGGCACTGTTGTTGCTCCGCTGCCACCTGCAGCAGTACAAGCTGTAAGGGAGGCAGCCACCATGTTCAAACCTGCCATGACGACTAAAAAGGGCCAGAAGACTGAGGCTGAAATACAGAAAGAAAAGGAGGAGAGGAAGAAGCGTGCAGATGAAAAGAGGCTGCGTATGCCGTATGTCGTCCCAACTCCTCGTGTCATTAATCCAGCTGTTCTCGAGGAGGACGTGGAAATCAAACACTTCAAACCACTTTCTGACATGAAATGGTACAAAAAGTTAAGGGATCAGTACGAGTTCCCTGAGCCCATGGAGAAGATCAAGCAGAAGAGGATGAAGCGCATTCGCCTCTCTAGATGGGAGCAGTTCTATGAGGTGCCAATCAGGATTAAGGACCAGTATAAGCCTAAATGGCGTATTTCATCCTTGACTCAGGACGATTTGGAGACTGTGAGACCTGCAAGGCGCCGTACTCCCTCCCCTGAGATAGACGCCTTCCACAGGATCCGCAGGAGGTCCCTGGGTGACCTGTCAGACGAGGAACTGCTGCTGCCTGTGGATGAGTATCTCTCCATGAAGAGAACCGAGGAGGAGAGGCTTCGTCTGGAGGAAGAACTGGAGCTTGGTTACTCTGTTTCTCCACCTAGTCTCAGCCCAGTTCGCTTTGAGTTGTCTGCCCTCCGTCCCTCATCTCCCCGAAGAGTCTACAGTGATGATGAAGAGGGAGAGGAGGTCTACAGATATGACTCCTACCGAATTCCATCTAAATATGAGGCTGGCCCAAGTTTTGTTGAGCTCCGCCAGCGTCATGACAAAGCCACATATAAACCTCCAAGACAGAAGCAGAGGGTGTATGAAGAGAGGGAAGATCTGGAGTTACTGCGTCCGCATACAACTGGCCAAAGAATCTCCTCTTACAAGAGTGAACTCAAACGCATGGAATTTGAGGAGAAGACGCGAACCTCGAAAAAGGAAACAACTGTCACTGTTGCAACATATTCTGAGGGCATTGAATCCGAGCACCTGACAGCCTTTACCTCAGAATATATTCCTAAACCAATCAAGAAGCTTCCGATGCCTGAACCTGAGAGGAGAAGATCTCCCACTCCAGAGAAGGCTCTTAGGACAGATGTGGTCCTTCCTAAAGTTGACTTTGCCTCCAGATATGAGGAGAGGAAACAGGCCTTGAGATCAGAAAGAAGATCCGTAGAGAGAAAGGTTGAGGTCGTGACCCAGGCTCCCTTCAGCCTTGATCATGCACCACGCATCACCATCAGGATGCGATCTCATCGTGTACCCTATGGCTCCAACACAAGGTTCACCCTGAATGTCCAGGCCAAACCAGAGCCAGAGGTCAAGTGGTTGCACAACGGAAAAGAGATTCAACAGGGCAGTAAATACCACATGACCAACATCAGTGGAGTTCTGACCCTCCAGATCATCAGCTGTGCAACTGAAGATGCTGGCACTTACCGCGTGGTCTGCAAGAACGCCAAGGGAGAGACTTCGGACTACGCCACATTAGACGTAGCAGGAGCAGAATACGCTGCCTTTTCTTCGCTCCGCAAAGATGAGGAGCCTCCATCTTCCCATCTGCCTGAAATGACCAGAACTGAGGTTTATCACGTCTCTTCTTCTAAAACAACAGTGAAGGAAACTGTGACAGAAACTGTGAAAGAGACCACCACAGTTGTTGAGAAGCCAAAGGAGAAGCCTAGTGTTCCTGCTAAGATCCTGACCAAACCACAGTCCCTGACTGTAGAGGAGGGAGATCTTGCAAGATTCGAGTGTGATGTGGCGGGTGAACCTGCACCTTTTATCACCTGGATGCACGAAGGAGTAGTTGTTGGTTCCACTGCCCGTCACCACATTGTCTCCACTCAGTACAACTCCACTTTTGAGATCTCGGCTGTTGAGATGGCAGATGAGGGCAGCTACACTCTGCAGGTGGAAAATGCAGGAGGCAAACAAGAAGCTCATTTCACTCTCACTATCCGTAAATCTGAGTCCAAGGAAAAAGTTGTTGCCCCTCCCAGAGTCACCTCTCCAGAGGCAAAGTCCCCCCTCGCCAAATCCCCTGAACCAGTCAAATCTCCTCAGAGAGTGAAGTCCCCTGAGCCAATCAAATCACCCCAGAGGGTGAAATCGCCAGTTTCACCCAAATCCCTGACACCTAAGTCGCCTACTCCGAAATCCCCAACACCATCTGAAAAGGAAGGAGTGACTTCACCAACTTTAGGCTTAAAAATGTCCAAGAGAAAATCTGAACACTCTGAGGAATTTCTGAAAAAGGAAACAGTCCATGAGGAAGTCCTGTCCTCCGTTAAGGAGGTCAAGTCCCACAGCCAAATGTCCATCACTGAGGGCCAGTCTCTGACTCTGAGGGCCAGCATCCCTGGGGCCTCCGACATCAGGTGGATCCTGAATGGGCTTGAACTGGCCAACTCAGAGCAGTACAGATATGGGGTGTCCGGAAACGACCAGACTCTGACCATCAGATCGGTCAGCCAGAGCGAGCAAGGGATCATCACGTGTCAGGCTCAAACCACACAAGGACTGGTCCGGTGTCAGTTCGACACCGTGTTTACAGCCAAGCGCTCGGCGGCACCCCACTTCCTGTTGCAGCCCAGGTCCCAGAACGTGAACGAGGGACAAAATGTTAAATTCGAATGCGAAATTGCAGGAGAGCCTTCACCCGAAGTGGAGTGGCTGAAAGACAATGTGACTGTGAGTAGTCTTCAACACATTACCTGCCTGTTCTGCTTCAGGGTAAACGGGCCGTGTGCTGATGAACTGTCTTTCTTTACAGATATCCATCACATCAAACATTCGACTCAGCCACTCCAGAAATGTGTTCACTCTGGAGATATGTGAAGCCACAGTGGCAGACAGTGGAAAATACACAATAAAAGCCAGAAATCAGTTTGGACAGTGCTCTGCGACATCGTCCCTCAACGTCTACAGTAAGTTTTCACAGCATTTCGACTCTCACTGTTAAACACACAACTTGAAAAGTTGCCTGGATTCTGACATTTGTGATGATAAACTGCACCAAATCAGAAATCTTAAAATCTAATTCAACATTCAAACCCAAGGCAACTTCCTCTGTTTGACAACACTGTACAAACAGTGCCTGTGGACGTTGTGATATGAGCCATGTGCTTGTTGTTTGCATTCACACAGCTCTTGTTGAGGAACCAACACGAATGATTATTGTGGAGCAAAGAGCTTCTATGGATGCTGCCAGCATGCAGAAAAGTTTCTCAGCCTCCGCATCTCGTATGGAGGCGACTTCAGTTCAGGCCAGCAGTCACAGCGGCAGCTCCCGCTCTGCTGCTGCCGCTGAATATTCGTTTGAGAGCATGTCAGCGAAAAGCATGTCTGCCATGATGGCTGAGTCACTGGTTTCCATTAGCTCCAGCAGCCAAATGATGGAAATGTCCACTCACTCACATGTTGAAGCCTCGTCCTCGCTGAGGGCCCCAAGCATCGGGGTGAAAAGAGGTGAGATGTGTCTAACAAGATGCCTGAATGATGCCTGAATAAAGCTGTTGTGAGGTCCCACCCGTTCTTCATCATGTGACCTAAGAAAGTTCGGCTTTAATCTTCATGTTCCTGTTGTAGGAATAAGATGCACTTTATCAAACTTCTTTTTGACTTCCGATGATAATTTTCTGAGACTGAAGCATGAATTTGAGTTCAGGTGTGAAAACGATAACTAAAATATATAAAATTCTACCACTTCCGTTGTTACTCTTTGGCGATAGGCACGCCACCGAAGATCGAAACTCTTCCTCGGGACGTCAGTGCTGAGCCAGGGAAGTCCCTGACGGTGGAGGGCATGTTCTCTGGAGAGCCCGCCCCCTCTGTCCAGTGGGTCCGCTCTGGTCGAACTCTACCCAACGGGGATGGGCGATACCACGTGGAGAGCACCGCCAACCTCTCCACTATGGTGATCTCTGCAGTGAAGGAGGACGACGCCGGCGCCTACACGCTCCGACTGTCCAACGAGTTCGGCTCCGACTCTGCAACCGTCAACATTCACATCAAGTCCATGTAAAAAAAAAACCAAATAAACAAAAAAAGATTAATATCCCCCGTTTCCCTGATCCAGAACCTTTTTATTTAGTGAATTAGAAATGATTATCTACTTGATAAAGATCTGGATTTCTCTTCTTGTAAATATGAACTATTTTTGTACCAATCTTGACATTAATTTATGCCAAACTAGACTAAAGTCTAAAGTTGTTATAAAATGTGCCATATTGGACAATTATGACTTAGGATTTTTGAACCACTTTTCTGTGACATGTACATAATGTATATAGCCGAAGTTAACGGTTATGGGGAATGTATGCAATGTTATTTATGACAATAATATGAACTGAAACTAAATGAAACTAAATGTAGTTTAACAGGAGAAAGTTTCAGCAGGAACGAATACCCTGTTAAACTGAGAAACTAAACTCTGTGCCTCAACAATAAGTTGAAGTCTTTAAGATTGCCTCAACAGGTAGAGAGGCTCCCTGTTGATGTTCTGAACCAGAAAAACAAAGACAAAGTTATTGTTTTGGACACGCATCTGTGCGTGTGATATTACAGATTCCTATGAGTTGTACCATGAGCATAAGACCCTGAGTGCTGTTTGCGTCACCCTCATGTAAGCAGCATGAACCGGCCTTGTGCTCAGACTGACTGAGTCACACCACCAGGATTTGATGACCTGCTGGGAGTGCGAGCGGCACGCACTCTCAGTGTTTAGCTCATTTTAAAAAGGAGCGCTGCGTCGTCACAGGACGGTCGGGTCGACTTTTCAAAACAACATCTCCTGGCCATAAAAAACAGACGGTCGACGCCGGCTCTGCTGTGCGAACGCAGCGCCATCTCTTGGAGGATAGATAGTTATGTAACGTGTTTGTGTTTGCGTGTGAGTGTTTGTAGCTTGTAGTTGTTTCACTTGTCAGTAGTCAGGGTCTTCATCCACCACAACGGTTCCACCTCCTGTGGAGACACAAACAGACACTTTGTTTTACCCTGCACTTTGATTTAATTGATCTGTTGATGTAGAACTTTTATTTCATCCTCCTCGAGTTTTGTGCATTACTGATTTAATAAAGCATGATTTCAGCACTACACACCAGCCGACTCCCTGTGCTCATTTTGTCTCTGTTGTGTGACTGATTATCATCCTCTTCATCATCACGGAGCCTCCTGATGAAGATTCTGTCAAACTCGCTGCTTCTCCCAGAGTTCACCTGGACTGAGATCATGTTACTGCGACCTTTGACCCTGGGGGGGAGATTTGTCCACTTTCTCTCAGTTTTATATTTAATCTGTCGACATCTGCACAAACGCATACACATGCACATAGAAACACACAGTCCTGGACATTGTCGTTCTTCTGACGTGATCCTGATGAAAAACTGAAGGGCTGTTTGGATTCTGGACTCCTCCCTGACCAGCAGTTTGGATCCACAGCCAAGTCTGGAAATGTCCAAGTTATTTAGGCCTCCTTGTTCCTGGTCTTTAGACCTGGTTTAGTCCCTGGACTGGCTTTCACTGTCCAGTGTCCAGTTAATGTCTCCTCCCTGCACTTCTACTGTCGCATGTTCCATGAAAAACCACAAACTAACCCCACTCTGTGTTAAATGTGTGAGCACTCTGACGCACAGGCTCCTGGAACTTCATCAAGAATCCCAGTGTTACTTCCTCAATGATCAGGAACATTTCCTCACTCAGAAGTCGTCTCCTCAATCTCCCAGATGTCTTTAACCAGTAAGACCTGGGACATTGTCAGAGGTCTATAAAAAAAGGCTTTGAGGACCTGCGTTTATTAAACCTCCTGACCTTCCACACTTTTTATTGGACCATCCCCCTCACATTTACCTTAACAGACATTAAGAACCCAAAGGACCCACAGAACCACCTCAGTCCCCTGGAAACCTCAGGGTCCCTTCAAATTCACACTTTTTATAAACCTTTACATGCATGCAAAACATGAGTTTACAGAAATGAATTACAGCTGTGACATGAAGACACACTGATTTGTGTTGTTTTCAGAATCAGAATCATCTTAAAAAGCCAAGTTTGTGCACAAACAAGGAATTTGACTCCTTTTGACTTCTCTCTCAGCATGCCAGCGTTTTAAAGAGGAAATGTACACAGACGAGATGATGACAAGTAAAAATATGTTACAGAAAAAGTGTACAAACAGGTTGAACCTTGGAAGAACCTTAAATATTGATTTTAGCAGTGCAGATGAGCTGAATGAAATCAAACAGTGGGTTTTTTGGTGTTGATTCATTCTGACCTCTAACTGCTGTGGATGGTCCGACGATGGTTTCCTTCCTCTCTGTGCATGAAGGCAGCTACACTCAGAGTAAACTACCTGTTTACCCCCCCCAGACCCCAGTCAGTCTGATCTGGTCCCAAACACGGAAACAGAACCAGCCCCTGGTTTATGTTGAATTGCCCCACTGGACACCGTCTTTAGAGTCCAGTTGTCTTCTGGTCAAAATGGCATCTTTTATTATGATGAATTAGACACTGACACTCGGGATCCTCTGAAGTTTATTTCATGAAAAAACTAAAGTGTGACATTTGAGTGCTTGTTAAAGACAAGTGGCAGATTTCTCTTCTATGGGATTGTACGACATGCTTAGTGAGAGTATTGTGTGTTTGTGTTTGTATGCACAGAGAAATAATGTGATTTCTGACCTTACAGAATACAACACGAACAGTATGCAGTGGAGCTAACATGAATGTGAAGGATAATTTGTTAGATTATTTACACCAGCAGAAACTGTCGGGATCAGCAAAGAAATAAACAGAATGAGAACCAGAGGACAGACAGTCGTTCAATTCCAGTTAAATATGAGCTTTTTTCATCTACAGCCCCCCCGAATACTGCATCAGACAATAACGAGGATATAATGCAATCTGGCTAATGAGAAGTCAAAAATAACAGAAATAACATTTTAGTGGAGGCCAAAGCTGGTTAAAGTGGCTCGTTATGTGATAATATATATCAGAACAGAAGACGTGTCCACATCAGCTACAGAGAGCGACTTTAAAGGGTTAAACTACTGTGTGATGGGACAGGAGGTCAAAGGTCACTCATGTTGGACTCCTGGGTCAGGTCTAGACCCCCAGAGGCTGAATCAGTTTGATCAGCTATTATAAAAAATGTTTCAGCTTTAAGTAAAAAATGTGTGCTTATTTCAGAACTGACTAAAAACGAGGAGAAAAACTGGAGCAAAAAAACACTGAGGTGAATTAACAGCTGAAATTCACCAACTCAGGATGTACAACCAAAGATTATCAGTGTCTGTATGCACATATCGAAATATCTAAAAACAGTACAAACAGTAGAAAATACAAAAATAACAAAACAGAAGGCATCTAAACTTCAATCGAACTAAAATGATGTTTCAGGATTTGGTGAAACAATTTTAAAATTTAAGTCAATAAACAGGAAATAATGATGAATACTTATAAGGCTGATCAAAAGTTAATCACTTTAAAGGGTCTGAAACATCACGTGTCTATAAAAATGTATGATGAACAGACAATCACAAAGAAAAACTGGTTAATGTTTCCTGAAATAATTCTAAATATGACAATTTGGTGACAAATAATTCAATTCCGGTTCATCAACTCACCAGTTTATCCTTTTTTTGTTTTTAAGTTTCACACCAAACGCCGCTGAAAAAATCTGGCATTTAAAAAACTTCTTGTACAACTACAACTACGACTATTATGACTATTGGTACTACTGAATGCATACACTTTGCAAATAACATAAAAAATATAAATTGTTATAAATTGTACGGATCCACTTCATACACCAAACATCACTGAGGGTTTCATGGAATTATCAGCATCTTTAACAGCAGCGGATGGAGAGCAGGCGGGTCACGTCATGATGTGGTTCACTGAAGGAAAGTGGCTCACTATTTCAGTTTCCAACAAGTTCTTAAAAATCAGACGACCAGACAAACAGCAGACTAGTCAGTGAACATCGCTCGGTCCTAAAAGCTACTTTAAACCCAACTGATGGATTTGGAAAGAGCAGAAAATAGAAATAAGGTGCAGCTTTTCTGTTGAATGAAAGCTGTCCAGTTTCAGTCCTTCAACTTCTTCCTGCTGAGATTCGATGAATCGGGATCATGTGACTGTTCCTTCACTCGCTACAGTTTCTGAGGTTGGAAGGTTCGATATACTTCACAGGATAATGGCTTATCCCTTTTCTTTAGACCTCCATTCCTTCCTCCGCTGATGTGGCGGTCAGGTGACCTCACGGGGCAGTTCAGAAAACAAAGTGCAAATGAAAAGAATAAAAATCCTCCCTGTGAATCTGCTGAGATGTCTGAGTCCGACACTCAGTCGACAGGAGGCATCATGAAGAGGCTGCATAGCTCAAAGTAAAGCTCTTTACATCAAACTGAAAATGTTACAAAGACGTTTCCTCGGTCGGCGTCACTGTGACTTCTGCAATTGCACGAATTCCTTTGTTAGAGTTAAATAAAACTTTGTTTAAAGTGCATAAACAAATCACTGACCAACCTCTGACCACATCTTCGTCCATAAAGCAGGAGCAGCAAAAACTGATGAGAAAGTAGCTTCAACATCGACAGGAGGATGTTTGAAGTTCTGGGGTCATTCCAACATGATGCACTGATGCACCAGAAACCAGGTGGTGGATTTAGACCCTTTTCAGCATCAAGGTTTGATGCTAAAACCACTCAGGATCTCAAACCAACGTTCTTCACTCAGCAAACAAACTGAGATTTCTGAACTGTGGGTCAAAGTTGTACAGGCTAAAACACCGCAGGAAGGACAATTGTGTGACAACCTACAAAGATACTGAGCAGTCTTGTTCTTCTGGTCGGGGCAGCAACACGCCAATCATCTCAAAGTTAGGGAATCACCATCAAACTAATTCAGGCATTGGTCATATTCCAGGCTGACAGTTTGAGGTGGAGCAATCCTCCAGGAAGTGAAGAGCTCAGCTGTGAGAATGAAACCCGAATCTGACCGGCTCTGAGAGTCTGTTCAATTCTGTCACCAACGTTTCATGTGGATCGTCTCCCGCCCCGCTGATGTCGCAGGTTGGAATCAGTGCTGGGGAGGACACAACAAAAGAGAAGGAAGACAAAGAAGACAAAAACATCTGCTCTCCCTGAACCAAACAGCTCTAGAAGCAGGTCATCCCATCGGGCTCGGAGGCTGCGGTCGCTGTCGCTGCACCGCCAACCAGAAAGACAGCGATGCTGGATTTGGACTGGTTGATTTTAGGGAGGCCGATGTTTCCCGCTCTCTGAAGACCAGAAGAAAAGTCGGCCTGGCTGCTGCTACTGCTGCTAAACTCAAAGTCTGGGTCAAGAGCTGTATCCGTGGAAACAACCCATGAAGCTGGACGCCATTTTTTCAGGGTGTATGGCGTCTTAACACGACGTTTTATTTTCTCTCCTGAAGCACTTAGACCGCCACCTCCAGTGAGAGTGACATCATCTGAGGAGCAAAGGGAAACCCGTTAGAGAAGAAATCAGAGGGGAGGGGTTAGGGGGCGGGGCTACAGTGTGACTGACAGACTGTATCAACCAGTCAGGATCAGTTCAGAGCAGGTCAGATCCACCCCTCACTCCTCTGGTCTAACCAGCAGGAGCGATGGGGCGTTCAATGCCAGTTGAATATGTGGTTTTGTGGTTGGAGGTTCAGATGGTTAAAATGTTGACTTACCTGAGGACATGCAGGACAGGTCCAGAGAAGAGGGACGCTCTGGCCTTCTGGCTTTGGGATGTTCCACCTGATCCAAGGAGGAAACTTGTAGAGCTGCAGGTTCAGGAGCTGAAGTTTTGGCTTCTGAATCTGTTTTCTCATGCAGGTTTTCTAAGGTTGGAAACTTTAGAGTAGAAGGTTCTTTATTATCTGGATCTGAGAATGGAGGTCCAACTGCTGTAGGCTCTGTTGTCAAAGGTTTCTGGGAAAGGAGCATTTCTGCTTCTTTTGTCAAATGGGTATCTGTACTGCTGCAGCCTGGGACCTCGACCAGATGAGCCTTTGGGTTTTGGTTATGTCCAGAAGCCAAAACAGGTTCTGCAACAGCAGCGTTCTGGAGGCCAAGAGCTGTATCTGAGCCTTGAGCTCTCTCCCGGGCAGTGGGAGAGATTAGGGAGTGTTCAGATCCTCTTGGTCCTGCTGGACCACAACTCTTTTCCAGGTTGGACAGAAGAGTAGATTCTCTGAACTGTGAACTTGTTGGGATTGGAGCAGGTTTATTGTTGATGCCTCTGCCTTGACTGACCTCAGAGACCAGTATGCTTTCAGGTTTGACCTCTGACCCTCTGTTGTTGTTGTTGTTGGCGTTGGAGCCTCGTCCTGACAGGATGTTTGCTGCTCGTGACTGATGAGGGAAGGGTTCACTCTCAGCAGGGGGCTGTTCCCTCCTCAGCAGGGGTTCGTGCTCATCAGGACTGAAGTTGAGCAGGTTCAGATGGTCTTCTCTCCGGAGCTTCTCTCCCTCCAGCTTCTCCTCCTCCTCCAGCTGCGGTCCTGCTGGATTAGTCCGACCTCCACCTATCAGACCATTGGTCACCAGGGTGGGGACTCCTGCGCTGTAGCTGCCGGTGGCCGCTGTGATCACTTGGACTCGGTTCCCATACACGACACCGCCTCTTGTGCTGGTGTTGTTGGTCACCGTGGTTACCAGTTGAGGTTCTACAGCTGTTGCTGTTACTGTGTTCATCTTAGCAACGCCGGTTTCCACCTGAAATACAGCAGAGTCTGAATCAGTGATGGACTCATGAGACCAGGACACCGTCTGACTCCGAGTAAGAACAAAGCCATCCAGAGTTAAGTCATAAGAATTAAATGGATCTCATCACAATACAAACCACCACATAAAACAGAGGAATCTGGTCTGCAGGACAGCTGCATGCACAAACACAACAAAAAATGATGTTCAACAACAACAACAGTCACAACTTCATCACCAGACAACTGAGATACTTCACATAAAAACTGTCAGAGCCAACTGGACCATGACCTTCATGGCTCCTCTCAGATAAGTCAATAAGTGATTGATAATCATCCACCCTGATCAGATCAGACCGACCTGTCTGTGGTTCGATTTGAGCTTCCCCTGTTTTAGCCGAGAGGAGGCTGAGCTGGTCTCCTTGGTCTTGGGGAGGAGGTGGAGGCTGGTGGGTCTCTTGGGCAGGTTCTGCTGTTTTGGGAGGGGGTGGATGGAGGATGGAGGAGGTTTATCGACGGTACCAACACCCAGATCGCCTTGAGGGGAGGACACAGAGTTGGCCGCCTGGAGAAACCCCAGGAACCGGTCTGAGGTTAGTGTGGACATTCAGGAGAGCCAGCCTGATAATCCATGCAGGAGCTGGGCAGGTTTTACCTCAGTGGGCTGAAAGCTCTGATGGAGCAGCAGGTTGGAAGATTGTGCTTCTGAACTGAACTGTTTCTGTGAATGTTCCATCAGGTTCTCATCAGAACTTTCCCTCAGGTTCTTATCAACCTGCAGAGAGAAGAAGGGGCTCCAAACATCAAGACTGAGGCGATAAAACATGAACACATCTCAGCATCATTTCTGAAACGTTTCTCTTCATTTTGATCCATCGTTAAAATTGTGATGAAAACAGTGATTGATTAATTAACCCTTTAGAGGTGTAAAGTCCCATGATGCCACGGGCCGGTCCTCGCTTGTCCTCACCGACCAATGACCAACTGCCACTGGAGGAGACGGACTAAAGAAGAACACGTGCTGTACAAACCTCCTTTGGGTCCAGCTTGGTGGCCTCCAGGTCTTCTTCAGTCAGCTGCAGGCAGACGGGGACACTGGGGGGGGCAGCTGGAGGACACAGAGGACAAGACGGGTCACAGAAATGTCAACAACCGGAGGACATGTCAAACAGATGTCTTATTGGAGACATTTGATCTGTGACCGACCTTTGTGTTCCAATTCAGGGATGGTGCCGAGGGTGGTGACCGGGCTCAGGACGGAGCTGGTGGACAGACTGTCTGAGCTGGACAACCGAGTTTGACTCTGACAGAGAGAGAAGGAGAGAGAGAGGACTAAGATGGCAGACAAAGGGTCTGTTTGTCTTCATGATGACACCTGGACTCACCTGAGCCTGCTGCCGCTCATAGTTAATGCAATTTCTGTTCTTTTCAGCAAGATCTGCTCCAGATGACGTCATCTTGGTTACAGGTGTTGGATGTCCGTCTCCTTGGAGATTCTTGACCACACCCACTTGTAGATCCTCAATGTAGGAGGAGGCGGAGCCAACCTTAGGAGACCAGTGACCATGAGACAGATTCCTGAGGGAGAGAGATCGGGATTACAGGTGTGTATACCGGTGGTTGTGTATTGCGGTGTGCGTATACCGGTGGTTGTGTATTATGGTGTGTGCATACCGGTGGTTGTGTATTGCGGTGTGTGTATACTGGTGGTTGTGTATTGCGGTGTGTGTATACCGGTGTGTGTATACCGGTGGTTGTGTATTATGGTGTGTGTATACCGGTGGTTGTGTATTGCGGTGTGTGTATACCGGTGGTTGTGTATTGCGGTGTGTGTATACCGGTGGTTGTGTATTATGGTGTGTGTATACCGGTGGTTGTGTATTATGGTGTGTGTATACCGGTGGTTGTGTATTGCGGTGTGTGTATACCGGAGGTTGTGTATTGCGGTGTGTGTATACCGGTGGTTGTGTATTGCGGTGTGTGTATACCGGTGGTTGTGTATTATGGTGTGTGTATACCGGTGGTTGTGTATTGCGGTGTGTGTATACCGGTGGTTGTGTATTATGGTGTGTGTATACCGGTGGTTGTGTATTGCGGTGTGTGTATACCGGTGGTTGTGTATTATGGTGTGTGTATACCGGTGGTTGTGTATTATGGTGGGTGTATACCGGTGGTTGTGTATTGCGGTGTGTGTATACCGGTGGTTGTGTATTGCGGTGTGTGTATACCGGTGGTTGTGTATTATGGTGTGTGTATACCGGTGGTTGTGTATTATGGTGTGTGTATACCGGTGGTTGTGTATTGCGGTGTGTGTATACCGGTGGTTGTGTATTATGGTGTGTGTATACCGGTGGTTGTGTATTATGGTGTGTGTATACCGGTGGTTGTGTATTGCGGTGTGTGTATACCGGTGGTTGTGTATTGCGGTGTGTGTATACCGGTGGTTGTGTATTATGGTGTGTGTATACCGGTG